>CAUYUJ010001923.1:20000-92500 GCA_963575745.1 Prorocentrum cordatum | reverse complement strand
CAGGAAGGGCAGAAGGAGGAGGTGAAGGAGGTGGATGCAGAGTTGGTGGAGGAGGAGGCGGGAGGAGGTAGGGGGAGGGGATTGGGGAGCGGGGCGCAGGAGAAGGGAGTATGATGATGCTGATGCTTCTGATGATGGTGATGATGGTGATGGTGATGGTAGTGGTGAGGATGATGATGCTGATGATGCTGCTGATGATGCTGCTGATGATGATGCTGATGATGATGCCGATCATGGCGATGCTGATGATGGTGATGATGGTTTTCTAGGCTTACGCCACATCAAATTTTCTGGAGCGATGTCTCTTGGCGTCTGGAGTTGTTGTGGGCGTTCCTTCGTCTTTGGAGATGGACTCCGCAATGGCGCTACACCAAGCCAAGTCTCGGGAAAAATAACGTGTAGGGAGAGCAAGAGGGAGGGCGACGATCATCAGAGGGAGCAGTCGGAAAGGAGGATGATGATGGTGAGGAGGGGGATGATGACGAAGAGGACAGAGGGCAAGGAGCAGGAAGAGGAAGAGCGCGCACGGGCAACGTGAAGTGGAAGGAGAGCGTGTTAACAGTGCGATGTTCGAGTAAGACGTGCCTGACGCTGTGTGATAAACAGGGGGAAGTTTCGGACGCACAGAAGAAACACAATGCAGCAGGGATGAGGTAGTGTAGGAGCTGTGCGGAGGAACGTGGGAGGTCGCTGATGATGGTGATGATACGGAGGATGCTGGTGATATTGATGATGATGCTGATCTGGTGATGACGATGCTGATTATGTTGGTGATTGTGATGCTGATGATGATGTTGCTGCTGATGATGATGGTAGTGGTGGTGGTGATGATGATGTTGAGGATAATGATCATGATGCTGATGCTGATGAGTCTGATTCAATTGTTGCGGTTGGTGATGATGGTGGTGTTGTTGGTGGTGGTGGTAAGGGTGGTGGTGGTGAGATGATGATGATGATGCTGATGATGATGCTGATGCTGTTGCTGCTGTTGCTGAGGATGAGGATGCTGATGATGATGTTGACGATGATGAGAGGAGGAAGAGGACTGCCACTTAGGCAATCGGACTCCAGGGCGCTTAAAGCCCATCTTTAAGGATGAGGTGACCCTCAGAGTTCAGTGATCCACGACCACGTGAAAGTCTCGTCTTTGAAGTCCTGAGTGTATGTGGTGCGATAGGGAATTGCATGGGAAAAGGTCAGGGTCGTATGCGAACGCGCCCCTCACAATGCGGAACGTGCGTGCTCCACGCTCTGTTTGATGAGCCTTCAGGTGTGGTCAGTTCGCCGAAGGCTTAACCCAATGATCGCTCAAGGCATCCGTGAGCTCGAGCAGGCAGTTTTTTGGGGCAGTAGTTCGATCCAGGTGTGAACAGTCCAGACCTTTACGCCCGACCGTCTGCCCAAGAACTCGGGAAGCACCCGAAGGCTCAAGTCGGGTGTAGGACCTTCGTGCAAACCATCCGCGAGCTGGAGGATGCGGTTCTGGGGGGCAATTGGTTGGTCCAGGAGCGAGCCCGTCTAGACCGTTGCGCCCTAGCATCGACCCAACACAACGGGGAAACGCGCTGAAGGTTCAAGTCAGGCGTAAGACTAAATGTCGCCGGGTTCACCTTTTGCAAGGCAGCCGCGAGAAATTGCCAGATCGAACTCTTGCATGACACCGGCGAGCTTGGGGAGCGTATAGGACGGCCCCCACGGTCCGCCGTGTCCTCCGACAAAACCACTTTGCCGTGATAACAAATCACCTTTCGCCTTCAGCAGTAATCGTGTATCGGATGTCCTGATGCACGCTGATCGCGCACAGCCGCGTCGCGACTGTGAGGCATGCTTATCATTTGTTTGACTGTGGGGGTGGGACAAATGGGGGCGGCGAAAGTCAGAGAGGACATCAGCTGCTACCAGCGGGGTAGTATGTGCAGTTTAGAAGCGTGAACACTTCGAACGAGCACGCATGCATATTTGCGCGCGCGACGCGCGCTTATGACGACGCATGCGTGAGCGAACAAACGTGAGCAGGCACGCGCGCGTAAGGGTGGAAACCGCGATGAGCTTGAGCCGGCGAAGTGATTCAACACAATTCTGGTTGAACTGGTTTGGGGCGCGGTGGGCACAGCGCGTACAGGTTCTGGACGGCATTGCTTTGGCAAGCCCGCTCCCTGGCCGCGACGGGACCGCCCCCGCGCCGCCGCGCCGCGGCCGCCGCCGTCGCCGCCGCGGCTGACTTACCTGAGACGACGGTTCGCGAGAAAACCGTTTGCCCAGGCAAGGTGGCACCGCCCCAGTCGGTTCACGATGACCGCGACAGGGGCGGCAGCGAACGGCGCGAGCAGCTCTCGCCCGCGCGGGGGCGACGGAGAACGGCCGCGGACGGGCGCGAACAGCTGCGAAAGGCCATCAACAGCGAGGGGCAGCTACGGGCCGCGCGAACGCAGTATCCGTATCCGTCGGGGCTCGACCACGCGCCGCGTAGACGAGGATGAGTGCGACAACTGGCGATTTCATTGGCGTCCCAGTTTGTCCTGCGCATGCAAATCGTCGACCGCCCTGCCCCAGACCGCCGAGCCCGCGTCCACGAGTTTCCCGCGGGCGCGCAAGGTGCCTGAACGCGGCGCAAGATTGCGGAGAAGTTTCCGTTGCGTCGAAAGGCAGACGAGCCTCGCCAGAAAAGTCTCAATGATGCCGGGGGCGACCTTGCAATTGCCTTCGGGCGCATTTCAAGATTGAGAAAGAGTTATGGAGAGTTACGAGTGCAAATGTAAACATTTTTTAGAACATGGGGCCTCCCAGCGCTTTCAAAAAACATCAAATTCACTTTGTCGCGAATGTCGCCCCGCGACCCCCTGGTCTCGAAAGATGGGCTCGGGGGCGCCTTGCGGGGGTCTGCCCGAATCGATTAACAGGTGAACGCCGAAGCCGCTTCGCCATCCGCATCCATGCGTTGCCGCTGGGCACCCCCGCCGCCGCGGGCGGCAAGCGCGCGGCGAACTCTTCGCGGATGCCAAGCATCGAGCCAATATTAGCGGACAGACCGCTGGCCGATGCCCCATCCCACTGCAATGAAACTGACGACGCCGTCGAGACATGCGGGCCCCTGCATAAGTTGGCGCGCAGCGCAGTTTAATTTGCGCAGGTGGTTGCGCTGCGCCCGGGCGACCTGTTCGCGTCATATGATAGCCGTCCGTGTCCTTCTCTATGCTTTGCCATTCCCGCAGTCATCGCACGGGGGCAAACTGCGCGCGCTGGTTTTACGCCGGCCTGGTTTGCCCGCGATGAGGAACGGCGCCAGCGCCGCCGGGCAGGTCGCTGTCAATGACGTCGTTCCATGCGCGTGAATCCTGGAGTGGTTCGCGACCGCGACGCAAGCGGGTCTGCGCAGTTGAGGCGGCCGGCGGCCCGTGGGCGGAGCGCCGCCGCGCAAAATGGCGATTCCAGCGGACCCACAACGCCGCCAATGGATGCGAGTTAAAATTTTTCCACGCGCGGGCGTCAGAGAGAGAGAGAGAGAGAGAGAGAGAGAGAGAGAGAGAGAGAGAGAGAGAGAGAGAGAGAGAGAGAGAGAGAGAGAGAGAGAGAGAGAGAGAGAGAGAGAGAGAGAGAGAGAGAGAGAGAGAGAGAGAGAGAGAGAGAGAGAGATAGAGAGAGAGAGAGAGAGAGAGAGAGAGAGAGAGAGAGAGAGAGAGAGAGAGAGAGAGAGAGAGAGAGATAGAGAGATGAAGAGAGAGAGAGAGAGAGAGAGAGGAGAGAGAGAGAGAGAGAGAGAGAGAGAGAGAAAGAGAGAGGGATAAGAGAGAGAGAGGGAGAGAAAGAGAGAGAGAGGGAGAGAGAGAGAGAGAGAGAGAGAGAGAGAGAGAGAGAGAGAGAGAGAGAGAGAGAGAGGGAGAGAGAGAGAGAGAGAGAGAGAGAGAGAGAGCGAGAGAGAAAACATATAAATATCCCCCGTGGGGCCGGGTAAGGGTTTCTGTCCCTACCAGGCCCATCTTCGATGCCGTCGCCGTCGACGTGGGTCGCGCACGTTTGGAAATTACACAAGGTGTGCGATATCGGATGTTTCTTACCCCTGCCCCCCACGGAAACATGAGGGCAACGAGCCACCGCGCTTGCCTGTTGATGGGGGCCGCGGGGGCAGCGCGCCCGGGCGAGCACATGTTGCCGAGACATCTCTGCGGGGGCCTCGGGCGGCATGGGCCCTCAGCCCGGAGGAGTGGGCCGATCCGCAGATCGCGCCAGCGGCCGCAGGATGGGGCGAATCATGTCTTCCACAGGCCGCAAACGACCCAATGTGCATTAACTAATGTGAAAAGAGGCCAGAGACGGGGAGACGCTCGTCAAGGCAGAAGGAGGCGGGGCCAACTCTCGAAGTGGGGTGTTGACCTTTGGCGAACCTGTCCCAAGAATGCTGTGCGCCATTGGGCGGCGCACCGCGTCCTGGCGGGCATTCCTTACCCATGGAACGCAGAGCGCCAGTTTCAGAGTAGGCGCCACACTAGCCGCAGATAAGCAGAACACCGTGGGAGCAGATTGCTGCGTGCAATCTGTGACCCCTCTATGTTGGCGACCGGAGCAGAGAGGGCTGCGCTGTCCCCGCGGCAAGGCGACGCGTTGGGCGCGGGCCTGCCGTCGCTCGTGACCAGGCTGCAAGCAGCGCTGGCACGCCCAGCGGGTGCGACGCCGAGCCCGCGCATGCCCTTCTGGGTTCGCTGGAGCAGCTGCCGAAGATGCTGATTTTTTTTTTGGAGGGGGGGGGCAGGGGGCGGTGGGGGCGAGGGCGGGGTCTCGGGCGGTGGGAGCGGGGGCGCCTGGCAGGCGGCCCCAATGCACCGTTTTGAATCCTGGTGCTCTTCGCCGCGCGGTTAAAAAAAAATGGCGCGCGTGGCTTCGGGAGGGGGCGAGCCTCGGGTAGAAAAGTAACGCCCGGACTGCGTGCAGGAGATATCGCCTCAAGGAGACGCTCTCGTCCACCCATGCTGTGATTTCTGACGCGGACGACTGCCCTGCAGTGAGTGCGCCTTTCTTGGCATGCCTGTCCGCAGGGTCGTTGCCCGCGCCCGGACTGTGCGCGATCTGCCCACTGCAAGCCGAGCGCGGGCAAGGGCCGACGAATGCCGAGCGGGCGCGCGGGAGGCCGTGGCCCTTCAAACTGACTGATGAAAAGGCATATGGTGCTTCCACCGTGAAGTCCTTGCTTGAGTCGTAACGCTAGAAGGGTAGGGGCAACCGCCCCTCCTTTCCGCCCCCCGCGCACAACGCCAACCTTGTAGAGCGTATCGCAGGCAAAGGGTAGCCTTGCGCGGTCCCACGCCGCAGAGGACAAGTTCACAGAGGGGCTGGCAGAGACCGTGAGTCGCAGTCCCGCGATGGCGAGGCCCGCTTCTGAACGAACGTTGCGGCCACGTCGCCGAACCGATCGCGTGACGGGCAGTGTCGCAGACAAATGTGCGCCCCTCTCACCACCTACCAAACCGCCCCAACCCAACCCGAAGGCTTCAATTTGCCATCCATTTCCAGTGGGGGGGGGGGGTCGGGGACCATCGAAACAACACGTATGGAACCCATGCCCCCCCAAACCCGAAATTCGGGTCTTCGGGTGCGGTTGGGGTGGTCTGGTAGGTAGTCACCCTCGCACTCCACTCGTGCCCGCGCGCGCCTGCTTTCCAACGCCAGGGCTTTGTGAGGCGCCGCTGAGAGGCACCGCCGTGGGCAGCGCCGCGGCCGAGAGGCCGCGCGGCAGGGCCGCGCAAAGGGACCTCGTGGCCCAAGGGGCCCCAGCAGCTGCGTCGCGCCGGCAGGTGGGTCTCCTCCTCGCCCTCCTCCTCCCCCGCGTCCTCCTCCCCCCCTCCCCCCCCTCTTCCTCCTCCTCCTCCTCCTCCTCCTCCTCCTCCTCCTCCTCCTCCTCCTCCTCCTAGCTGCCGCTGCGAGCTCAGAAAGCGACGCCCAGCCCGCAGGCAACGCTGGGGGGCAGGGGCGGGAGCGCGCGCGCCCGCATCTTCGGCAGGGCGCGGGGAAGCGGGGCAGGGAGGTAGCAGCATATACACGCCATTACTTTTTCTCTTTTCATGTATGCGCATCTGCACCTACAACCCTCTCGCCAGCAACTTCTCGGAGCGAATAGAAGATATATCAGCGGAGCTCAGATCATGGGACCTCATGCCGTTGAACGGCACCCAGAAGAGGGCACTCCCTGACCAAGCAGAAGAGAGACACAATCACATCAGGCACTGGATCATTAGCTGTGGGTACAAGAAAGGGAGATTGATCAATTCCAGCTGCGGCCTGAGCTTCCTAGTCACGCACCGCATAAGGAGGGAAGCACTACACGAGATACTTAGACCACCCGCTGGACTCCAGGGGCGTGTAGCAGGCGTGAGATGAAAATATGGTAAGTGCGACTTCACAGTGTTCAATGTTTACTTTGCGGCCGTCCATGACAAGAACCACGCTGAGATAGAAAAAAAGATCACGGCATGGCTCGAAGAGCAGATGGTCATGTTGCCCACGCGCACCGCGATCATCATAGGAGGGGACATAAACTCGGACGTCGGCTTGTACAGAGACGGCGACGGAATGGTCGTTGTGGATCCAGGTAGACACAGTGGACAAGTGGCGCCCAAGTTGGAAAATCAGAATGGCAAGCAGCTCAGAGAGATGTGCACGCTAGCTATATGTACTATTTTTCCCACGTGCCCCACGTTCTACGGTAGCAAGGGAGGTGCCGGCAGGATCGACCATCTCCTTATCTCAGCAGGCGCACTACCACATATTACTAACTGTGCATGCCTGTACGGGCCAGCCAAGAGATTGCAAAGTATAAAGGCTAGAGGACGCCGCGACCATCTCCCTCTTGGCATGGAAATTACAGTCAATCTTTACCGCCACCCGAAGCCAGAACGAGAGGAAAAGGTAGACAGGGACGGGTTGATGAAGTGCTTGAGGACGGGTTGGAAGAGGAGGGAGTTGTACGAGGAGGTGGACAGAAGGCTGCAGGAGAAAGAAGCAGAGTGGTCGACCTCTCTTGATAAGCTCTGGCCAGATGAAGCTTGGGCCCTCTTCGTAGAAGCCGTGGGGGGAGCACTTAAGACAGTCTTCCCAGATCAGAATAATAAAAAAGCCGAAATATATGAAACAGTTTAACAAAAGAGAGACTGAAGTCACTAGAACAGCGTCGACAGTGTAGAGAAGGATTGCAGCCAGAGATCGACGAATAGCAGCTTGGCAGGATCAAGCTTGAGCTGAAAGAATACACGGCGGCGCTGAAAATTCTCAGGAATAAGGACCTGGCTAGGCGTAGGGAGGAGCTCGTCCAGGAAATCTGGGAGGCCTACCAGGACAGGAATTTCTCCCTCATGCACCGTTTGAGAGTCCAGTATGCCAACAATGGAAGAGGACCCCCAAAAAGATACGACTACGCTCCGCAGACGTACTGGGATATTGAGACCTGGCAAGCTGAACTTGGGGAGAGGGCAGCAGAAGGGGGCATGTCGTGCACGCTTCTAGACTGGCAGCAGAACAGAGATATAGATTACCAGTCGCACGATGACGAGCTTCTGCCTTTAGACGCAGGCGTTCAGTCCTGGGCGAATGAGGACAAGATCGCGATTAGGAAATACCTCTCAAGAGCCAAGGAAAAGGCGTGCCTATCCACCCTGGGGGTTACCTACAGGGGCGTTCCCCCCTCATTGTTGACCCGAAGGTTAACATGGAAAAGCCCAGCAGCCAGAGTGAAATATGGGAAGCCAGGAAGATCAGGGAGGCAGAGGAGAAGGAGGGCCAGGAGGAGCTAGACAAGTACACCACACTAGCTAAGTTCCAGGTTGGCAGGAAGCTGTTGGAGAAGATGGGGTGGAGCATCGGGGAGACGGTGGGAAGACGGCAGAGAGAGGTATCACTAAGAGAGCCAGCGGGGTTGGTGGAGGCGGAGGCGTGGGAGGCGGAAAGAGGAAGGAGAGCAGGTGTAGGAGCGAGCAACCTTCGAAGCAGCAGCTACGAGTTTGAAGGTAAGTTCATGGAGCTCCTTGTGCACATTCGGAGAACACAAGAAATGCCTCTGGATACCAAGAGATCGCTGGCCTTCGATGTCACGAAAGGGAACGGGAAGAAGGGCGTAGGAGGGAGGATGATCATGCGCACGTATTGCAGCATGGGGATGGGATGGCATCGCGGCATACACCGACGTGCTCCGTATCGGCCTCGCCCTGTATGGGCGCAAGGCGGACTGGCAGCGCGCTCCAGGGGGAACGCTTTGATCTGCCTGCTCGGGAGTAAATGGAGGGCAGAGGTTGCAGGGGTGTCGATCGTCGTCAGCAATTATGACTGCACGAATGCATTCGCGGGTGCATCACGTGAACCCCCCTGCGACCTTGTGGAGATGCAGGCTTTAGAGCGAGACAAGCAATTTGCAGTGGGAGCTATTGTCCATCAGTCGCTGACGATAAGAGCATCGAACGGCGTGGCACACTTGCAAAGCCACACGGGCACGCAGATGGGGTTCACACTTGCGCCCAGGGACTTCAATGACATATACAATGAGCACGTCGAGGAGTGGGAGGAGGGGGGGCACGAGCACGGGCATCACGAGCTACTAGAGACAGAGCACCCGATCACGAACACATACCACAATTTGTCTCTCAGCACGTTCATGGATGACATCGCGAAGATACATGTGATTACAGAGGGTTGCAGCTCGGAAGTCATCACGCAGTTTCTGAATGATTCGACGCGCAGGCTGGAAAGGGTCATCGAGAAAGGAGGGTGGACACTCAATGCTGGAAAGACGAACCATCTTCTCTGTCTTCGAGGGGAGGGCAGTTACTAGGCAACCCGGAGGCTAAGAAGGTCAAAGGAGCTACACGGAGCTGCCTGCAGAGAGGTTCGGGTCCTGGGGCCATACATTCCGTCGGACCAGGGACTGCTCGGTGAAGTATCTCGGCGATGTGCTGCTGCAAAGGTGGCGTGGAGACAATGTGGGGCTTTCTGGAAGGCACGAACAAGTAAGACAATGAAAAAGATGATGTTCGAGGCTTTCGTTACTGGAGCTGCTTGCAGTGGTATGGTAGTATTCGTCCCCCCCCCGTCCCTGATTAAAGTCATCGGCTCGACGTTAGCTAAGCTACTGAGATGTCTAGCAGAAGGAGACCTGAGTTGGACGGATGAAAAAGGTGACACAAGATGCAGCACAAACAAAAAAATATTTAAGTATTGGGGTCTCAACGACACAGACGCAACTCTTCGAATGAGAAGGTTAAAATGGTACCGCGCGTGGGCTAAGTACCCAGAGCAGCACAGCGGAGTTCTCGCGGCTGTATTTGGAGACTCTCGCCTGGGTCAGTTACTGCAGACCCCGAGGATGACCCCAGACAAGTACGTGTGGCCCCCAGGTAGTGCAGGTCAGTCCACTCCGTGGGCTGCCCAGTTTCGAGAGGACATGGGCGAGCTTGTCCAGGTGGATGAGAGCATGTCGGTTTGGTATAATGCGCGCGCCAGCGACTTGGACATCTTCCTACCAGGTACCGAGGCACATGATAGATGGCCACTGGTCGATCCTCATATCCTAGGGGACACAAAGAAAAGAAGAAAGGTGGGTCCCGAGGTCCAGGAGAAGGAGGAGGAGGGCGTCGCCGACGAGGAGGTTACACTGGAGGAGATGTAAACAAACCATACTGGTGCGACCATCAGGAGGGAGGGGGAGGGATATGCGGAAAAAGGTTTTCGAGCATCGGCGCCCTGAAAGGCCACGTAAGAGAAGCACGCAACATCAGGGATGCCCTCTCCACTATAGTCATCACCAATCAGTGCCCGTGGTGCCTCTCGGGGTTCTCGACGAGGAGGGTGGCCCTAGATCATTGCGTGCGTGCGTGTCAAAGACGCGGAGTATGCCACGTGGATAAATCAAGATGGCCCCACCCGATCTTCCCCCCAGAGTCGCTGGTCTGTAACATTTGTGATCAAGCATTCCCTGACATCGCGAGTTTTCACCAGCACGCCCGCTACCGCTACTTCGGCCCATGCATTGTCGTGGGCGCCCATGATGAAGGGATGGGGGATCGGCAAGAGAGGGGCAGGCGGCAGCGGGAGTGGAGACGTTCCAGTAGCAACATTGCCGAAGGGCAAGGGTGGCAAGAAGGCTCGCCAGCACGGAAATGCAGCAGGCGGAGACATCGTACAAGCGGTGATGGCGGTGCAAAGCCTCAGCATCAGGACAGCAGCCGTCGCCAGAGATCTACCAAATATCGTCGGAGAGTTCTGGCTCGCGCCGCCAGGGCACGACATCATCGAAGCAGCAAAAGAGACGGGCTCGAGTTACAACGAAAAAGTGCAGTCTCTCGGAAAAGGGCACGGTCTAGGGCCGCCGTGCCTCCACGTGTCGGTGGCGGCGATCGAGGCGATGGCGACGAGCCTGGGCGAAAACGAGCAAGAGGGGGCGCAGGCGAAGATCAGCATCACGCAGTGGGTAGAGCAGGCGGAGTCGGAGGCGGGGCAGGCGTTCGTAGGAAAGACGATCCTAATGTTCAAGGTGAGCGACACGTTCAGGGCGGACGACGAGATGGACGACGGGAACCGCATGGCGAAGGTTATGTTCGCCCTCAGCCCACGCTACGACATCGCGACGGCCATGAAGCAGATGAAAATCCAGCCGACGGGAGCCAAGCCTCCGACGGAGTTCAACGGCGTGCGGCTCCTCCAGGCGATGGGAGTGGCGTTGCACAGGGCGGGGGGGCACAGGCCAGTGGGGGGCGGGCCGAAGGAGGAGCTAGACAGGGTGGTCGAGCGCCAGTTGATGGCGCTGCAGAAGAAATGCTAGTGATCATAGGCAGTCGGTCCGAGAGAGAAGCAGAGTTTGTAGCAGCAATGCAGTCAGACCCTATGGCCAAGATAGCTGCCGACCCAGTTGCAATGACTAGACTTAGGCAAATGTATGCTGAAGGGTCGCAGCACGCTAAGAGACTTTTAGAGAGAGAGCAGAGATTTTTCGTTCAAAATTTAGTGCAGAGCTGAGAAAGCCAGGGAATGAGTAGAGGGCGTGTTTCCTTCTATCGAGGGCCTACTGGTTGGCCCTGGTAGGCGGGTCCTGGCCCTTGTGGCTCTGTCGACCAGGGGACGGCTGGTGGGCTGACGGGAGAAGGCCGATGCCCTGCCCAGCCTCGGCCGCGCGCTGCCAGGGAGCAGCAGCCGCCAAGGCCACCCCATCTCCGCCTCTTCCCCCCCCTCCGAGAGTGGCCTCCCTCCTTCTTCTTCTCCCTCCCGTGTGTGCTGAAAGCGGGTGCCTTCCCGCTCAACGGGGCACCCTCCCGCCTCAGCGATGCAGAGGGCCGCCCTGAGCTCGCGCCCGTGCGAGTATAGATGATGCAGGGCGCGTGAGAGATCCACGCAGGGGAGCTCGAGACGCTGTAGCAGCAGCTGGACATGCACCCCCGAGCGCAGAACCGAGCCGAGCCTCCTCCTCCTCCTCCTCCTCCTCCTCCTCCTCCTCCTTCTCCTCTTCCTGCTCCTCCCTACCGCGCCGCAGCCGCCGCCGCGCGGGAGGACCCGCGAGGGCCACGCGGCCACCGGGGGCCACGCCACCGCGCAGACGGGGCGTGGCCGCCCGTCGATCGCAGAAATGTCAGATGCCACGCGGGGGCCATCCCGAGGCCAGGCTCCGCGCCAAAGCGACCTCGGGGCGGCCGCGCGACGGGCAGACGACTCCCGCCACGCGAGGGCGGGTCACACTTTTCGGGGGCGCGGGGGGGAAGGCCAGAACAACTACATCCCGAGCGGTGTGGGACGCGCAGAGGTGTAAGTAAGGAGCAGGAGTGTCCCTGTTGTTTCTGGCTCAAGTCCAAAATGCCATCGATTTTGTCGCGTTAGCCCGTCGTGGCAACGACTTGCCAGGATATGCGAGCTCAGCTTGAGCTCGTCAATCGCTCACTGCCTCCCTCGGTGGGCCAAGGCTCTGTGGGGTCAGGGCGCGTGCGCTGGGAAACCGAAGCGTGCGGTCCGAAAAAAAGGGACCTTACCGCCCATTACCAACAAACGGGTGGTCTCGCAGGGCCAAGCGGGAACAGCCCTAACGACCCCCTTTTGACCCGTGGGGCAGCGCCCCTGGTCCAGGCGCCTCCGCGGCGCACCTCCGCAGAGGAGAGGGGCCCTCGTGGGCCCGGGGCGGGGGGCCCCTGATAGGGGGGTCCGTTAGGGCCAAAAGGGAACAACGCTAACGACCCTCCTGACCTGTGGGGCAGCGCCCCTGGTCCAGGCGCCTCGGCGGCGCACCCCGGGGAGGTGATCCCACGATTGGGGGGTCTTCTAGGGCCAAGAGGGAGCGGCCCCGACGACCTCCCCTGACCTGTGGGGCAGCGCCCCTGGTCCAGGCGCCTCCACGGCGTACCTCTGCAGCGCCTCTGGTCCAGGCGCCTCCGCGGCGCATCTTTGCAACGGAGAGGGGCCCTCGTAGGTCTGGGGCGGGGGGCCCCTACAGGGGGGGTCACTCCGGGCCAAAAGGGAACAACGCTAACGACCCTCCTGACCTGTGGGCTAGCGCCCCTGGTCCGGGCGCCTCGGCGGCGCACTTCGGGGTGGTGATCCCACAAATGGGGAGTCTCTTAGGGCCATGGGTGGACAGCCCTAGTGACCCCCTTTGACCAGAGGATCGATGCCCCTGGTCCGGGCAATGGGGTCAAAATCCCTTCTACCCCTTTCCAACGTGGTCGATCCTGGAGGTCGACGGCTTGATTTTTTTGGCGGAACCGTTTGTAACGGGTGGTAGGGTGGCCAGTGAGTGCACGCACGATGAGGGGAGGATTGTGCTTGGACCCTACCACCCTAATCCCTCCCACCCGACCCTTCGTGCTTAGGGCCCCCGGCAAGGTGGTTCCTCGGGAGGGAGGAGGGGGAGGAGGAGGAGGAGGAGGAGGAGGAGGAGGACGAGAAGGATGAGGAGGAGGAGGAGGAGGACGAGGAAGAGGAAGAGGAACACGAAGACGAACATCTTCAGTATAATTATGGTTATCATTATGAGTATGACCATCCCTTTTAATTATTATTATTATTCGCATTCTTATTCATCGTAAGAAGAGTACTACCAAACACAATAACCATACTTATGCTAATATCATCAATCATATCGATATCACTAATAGTGCTATTAGTAACAGTCACAAGCATACCATTAGTTTTAAACATATTCTTAATGATAATAATAACACTACTACTACTACTACTACTACTACTACTACTACTACTACTACTACTAGTACTATTACTACTACTACTACTACTACTACTACTACTACTTCTACTACTACTACTACTACTACTACTACTACTACCACTCCTACTACTACTACTACTACTACTACTACTACTACTACTACTGTTACTACTACTACTACTACTACTACTACTACTACTACCACTACTACTACTACGACTACTACTACGACACATTATACATGAGGGGGAGGAAAAGGCGGAGGAGGAGGTGAAATAGAGGAGAGGATGAAGATAGGACGAGGGACGAGTGAGGAGGAACATGAGAAGGAGCAGGAGGACCAGTGTAAACCGACGACGCATCTACGCTGATGCCCCTCCCTCAAAGTTTTCTCTACATAGGTCCATGCAACAACTTATTCTATAGGCTTGCGCCACATCCGCCGACCCCTTGTTTTTCTCCCGCGGGACCGCTTGCCACAGCTTCTGTGTAAGCCGCGGTCGAGTCAAACCGCTACAGCTTGGGCACGAGGAGGAGGAGGGCCTAAGAGGTCCGCAACCTGGCCCAAGCGGGCCTCACGAAGGTCCAAGCGGGTCCCAAGACGGCCCAATAAGGGCTCCACACAGCCCCAAGAGGCTCCTGAGACAGCCCCAAGAGGGCCACAGGAGGCCTCCACGAGAGCTCCAAGAGCACCCTCAGCTGTCCCAAGGCTGTCATACGGTCGAAGAGAGTCGTGGGCCGAGCAGAGTAGGGCATTCGCGAGACAGTGGTCGGCAAGAAAGACGGGCAGCACTAAACAGGGCGTCGACCATGGCCATGCCATGATGGGGGCCAGTGCTGTCGGTAGCTTCTCTCCATCCCCTCTCGGAGCTGGGGCAGTCGCTGGTCGTTGTGAAAGCTCCCTGGCCCAGCGCTCAACCGTGCCTGGGTTCTGGGGGGAAGGGCCTCGGGGAGGTTCGATGGGATGTCCTGGGAGGCCGCTCGGGGGCTTCCCAGAGGCAGTCGTGAAGCCTCTCGGAGGCTGTTTGAGCGTCCCGGGAAGCCCCTTGAAAGGGTCTTCGGTCGGGGGCGGAAAAGAGGGGGTGATGACTAGGGGGGGGTGGATATCATGGCGTGTGCCATGATATTTCCTCAGATTTCATGGCGCCTCTTCTTATTTCATTACGTCCCTGGCCCCCCCGCTGGGCCGCGCACATGCCGCCGGTCATGATTTGCACCCCCCCCTCTTGGACACCCCCTTCTTGGCCGCTCCCGATTCGGGCATGTGAATGGCCTCCTGGGGCCTCCTGGGGGCATCTTGTGGCGATCTTGGGCCGGTTTGGAGCATTGTAGGGCCGTCTGGGGTGGCCCTTGGATCGCTTTGAGGCCCTCTTGGCGATTCTTGGGGGCCCCGTGGGTTGTCTTGAGGCGGTGTTGGCGAGCTCGTGGGGCCTCTTTGGGCGCCTCTTGGGCTGTTTCGGGGCGAGCTGGGAGGCCTCTGAGACCGTTTAGGCGCCTCCCCCCCAGGGAGGGCTGGGATCCCCTGGTGAGTTCACCCAGCGGTCGTCCGCGGTCGGGGGGGGGTCAAATTTCCCGTTTGGGGTCCTGGGGGTGGGTATTACGGAGGTGAAGGATGTCACGCGCCTAGAAACCCGCAAGGGGTCGGCATGTTTTCAATACGGGAAGTGCCCTATTGAAAGGCAGCCGTCTGAGTATCCTCAATCGGTCGCAGTCGTGTCCAGAGCACAATTCTTGGGATCCGCGAGTCAACGTGACTGTTGTGTCCTGGTAATCACAAATCCTGCCCGAATGCCATTCAGACGGTTGCGCCCTGACAGAGCTATTTCGTTTCAGAGCACACTTCCTGGGCCTCTGCCTTGCAAGTGGGTGAAACTGTTGCACACTTTCACGGCGAATGCGCGCGGCGCCCAGGCGAGAGCCACATTTTGACAAACAACCGCCCTTCGTTTTTGAAGATGCTACAAACGTTTAAGACGACTATGCGCGGCGTGACAGCGAGAGCAGCGTTTTGGAAAGGACCCGACCTCCATCCTTGAAACTGCTACAAACGTTTAAGACCAATGTGCACGGCGCTCAGGCGAGAGTCTTTTTTTGTGCACCGCCCGCCTTCGATCTTTGAGCATGCTGCAAGCTTTTCAGACGAGCGTGTGCGGCGCTGAGGCGAGAGCCACGTTTTCTAAAGTCCTGCCTTCCATCTTTGAACCTCTTCCAGAATTCAACCTTCAGGGCTATGCATCAAGGGCGTAGACAACGCCCCTACCCTGGTTAACGAGGCGCTGTGCGCTGAACCTCCTGTGGGCTGACAGGGTAAACCCTGCGTGATGTGCGGCGTCCTGGCGGCTCCCTAGGCTTTGGGGGTTCCCAGGAGGTCTACAGACCACGCACTCGTAACCCAGGGTAGGGTCGTTTTTCCATCCCTCAAATGCATGGCGAGGACGTCTCGTGCTCATCGCCCAGCCCGCCCGACCGACACGTTTGGGGGTGAGACAGGGAGGAGCCACTGCGAAG
Organism: Prorocentrum cordatum; assembly: GCA_963575745.1. Lineage (NCBI taxonomy): Eukaryota > Dinophyceae > Prorocentrales > Prorocentraceae > Prorocentrum > Prorocentrum cordatum. The sequence goes on along the minus strand of CAUYUJ010001923.1, from coordinate 76,812 downwards.
GCCTCACTGCCGGTGCCGCCGCCCCCGAAGACGGGACATCCCCAGGGACCCCCCACTGGCGACCCCGCCCCCTGGACCCGCCGTGGCCCCATGGGGGGGACCCGAGACCACCCTCACCCAGCACAGGTCGGGAGCCTCGAGACGGGGGTCAATGCAAACGGGGGTCAGCCAGGGCACCAGATCCTGCAGGATCCTGCGAAGACCTCCTCTGGCTGACCCGGGTTAGCGAGCCGCTCGTGGCCGCGAGGCGGCCGCGCATATTGGCTGACCCAGGTTTGCGAAGACCTGCGTTGCAGTTTTTTGTTCCTGCATTGCAGTTTTTGGTTTCCTGCTGACCCGGGTCTGGATTGACCCGTGTCAGAGGATCCCCGAACAGGTGGGACCTCTACCAGGACCCTCGCGTGATGATGTTCCAACCTTTGTTAGCCCTGATCACCAGAAAGAATCTCGAGCACCAGGAAGGTACCGAAATTCGAGGGTGTTCGCGTGTCGGGCCCTGGGAGGGGACACGGGTTGGACACTGTTTCGATGCTTCTCTTGGGGCCGGAAATGGTTTTTGGGATGTGCTCCTGAAGTACGCTGCGAACAACATAACCCTCGCGAGGGCCCCCCGGGACCTGCCGACCCCAGAACCGAGGGCGGTATTCGAACGCGGCACCATTCTCCCCGCCCAAGGCCCGACCTCCCCTCCCCCGGGGGCCCCCGCTGGCGACCCCTCCGTACGGGAGCCGCGGAGGCCCCGGCCCGGGGGGGGCGGCGTGTGGACCCCGGGCCGGCCTTCGCGCCACGGGCGGGGCCTCCCCGGGACCCCCCGCGGGCGCTGCCTCCCCGGACCCGCCGGGAGCCCACAGGGGGAAACGGTATTCTGACTACCCCCTCCCCCGCATTGCCCCCCGTCAGGGAAAGGGGCAAAGGGAAGGGACTCGACTCGGTGACGACTTTCCTTTTCCTTGTTCTTCGAATATCCTTGGACTGGCGACGACGGCGACGACGACCACGACGACGATCACCACGACGGCGACGACGACGACAGCGTCTCACACACGCCGAAGGGTCGGCGAATTTACATGGAAGAGAGATGGAGGCAGAAGAGGAGGGAGGAGAACCTGTAGGAGGGAAGGGGAATGAGGAGGGAGGAGTGTGGAGGTGGAGTGGGCCAAGAAGACTCTCATGACTGGCGACGGCACGAAGTGCTGGGCCTGCGAGAAGAAGGCTTCGACCGCTGGAGTCGCCGTAGACGACGACTCGCAGTTTTGCACGGGGCCCCAGCGTCTCCGATCCTGGCAGACTTGACGTGAGCAGGGAGGAAGGAGGAAGGGCGGATGAGGTAGGAGGGGGAGGGGAGGAGGGGGAGTTTGAGAACATAGCGTTGCGACTGGGTGAAAAGGATATACATGTCAAGTGGTCAGGCGGATGTCGCTGCCGACGCCGTTTGGCTCAAGTAACCAAGCAGTGCACAGTTCGTACATTGCCTCGTAACAGATCACATCAATCCGTTCTCGAGCGAATTCTCTTCGGGATTTTACATCGTAGCGCAGCGAGGTCAATGGCGGCAGCGGCAGCAGCAGCACCTCCCGCATATCCAGGAGACCCGCTCCCTGAGTTACATGCGCTCCAAGATCGCGATCACATGTTCAAGTTGATCCCACGACCCACGACCTGAATGCGTTATGCGAAGCAGCCTACTATGAGGCTGGCTACAATTGTGTGAAAGACGTGGAACGCAGGAGCGTGTTTCTTTCTTGCTTGCGCCATAACGCGCGTTGTGCCCCCCCCCCGGCCGCCCCCCTACAGCGCAACGCTCCGGCCCCCAGTGCGCCCCCTGCGCTGCCGCCGTGCGCATCGGGATCTGCATACGAACCCGAATAGGGATCCGCATAGGCATCCGCACAGAAATCCGCATAGGGATCCGCACGGGGATCGAGTAGAGATGTCCACCGGGATCCGCATAGGGATCCGCATTGGGATTTCAGGGTTTCTTATATATATATATATATATATAGAGATCCGCATAGGGATCTGCATAGGGATCCGCATAAGGATCCGCGTGCTGATCCGCATAGGGGCGGTGGTCGCGGGCAAGTTGCGGTACTTTCAGGCACTTGTGGTGTTCGTAGAAGAGAGATAGAGAGAGAGAGAGAGAGACAAAAAACAATAGGAGAAAATTGACGACGACGACGATTCGTTGCGCCGGAACCGCACGGCAGGGGGGGAGACGTCACGTTATTCCCCTTTTTGGCCTTTTCCCCAATAACGCCCGTTACCGCCGCGAATAAAGAATCGCGCTCCAGATTGAGTAGGGAGGAGGAGGAGGAGGAGGAGGAGGAGGAGGGGAGGAGAAGGAGGAGGAAGAGGAGAAGGAGGAGGAGGAGGAAGCGAGGGAGGAGGAAGAGGAGCAGGAAGAGGAGAAGGGGGAGGACCATGGGGGGGGGTTCAACAGGGGAGGAGTTTGCAAAGGGAGTTCAAGGAGAAAGGGATGATGATGATGTGGAATACGGATGATGGTTCTGCTGCTGCTGTTGCCGACGACGATGATGATGACGATAATTATGATGATGGTGATGATGGTGGTGCTGATGGTCGTGCTGCTCATGATGCACATCATGCTGATGCTGCTGCTGATGATGCTGATGATGCTGATGATGTTAATGATGATGATGCAGATGATGATGATGATGATGATGATGATGATGATGATGATGATGATGATGATGATGATGCTGATGCTGATGATATTGATGATACTGCTGGTACTACTGATGATGGTGATGGTGATCATTTTTATGATAGTGATGCTGATGCTGCTGCTAATGATGAGGAACATGATGATGATGATGATGATGATGATGATGAGGATGATGATGATGATGAAGATGTTGATGGTCATGCTGGTTATGATGATGATGATGATGATGATGATGATTATGATGATGATGATGATGATGATGATGATGATGATGGTGCTGATGCTGACGGTGATGATGGTGATGGTGATGGTGATGGTGATAGTGATGGTGGTGGTGCTGATGATGCAGATGATGCTGATGCTGCTGCTGATGACGATTATGATGATGCTGATGATGCAGATGACGACGATGATGCCGATGATGATGACGATGATGCTGATTGTCATGGTGATTATGATAAGGATGGTGATGGTGGTGGTGATGCTGATGCTGATACTGATGCTGATGCTGCTGCTGCTGATGATGATGCTGCTGCTGCTGATGATGATGATGATGATGATGATGATGATGATGATGATGATGATGATGATGATGACGGATTCTGATGGAGGAGGCGGTTGAGGAGGATGCGACGAAGGAGGCGGAGGAGGAGGAGGAGGAGGAGCTGCCCCGTAAATCCTGGACTGGGCATCTGAGCACAGGGGGATCAGGCTCGCCCCGTGGCCGTCCGCTCAACTCTCAAGCAGGAAGCGTGCTGCCCAGTGGACCCTGCCATGACCCAGATCGAGAGCCCTGGCCATGATCGTACCAGGACCCCGCCGGGTCCGTGCATGGATCTAGGCCTCCCAGGTAAGGTCGAAATAGATGGGGGCGGAGGATCGCGCCATATCGCCGATGCATCGGCGATGCGGTTCGCTGTGGAGCCCTGTCGTTTGCACGCTGATGGCACCGATGCAACGTCGACGTCGCAGATGCATCGCCGATGCATCGGTGATGCATCGCGATGCGGCGCGATTCTCCGACCCCATCAATTCGGGCCCAATTTGGGAGGCCTCTAATGGAGGCTGGCAGCAGCGGTTGGGGTTGGCCCTTCCGTTTATCGAGCCCCTGGCAGGTTTGCCGAACCTTGGTATCCAGATCCGATGTGTTTCGGACTCGCTCTGGCCCCAGCTAGTCCTTCCAGCCACGGCCCTTTCCAAGGCCTCCTGCACCAGAAGCTTGCCAAGACCCCCCCCAGCTGGGTACGGCTTTGCAATGATCCCGTCAAGACCCTGCCAGCATTGGCTAACACCCAGAATGCGTCGCCCGTGGCACTCCTGACTTCATTCCCGGGACTGGTTTTCCGCCGCGGGCAGTTCTTTGATGATCTCGTGGCTTGCAACGGGCCTCCGCAGTCCCGAACTTGGACAAAGCTACCGTCGAGCTTTCCACGACGCTGAACTTCTAGGCCTCGCCCCCCCTCCCCCCACGATCAGCACCTGGACCTCTCCGTGTGTGGGCGCCCTGGCCAGGATCTCGAGGCGGATCCGGCCGTGGTCACGGGGGGCGCCCCAGAAGGCCCTCAACACAGGACCAGCAGTGTCAGGAGCGAAAGAAGGACGTACATGTACATGAATCCACGCTGGTTTCGAGAGTACGCATTGCGCAAATGTTCGTATAATGCGGCCGGTCTCGCGGATCGAGGGGCCGTGTTCATGTACATAGCTGGGCGCGTACGTCCTTTGTGGGCTCCCTACAGTGGGAAACAGATCGGCATCCTTGATCTTCGCCCACGATCTTCGATCTTCGATCGTTGACGCTGGGGGCCCCGGGCCACCCGCGGGGGTGCGATGGCAATCGCGCTCCGCGCCTCCCGGTCTGGGTTAGAGCGGCCGCCATTCTCCTGGGGTCGGCGCGAGGGCGCGAGAGCGCGAGGGCGCGGATTCGCGCGCCGCGCATCGCGGGACGCGCTGCGCGTAGGTTCGGTGACCTAGGGGCTTTGGCCGGTGACCCTGCGACCACGCGGATGATTTCCTCCCCGTGGTCGCTGGCTTCCTTCCCGTGTCGAGCTCCATGGGGCGAGCCCGATGTTCGGCTCGATCGCCGCCGTGCGAAGCTGGGTGACCCACAGGGGATGGGCTCCTCCTCCTCCTCCTGCCGGGAGCGTGCCGACGGCTGCCCTCGCGCCAAGCAGTGGCGGAGGGTGTCGGGCGCCGAGGTCCCTCGCAGGTCGGGCGGTGCTCCTTGAAGCGTTCGTGCAAGTGCGAGGACCGCTCGCGCGCGTCGAGGGCGGGGGTGCGCGAGGGGGAAGGGGGGGGGGGGAGGGAGGGGGAGGAGGGACAGGCGGGAGGGAGAGGCACGGGTAGAGCCTGACGATGGAATTCGAGGGGCCCTCTCTTGTTCGATGGTGAGCCTGCTCGGATCGAACATGCATTGGTGCAGTGGCGTATCGGAGCAGGCGGAGGGGAGGGGGCGGAGGTCCCGAAGAGGAGGAGGAGCAGGAGGAGGAGGAGGAGGAGGAGGAGGAGGAGCAGAAGCAGGAGGAGGACAAGAAGAGGGAGGGCAAGGGAGGAGAGGGGGAGGACTGGGCAGGACGGAGGGCGAAACAGAGCGAAGCTTGGGCGGGAAGGGAGACGGGGAGAAGCCGGAGGGATGTGGATGAGGGTGACGTCGGAGATGATGGTGGTGGTGGTGGTGACGATGACGACGACGACGACGACGACGACGACGACGACGACGACGACGACGACGACGACGACGATGACGACGACGACGACGACGACGACGACGACGACGACGACGACGACGACGACGACGACGACGACGACGATGATGATGATGATGATGATGATGATGATGATGATGATGATGATGATGCTGATGCTGATGGTGATGCTGATGATGCTGCTGCTGATGATGATGATGATGCTGATGCTGATGCTGATGCTGATGATGATGCTGATGATGATGATGCTAATGCTGATGCTGATGCTGATGCTGATGCTGATGTTGATGATGGTGCTGATGATGATGATGATGATGATGATGATGATGATGCTGATGATGATGCTGATGATACTGATGATGTTGATGTTGGTGATGATGATGCTGATCATGCTGATGCTGTTGATGCTTATGATGAGGATGCCGATGCCGATGTCGATGATGATGATGATGCTGCTGATGATGTTGATGATGATGATGCCGACGATGACGATGAGGGCGACGATGATGATGCTGCAGATGATGATACTGATGCTGCTGCTGATGATGATGCTGATGATGACGACGATGCTGCTGCTGATGATGCTGCTGATGATCATGCTGATGCTGACGATGATGCTGATGATGCGGATGATGGTGGTGGTTGTGGTGATGCTGATGGTGATGGTGGCGATGAGGAGGCGAGGTACGACGAAGACGATGCATGGAGTTGATGCGTGTTCTGGTGATGCTGAAGATGATGGTGATGACGATGGGATGGTGGTGGTGGTGGTTGTGTTGGAAGAGGGGGATAGGAGTGAGGAGGGCCCTCAGTCTCCAAATCTCATTCCCCCTGTGGGATGAGGAGCCCCTAGAACCCCCAGGGCTTCAATCATAATTCGAAGCTTCCCAAACCATGTTCTCCACCCATCCCACTTTCACCCCTCCCTTGCTTCGTTCATCCCTCCTCCCTCCTTTAGTCCCTCCTTCCCTCACGCCCTCTCTTTTTCGTCTTCCGTCGTCGCTCCTCCTACCAAGTGTCTTTCGGCAGCCCTCACACGGTTGGAGTGTGCTGAGGGTTTGCGCGGTCACATTTGTTTTTCGCCACGGTCGTACAGGAAATTCTGAACGAGCCATTTTTCATGTTTTCTCTTGCGGGTACCAGAAAAGTAAGATATGCTTCTGGCTAGGCCAGGTTTGCTTTCGCCAGCCAGGGGCTAGCAGCAATTCTGCGTTGGTGAGCGTTTTTGTTTCCTCTCTGGCGTAACGCTCGTTACACGGGCCAACCCTCTCCCCCCTCCCGGGTAACGTTAACGATCGTGCCGTGAGGGAGGGGGGGCTTGCCCCCCCCCCACACAATGCTGGTAGCGGACCCCCCGCAGGCATGGTGCTGTGCTCACAGGCATGGCGTGGTCGGAACGGCACGCATTGGTGCTCACAAACTTGTTGTGGCGCTTGCAGTCGTCGTCGTCGTCGTCGTCGTCGTCGTCGTCGTCGTCGTCGTCGTCGTCGTCATCGCCGTCGTTTTCGTCGTCGTCGTCGTCCAGTGCAGCTGGCGATGGCTCAGCCACCACAGGCTGGGCTGGTTCGACCACACTTCCGCAAGAGCAAAATGCGGTGGCTCTCTTTCCTTCTGACCGGTGCTCGGTTGCAGTGCGATACAGCCAACGCGCCTAGTATGGACGCGCGTCTTCTCCAGGGTACCCTTGTGTCCTTGTCTCTGCGGCCTGTCCTGTGCCGCTGTCGTTGGCCCATCTTTTGCAAAAATCCCAACTTCGGCTTCCAAGGGTCTTGCATCCTTACCACCCGTCCTTGATTCACGTATTGATTGTAGACCCAGCGTCATGGAGAAGATGCAGACTGGGCGGCCCCGCGCCTTCTCCCGCGGGCGCTGTGGTGTGGTGCGCGCGGGCGCTCAGCGTGGTGCACACCGGCGCTGCGTTGCACACTGCTGCGGTGTACACAGGCGCTGTGGTGTACGCAAGCGCTGAGGTGCACGCATGTACTGGTGTACACCGACGCTGTGTTGCACGCGGCTGCTGTGGTGTACACAGGCGTTGTGGTGTACGCAGGCGTTGTGGTGCGCACGCGTAGAATCTTCAGGCCTCAAATTTCCAGAGGGACTCTTTCAACACGGGTATTTAAAACCTTCGTTTTCAGTGGAATCCAGAGGCGGTCCAATTTACAGAGGGATTCTTTTATCAGACGAAATGTTTTTTCCGAGGAATGCAGAGGTGCTCCACTTTCCATCGCGTTTCCTTTTCACAGTCTATATACACATGAGTTCAGTGGAATCCTGAGGCGGCCCATTTTCCATAGGGCTTCCTATCATAAACAGTGGTTGTTTGTATAATCCTATTGTACACAACGGTTGCTGCATTATACACATGCGCTACGGTGTGCATGGGCGACGTGGTACTGCAGTGCACGCGGCTGTTGTGGTGTACGGAGGCTCTGTGATATGTACACAGGTGGCGCTGTGTTGCATGCAGGCACTGGGCATTGTCATGCACCCAGGCGATTGATGCGGTGGTGGCGCGGACGCACCCTGGCGGGCGCACGCCGCGGCCGCCGTTACCGGTACCCTCCCGCCATCCCCCCCCCTCCCCTCCCGTTTACGGCCGTGACCCGGGAAAAACAAGATAACGGTCACATGAAGGGCATCCTTGACGCTTCGCTGGTGAGGGGGCGTATCCGAATGGGAAACGGTGATAAACCCCTTCCCGAAGGGGAAGACTGGGGTTTGAAGAGGAGCCTCTCTAGACAACCTACGCCCAGAGGGCTGGTGGGATTCGTGATAGGCTGCACCCTCATATGAGTGAGGAGGCAGTCGGGCCATTTGTCGCCCCTGTGCTGCTGTGGTGCCGCGAGAGGCGGCACGGCCCGAAGCCTCCTCCTCCGCTGCCAGACCGCGCTTCGTTTCGACAGCGGGGATGCCTGCGCTGGCAGGGCTCATCAGGGCACGAGCGGAGGAAACTCGTCCTACAGACGTGGGATGGCTGCTGACTTTCTGTTTTGCCTCGGGGATTCTCGAGGATCACCTTCCTCCTCCCTCCTCCTTCCTGTTGCTTGGCGTGTCGCGGCGCCAGTTCTGGCCCATCACGCTGTGGCGCTGCGCGCTACCCCCGCCCCAGTCCCCAGGCGTGAGTGTCCCGAACTTCCCACCCTCCCCCCCCCGCGGAGCGGTGTCGCGCTGCCAGTTGTGGCCCATCACGCCCTGGCGCTACGCGCTACCCAAGCCCCAGTCCCCAGGCGTCAGTGTCCCGCACTCTTCCCCAGCCTCCCCCCCGCGGAGCGGAGCGACATGCCATCCGAGTGCAGGGCAGTGCGTGCCGCCGCGGCCGCCGCCGCGGCGGCACGCCAAGCAAAGCCCCGGACCGTGACCCGAGCGTCGCTGCCACGCAACGCAACAGGCACAGCGTGGAACGAACACCAGACACCCAAACCCGCGCGTGCCCTCGGTGGGCCTGGCTCCTTGGGGGGGGCCCAGGACCCGCGGGGGCGGTCCCTCGGTGGGACCTCGACCCCCACTGGGTCTGCCTTCTTCCACTTCGGGCTTCCAGCCATCGACAGCTCAGCTCAACTCGGGCACCAAAACACGGAGAGGGTAGCTCTCACGGCCCCTCGTCGTCGGAGACTTCGCGGTGGCGCGCTCGGGTTTGAAAAGGTTTGCTGTGGGCGCTTGGCGCGCTGGGGGTCCCTCTGCGGACTCGATCTCGAGACCGACACGAGTCAGGAGATTCGGCTGCAGCTCCTGGGAGGTCAAGTTCTGATCTTGCCCTGGCCCGAAATCCGGCTTCATCCGGTTTGCTCCCCCTTACTCTGGCTCAGTCCCGCTCGATCCCGTTTCTTATCCGAGGCCCGCTCCAGCGTAACAGCCCCCCGATGGGGCTCAATCCTCTTTGATCCTTCCGACGAAAACCTCCAAGTAGTTGCCTCCTGAAGGAGAGACCGCACGGTACACCTTAGGCGATGCTTAAGAAGACTTAAGTTTTCGGCCAGAATCTCGATGATTCTTAGCGTTTCAATGTAAATCTTACGATTTTGATGGACATTTTGGGTTTTTATTCAAGTTCCGAGACTATGAATTTCTTAACCCATGATTTGTTAAGCATTTCGCAGGGTGTATGTTCGTGTCGCGCCGTCTCGGCGAAGGCCCTCGCCGCGGGCGTCCACGGTGGAGCGCCGCGGGGTCGTCACCCGCCGTACTCTCGCCAATACCACCCCCCCACCCCTGACCTTCCAGAGAGCTATTTTTTAGCACTGGAGGCCTAACATCCCAAAAAACACTAAGCGAAACAGCTCAACACCAAGACGTAGAATAGCCTTCGGGTAGGTTTTCAGGTCGGGTGCTATTTTTTAGCCTTCTTGGAAGGTCAGGGACACACCCCTTGGCGCGGGGCGAGGCCGACGCTGCAGGTCGCCGGCCGAGCCACCACGTCCCCCCGCCGGTGGGCCTGCTTGAGATATGCCGATCTGCCAGGCGTTTGTCGCGGAGGCCACGGCGGGTCGCCCCCCGTCGCCGCCCGCCCCGCTGCCGCCTCGTGCCCCTCCGGGTGGGGGGGGGCTGCACCTGGGCACCCTCCAGACATCGGAGGCCTGGAAATTGGCACCAACACCAGCACAGGGGGTTGCCTCCACATGGGAATTCGGATCCTAGATTTCGGTGCTGGTGGTCATATTTAGGTCACTGTGGAAGCCAGAATATTGCCACCATCCCCGAGATCGGGATCCTCTTCCCTCGGTGGAGGCACACCACCGATCTTGGTGTTGGTGTCAACCTCTAGGCCTGCGAAAACAACGACTGCACGGCTTGAATAAGGAACACTGCACGGCACGACAACCCAGGCGTAGCCCATACAGTGAGCGGCTTGAACAAGGAACGCTTACCTTTCAAAAGGGGCTCGGTGGTTCCTTGTTTTTGCCTGCGTTGTTTACTGTTCCTGATGCGTTATGTATTATCAATCGTTCCGTATGCGTTAGTCCTTGGGAAACAGGGCATCCTTCCTTCTTTATCGTTCCTTAGGTCAGGCCGATGACTGTACTTTTTCCGTCGGCGTCGAGGCAGAGGTGGTCCGCTCCAGCGTGTGGCTATTCGGGGCAAACGAAAGGCGAATTGGCCGGCGTGCAAACGCGTTGTCCACACACGAGTACACACCAGCACATTCGATCCCTCACGCAGCGCGTCGGGTGTCGACCGCACTTCGGCGACCCTGAGCTGGCGCCGCCGTTGCCAAATAAGTGGGGGCACTTTGGGGCCATTTGTCCAGAGAGAGCTCGGGGAGGAACAGGGCGCGCAACTTGGTGGCACCACGGGGCTTAATCCGACGCCGCCGCCCAGCTACGAGTCGGTCACCCGAGCTTTGGGGAGAGAGGCCCTGAGAGTTGCTCCACCCTCCCTGCCCCAGGAGCACCCGTTGGGCTCCATCCCAACGCCCCATCTCGCACACCTCCTGGCAAGCTCCCGGACGGCCTGATCCGTCGACGCATCACGGCCCGCCCCTGTGCAGCTCGGCGTGATCATCCGCCTGCCGCTGTACCGTTCGTTTCACTCGGTCCCCCTCTCTCCTCCATCCTCCGTCCGCGCATCCCTCCCTCACCCAGTGCTGGACGGCGCGCAGGCGTGCCACCGCCAAGGGGTCGGCCCCCCTCGATGGGCTTTCGGTGGCGGCGATCCCTGTCTCTCCTCCGTGCCCTGGGCCCCTCCCCTGGGGAGGAAGACCGGAGGAGGACCGGCGTGGGAGAGGGGAGGGGGAAGAGGACCCCCAGGGACGGATGCGCATCTGACCTCCCCCCCCCCCCCCTGGGACTCCTTCCCCCCTGGGGAGGAGGGCTTGACCCCTTATCGAATTCCCCCAACATCCCGGTCAGACAACAATATGCGCGCACACGCTCTGATCAAACGTCATACGCTCCCAAGAACAATCGAGAAGCGCGCGTCGTCGCGCGCGCGCGTGCCAGACTCTGCCAGAGACTCGAAGGTTCGCCTGGATTCCAAGATCGAGCTCCCCGAAAGCAGCTTAAAACCAATGGTTTGCCCCGATGCGCCCGCAGAAGGACCGGCGTGGGAGCAGGAGGAGCCCCAGCGGCGATGCGGTCTCGTGGCCTCCTGTCGTTCCTGGCCGCTGGCGGCCTCGGCCTCCGGAGGCCTTCGGTTGAGGGGGTCCCCCCGTGGCGCTTCGGGCGCAGGCACGCTGTCCGCGTGCCGTCCTCGTCTGCACAATGCAGGCGAGGGCATAGGCTTCGTCGCCCGAGCGACGTGGAGCCTGTTCGCAAAGGTCGCAAAGCGGCGATGCGGATCTCGCCCGCCCCGCGAGGAGAAGACCGACACGAAGAGGGTCACGAGGACGAAGGACGGGGAGAAGTGCTGGACCTGCGCCCCGGCGGGCGAGGGCAGCGGCGGGTTCTCCGCGGGAGCCGGGCTGCCGCCGTGGTCGTGGTCGTCGTCGTCGTCGTTCCCGTCGTCGTCGTCGTCGTCGTCGTCGTCGTCGTCGTCGTCGCCGTCATTGTTGTCGTCGCCGTCGTCATCGTCGTCGTGGTCGTCGTCGTCGTCGTCGTTGTCGTAGTCGTGGTTGCTTTCGTCGTAGTCGGTCTCGCCCTCGTCCTTCCTCGTCCATCCGCGTCACGAGTATGCGAAGGATGGGCGCCCTGTGGTCCCTCCTGCTTCATCGTCCGTCTTCTTTTCTCTATCCTCGTCCCCAGCCTTCCCCCTCCCCTCCATCTCAGGCATCCGCAGGGCCCTCTTAGGATTTTCAGGATAACACTTGAACGACCGCGGCGCCCGATACATCCTCGGGATCCGCCGGCCCTCACACATAGATCTCCGTGTCATCCGTACTTTCCCGATTTTGTTTGTATTTTAACTCTTCACGCTTCGCGTATTCCACCAGCCCATTCAGAAGCCCTGCCCATGAGAGCTGACGGGAAAAGGGACAAACATCTAGGGAAACAAAGCGAGCAACCAGGGTGAACCGAGAGATCTCTGGGACCAAGGGGGTGGCCTTGGAAGCCTCCTTCGGGCCATCCCCGGGGGCCGCGTGGGGGCGAGGGGAAGAGGAGGAGGAGGAGGTGGAGGATGAGGAGGATGAGGACGAGGAGGAATAGGAGGACCAGGACGCGGATGAGGAAGAGGACGAGGAGGACGAGGACTAGGATGAGGACGACGCGGACGAGGACTCATGGAACCATCTACAGGTATTCTTGCTGCTGCTGCTGCTGCTGGTTTTTGGGGCCCTCTTGGAACCCTCTTGGTAACCCTGGAAGGCTTCTTGGTATCATCTTGGAGGGCATCGATTACAGGATGGGGGGTCCCCAACTCAGCTCCCCCCTCAGGAGCCCGCAAATCGCTTCTTGGGGTTCTCTTGGAGCGCTCCTTAGCGCTCTTGGAGCGGTCTTGGGGCCGGTTGGAGCATCTTGGGAGCCATCTTGAGCCAGCTTAGGCTATCTGAGCCATCTTGGCGGTCATCTTGGGCTCTCTGAGGCCGCTCGGGGGCCTCTTGGGGGCCTCTCGGGTGCCTCTTGGGGCCCTCTTGGGACCCACTTGGAGCCCTCTTGGGGCTCTCTTGGGGCTCTCTTGGGAGCCCTGGAGCGGCTCTTGGGGCCATCTTCGAGGCTATCGATCAAAGGAGGGAGGGTCCCGATCGAGGTCCCCCCCTCGGGGGCCACGATCCTCGGGGTGTCACAAATTGGCCCTCCCAGGGGCCGGAAAAGGACCCTCCAATCACCCGCGACACCCCTCCAGAACGTCCAGGGGAGGGGGTAGGGGGAGGGGTAAACCCCTCCCAGAAGGGGAAGAAGGGATTTTCGGGAGATGTAAGAAAGACCTCGTTAGACCACCTACGCCCAGCGGGCTTGTGGGATTCGTCTTCTCCGCTGTTCCGATCCCCACCTCCTCCTTTTCTCGTTTGTGCTGGTCACCGAACAAATCATTGACGCACTCATTCATCAGTCCGTTCACCCGTTGTTTCAGCCGTTCAAGCTCTCGAAACTCGAGCTAGCGCCACGCGTAAAGCAGATCTGAATGCTAGAGCTGATGGCAGTGCTACGAGCCAAATCCAGCTGAATCCAAAACATGTGGAAACACTCAAACAGTCCGAATTGCAGGCGGAGGGGAGCGGCTGTGTAGAGAGAGGGGGATGAGGGCGGCAGCGGACTCCCGGTGGGAAGCGGGATGCGATTGGGGGAGGGAAACCGCCGTGAAGGAAGGCGTCCTGAGGGAAACGGGTGCTTGTTCGCCGTGTTTGGGCTGTCGGGGTCCTCAACGGGCTCCAGGACCATCCAACAACGACTCGGGAGTCGGGGGCTGGTCCCGAGAGAAGGCTGTGCGTCGGGATGGCAGCGGGAGCGGGGACGCCGACGCCCCTGCATGCGAGTCTACCCCTCCTCTCGATACGCGTGCGGGAGCCAGCCGCCCGCCTCGGTGCGAACGAGTGGGAGGGACAAGGACGCGGGCTCCCGCAGCTCTCGGCCCCGTCCCCGGGGCCGACCTCGGGCCGGAGGCGCGCAGCTCGCCACGGAGTCGAGTCGGGGGTGGACAGAGCCCCCAACAGCGACACGTCGACCAGTGAATGGTCCGTTTTCGGCTCTCGAGGGGGCGCCGTGGCCGTTGTTTCCCAGGCCTGCGCCCGCCAGGTCTGGGCCTCGGGTCGTTTTCACCAACTAAGCCACGTCTTACTAAAGGGGGGTCTGTCCATCCCCGATAGAGGGGCCCGGAGGGAAGCAGGCCAGCTCCTCGTCCGGAGGCGTGCCCCTCGTTGGCGGGCCTGCAGGCCCGCGGAGGGCCTCAGGGGAGGGGGGGGGGGGGGGCGTGCCAGAACGGCGAGGCCTGGCCAGGACCCCCTTTCCTCCTGCAGCTTGATCCCGGAGTGCCAGGAGGCAGCTCAGAAGAGTCGTTAGAGGGGGACTCGGGGCTGGACAGGCCTCCTACCCTGACACGTCAATTCGTGAATTGGCTGTTTTCGGTTCGCGGGAGGGCGTCGCGGCCGTCATTTTTGCGGGTCCAGGTCCATCGGTTTCGGTCCCAGGCCGTTTTCACTAAGGGGAGGTCTACTAACGGGAGGTTTGTCCAGCGCCGAGGGATTGGCTCAGGGGTGTGTGCATCGATCCCGATTGCCGATGTATCGCCGGCAGGGGCAGGAGATAGGTCCCCCCCCCGCCCAGGAACGTGCGGATCTGCTGCCAGGGGCATATCGTCGATCATCGATCTATCGGCGAGTCGTCGCCGATTCCAGGTCGATGCCCCCCCCCCCCCGAATGATAACGTTTTTCCCCACTTCTGCGGTATCTTCGGCCCGAGTGTGCGAGTCCTGGCCTCCTGGTGAGAAGGCAGAATGTGTGTGCGAGTTCTGGCCTCCCCCTGGTGAGAAGGCCCTCCCCCCCCCAGCCCGCGCCTGCTGCCACTCGGAGGCGAGGCGCGGCGAGTTTCCGGGGCGGCCGGACCGCCCCCCGTGCCGACCGGCCCCTCCCGTGACGAGCCCCCCCCCCCCTCTGCGGCCCGCCCCAGGAAGCGGGCAGGGGGCCACCACAGGCGAACCCCGCCCCTGCCCCCCACGGTTTCTGGGGGGGAGGGGTTCCCTCTGCTTCGGGAGCTCCCGAACGAAGTGAACCCCACCCTCCCTTGGCGGCGCGCAGAGGGGGGTACGGGGAGGGGGAAGGCTTCTTAGAAGCACCCCTGCTTCTTAGAAGGTGCGAGCCTGCTCTGTAGATGTAAGGCCGGCGCCTTCTAGGAAGCAGCCTCCTTCTAAGAAGCCTTCCCCCCTCCCCCTACCCCCCCTCTGCGCGCCGCCAACTCCCCCTCAGAAGTCGTGGGGGGCAGGGGCAGGGTTCGTCAGGGCAGAGATCCCTAAGATCGGCATCGTGATGAGGAGATGCCCAGCATAGGGACAGGGATACGTTCCAGGCTGGCAATGAGGGGGAGGGTGGGCTTCCCTCTGCTGTGGGAGCCCCCGAGCGAAGTGGGCCCCCCCCCTCCCCCTCAGACATCGTGGGGGGCCGGGGCGGGGCTCGCACGTGGCCCCCTGGCGGGGCAGGCAGACCGGGGGGCGCGCCTCGGGGGCGCCGGGCCCGCCTCTGGAGGGCCTCGTCGGGCCGAGGGGGCGGGCGGGCGGGCGCCCGAGGGGCGCGGGGCGGCGACCCGGCGAAGGGCGGTGCTCGGCCCAGGCGCGGCGAGCAGTCCGGAGGGGAAGAGACACACAGACACAACTAATCCTCGATCCCCCAGAAAACATGGGAAAATATGGGAAGTGGGGGGGGAGACAGGAACCCAGAAAATAGGGGAAACTATAGGGGAGTATTTGTGTATTTGTGTGTATTTAGTTGTGTGTCCTGGGGCCCCTTCAAGCAGCTTGGGCCGGTTGTCGCTCTCGAGCCGGCCATCGCGAAAAGGGAGCCGATCCTCGCATGCGGGGCGGTCATCGCACCCCGAGCGTGCTTTTTCCTGGTGGTCGTCGCACTCGCGCTGCTCCTCGCGGGTGTCTGGCCTCGCGCTCGAGAGGGCGGCGGCGGCGGGCCCGCCAAAGCGCGCGGCAGGTTCGGTATGGACAGCGGCCAGAAGGCCGCCCCGCGGCCGGCGGGCAACCCACGGCCAGCCTCGGATGCGGCACCAGACGGAGGAGGAATGAGGGGGGATGATAATGGCGACGACGATGATGATGATGATAATGATGATGATGATGATGATGATGATGATGATGATGATGATGATGATGATGATGATGATGATGATGATGATGATGATGATGATGATGATGCTGGTGATGATGCTGATGGCGTTGATGATCACGATGACGATGATGATTATGATGATGATGGTGGTGGTGGTGATGATGAGGATGACAAGTCTGAAGATGATGACGACGATGATGATGATGGTGGTAGTGCTGATGGTGATGACGATGATGGCGGTAGTGGTGATGGTGATGATGATGAGGCTGCTGATGATGATTTTGATGATATGGATGCTGACTGTGATGCTTAAGCTGCTGCTGATGATGCTGATGATGCTGATGATGATGATGATGACGATGGCGATGATGATGACGATGATGCTACTGATGCTGCTTCTGCTGCTACTGATGACGATGCTGATGATGATTATGTTGATGATGATTGTGACGATGATTAATAATGCTGCTGCTGATGATGGTGGTGATGGTGGTAGTGTTGTTGTTGCTGATGATGGCGATGCTGATGCTGATGATGCTGGTATTATTATCATTCGTATTATTATTATTGTTATGACTATCAATATTATAATCATTGTATCCTTATTGTTATTGTGATGACGATGCTGCTGTTGCTGATGATTCTGATGCTGAGGATTATGGTGATGCTGATGCTGATGGTAATGATGATGATGATGATGATGATGGTGATGATGATGATGATGATGATGCTGATGATGATGATGATGATGATGCGGATTCGGATGAAGACGATGGTGATGCTGCTGATGCTGATGATGATGCTAGTGACGACGATACTGTTGTTGATGATGACGATTATGATGATGATGATGATGATGATGATGCTGATGATTCCGATGATGTCGCTGCTGCTGATGATCATGATGGCGACGACGACGACGGCGACGACGACGGTGACGACGACGACGACCAAGATGATGATGCTGCTGATCATGATCATGATCATGATCATGATCATGATGATGATGATGATGATGATGATGCTGATGATGATGATGATGATGATGATGATGATGCTGATGCTGATGATGATGATGATGATGATGATGATGATGATGATGATGATGATGCTGATGCTGCTGCTGATGATGCTGATGATGCTGATGAGGATGATGAGGATTATTTGGATGATGAGGATTCTGTTGATGCGGCTGCTGCTGCTGACGCTGAATTTGCTGCTGCTGATGATGATGGTGATTATGATGATGCTGATGCTGATGATGAGGATGGTGATGCTGCTGCTGATGCAGATGATGATTAGGATGATGATCACGACGACGGCGATGGTGACAAATGGTGGTGATGATGATGATGATGCTGATGCTGATGCTGATGCTGCTACTGATGATGCTGATGCTGCTGCTGATGCTGATGCTGATGCTGATGCTGATGATGATGATGATGATGATGATGATGACGATGATGATGATGATGATGATGGTGGTGGTGGTGGTGGTGCTGGTGGTGGTGCTGGTGGTGGTGATGATGGTGATGACGCTGGTGGTGGTGGCGTTGATGGAGATGACGGTGGGGGCGGCGGTGGTGATGAGTTGGAGGAAGAGGAAGGCTTGGGGAGGAGGAGCAGGAGGAGGAAGGCCTGAGGAGGAGCATTGTTTCTTGTAACTCAGCGACGAATCGATCACAGCGCAGGCAAGAGGAGGGAGGACCCAGAGATCTGGGCGTTCACCCAGCGTCTTCGCCAAGCTTCTGGCCCCAGGGGCGTCGTGAGTCGACTGGGCCTCAGAGATGCCTTGGGGAGATGGGGTCTGGGGCTCTGGTCGTGACCTCTACTTTTTTGTTGCTTCCGCGACGTGGGACCTGAGGGGAGGAGGACGGACCCAGAGATCCGATGTCGTGATTTCTTCAATACGGGGTCCCCGGAAGTCCCGATCCAATCCCCAGGACTGGTTTTTCATCCTGAGTCGTTTTTTGACGCTCCCGAGGCCCGGCGAGGGCCCCTGAAGGCGGAAATTTGCGAAAACCCTCCGTCGTGTTTTTTTTCAATACGTTGGATCTCTGGGGAGGCCTCTGCCGATTCTGCTCCTCTGGACCTCCTTGGGGGTCCCTTAAGGGCCGCGTGGGACCGCGGGCGTGGATGCCCTCGCAAGGCGAGTGGACCGCGGGCGTGGATGCCCTCGCAAGGCGAGTGGGACCGCGGGCGTGGATGCCCTTGGGCCCCAGGGGTTAAGTCGAGCCTGTCCTTCTACTGGGGGAATATTCAAAAATAGTAAAAAAATAGCCTGGGGACTACTTTTTTGCTTTTATTTAAAAATAGAAAAAGAAAAGAGTATTTTTTGACCATTTTGGATAATGTATATATATATATATATATACATACATATATATTTCGCAGAAAATCCCCCTGTAGGGGGACACGCCCGACTTAACTCTTGGGGGGGGGGAGCCAGCGAGATCCACAGCTCCTGGGCGGTGGCCGTGGACAGCTCCCCGCCTCGCACGGCAGCGCTTCTTCCCCCAGTTGCGGGTCCCGCGGAGGTCCGCCAGAGGGGGGCCCGGGGGGGGTCCATCCGAGGCGGGCGGCCCGTGGCGAAGGAGGCGGGTCCTGGCGACGGGGCTCGGGGGGGGCGGAGGCCCTCGCACCGTCGGAGCCCTCCCCCCCCGGAGGTCCGCCCCGTGCTCCGGGTGTCCGCCCGAGGGCGGTCCGTGGCGAAAGGGGCGGATCCTGGATGCGGGGCCGACGAGAGGGCGTGAGCACTGACACCGTCGGAGCCCTCCCCCCCCTTTCTTCCCCCACTGCTTCCTCACAGCGGGGGCCCCTGCCAAGAAGCACCCTGCTTGCCTCCAGAGTGCCCCGGGAGGTTCTTCTTCGGTTTTGATGGTTTTGCGATCGGAAGCGTGACGTTCCCACACCAAGCATCGATGGACGTCCTGGGGTCTCAGGGTTGGGTTTCTTGTGGAAGGTTTCTTGTGGTCGGGCCCCTACTGTACTAGAGCGTGATCTACTGGATCGTCTGTACTGCGTCTGCTCCCACTCTCCCTCCCTCCTTCCCTCGCTTCCTCCCTGTCCATCGTCATCGTTTCTCCGCGGTCTTCTTCGTTCGTTCCTTCCCTGCTCTTCCTTCTTCTGTCCTCCCTCTTGCCTCCTCACTGGCCCCCTTCTCCCTTCGAGAGAGAGAGAGGGGGAAATATGTAGAAATGGAGTGTATTCGGGAGCCCTCTCCTCGCGGCCTGAGGCGATGTTCTGGATGCTCCCCATGCTATGGCCCTGGATGGACCTCTGGGACTCCATCTACCAGGTGTGCGAGGGCTGCCGCGCGCTGACGACCTTCATCGCACTCTGTGTGGTGGGCTCCATCTGCCAGAACTTCCTGCCCATCCTGAGGCGCGGACGACCGCCAGACTTTGGTGGTAAGTTGCGTAGCGCTCTCCCGAGGAGAAGCGTCGGGTGTGGGCAGTCATTTGCGACCCGCGTTGCACTTTGTCCGCGCTGTGGCCCGAGGCGCTTGCTTCTCGAGCCAGCACAGTCGAGCAGCCCTCGTCACCCCGCCTGCTGACTTCGGCTTGCATCCAGTTCTGCCGTGCCGCGTGTGTGTGTGTGTGTGTGTGTGTGTGTGTGTGTGTGTGTGTGTGTGTGTGTGCGTGCGTGCGTGCGTGCGTGCGTGCGTGCGTGCGTGCGTGCGTGTGTGTATGTGCGTGTGTGTTGCTTAACGGCAGCCCGGTTTTGCATCCTCGCCAGCGTAGTGACTTTTGCCCAGCCGCCGACGAAAAACATGTGTGTGTGAATGTGTGTGTGTGAATGTGTGTGTGTGTGTGTGAATGTGTGTGTGTGTGTGTGTGCGTTTCCGAGGTCTCAGCCGCGCGCGTCAGCTCCGTTCCGTTTGCTCCGCCTGCTCCGCCTCGACGCGCGCGAGGCCGCGATCGCCCGACGAGCGAGTGCGTCGGCGTGCCGAGCGACGGCGGGTCGAGCGGGCTCCCCCGCTTCCGGCCGCGAGCCCGCAGGCTGGACAAGTTCTTCTCCTTCTTCGCCCCGTGCATGAAGAAAGGCCAGAGGGGCGGGTGGGTCCCGGCGGGGAGGACGGCGACAGGGAGAGTGACCCGCGAGAAGAGTCTGTGGGACCACCCACTGTCCCGATGTTCGTCAGGTTCTTGCGGGATCACGGGCCCACCAGCAGTGTTGCGAGAGGGTTTGGGCCCCCCCGGTCCGAGGAAGGAGGGTTGCGTGCCTGGCCGCGAGCGGCCGCACTCGGCTCCGCTGCCTCGGTCTGCAAGAACACCGTGTTGGAGAGCCCAGCGGCCTGGTCTGTCCGACACCGTGCGGGTCCTCTCAAGACCACCTGCAGGCAGGGGAGGAGAGCAGCAGCCAGTGTGCGATTTGCTACTCCCCCTTCGCTGCTCTTCCCTCCAGACCCCCCCCCCCCCGCAAGGCGAGTTCTGGCGCCTCTTTACGTACTTCATGCTGCACAGCGATCTTCAGCACCTGTGCGTCAACCTGTTCCACCTCCTCGACGTGAGTGCCCTCAGCGAGCACTCTTTTGAAGTCCTCTGTCTGTGTGCGTTCGGCCTCCGTGCTCGGGAGGTTGGGATGTTCGGCCTCCCTCAAATCGCTGTGCCCTCAAGTCGCAGTTTTCGCGCGGGTGTGAGCAAGCAGCGTGCTAAGGCCCTCGACTTGGAGGGCGTTCCCGACATGGAGGTGAGCCCCGGAGTGCCGCTGCGCTGTACCCGCGATGGGCCAGTGGCGTCGATCTGCTACCCAGACGTCGGCATCGGGTCTCGGCCTCTGATTGCCCTTGCAGCTGGGCGTTCAACCTTCCTACCATCTTGCTACCTCAAAATTCTCTCTGTCTCTATCTCTGTCTCTCTTTCCCTCTCTCTCTCTCTTTATCGCTCGCTCGCTCTCGGTGGGGCTGCGCTTCAGGGATGGGGGAGGAGGCGGCGCTTCTAGGGGGGGGGCTTCAGGGGGGAGGGGGGTGGCGGTGCTTCAGGGGGGAGAGAGAGAGAGAGAGAGAGAGAGAGAGAGAGACAGAGAGAGAGAAAGAGAGAGAGAGAGAGCTGCTCTTCTTCCTCCAGGGGGGGAGGGCGTCGCTTCAGAGCGCTCCTCCTGGCCCTGGCGCGACAGGGTCTCCGCCCCTCCGCGCCCAGTGGCGTCGCGGGGCGGCTCGGGCCAGACGGACGATCAGAGCGTGAATTACCTACCCCGCTTTCGCTTCCAGGCAAAACCAAGTCATACCACGTGCCTCCTCGTCAAGCGGCCTGACCAGTACAGGCCGTAGTGTGGCATCGTTTGGTATCTCTTGGAAGCGAGGGTGGTCAAAAGCGAGGTAGGTTTGTTTTCCCCCTAGAGGGGGGGTCGGGATTATCGGGGGGAGGGGGGGTGCGGGGTGCGAAGTCGGCTGCGCGCAGCTGGTGTCGGGCCCGCCGGCGGGCGCCTTTCCTCGCTGCGTTGGCGCCGGGGGGCGCCGGGAGAGCCAGCTGCGTGGGCTCGTTCGTTAACCGCCGTTGATCGGGCTGGGCGAAAGGGGGGGATTGGGAAAGGGGGGGTTACGAAATCTGCTGCATGCAGCTGGTTTCGGCCTCACCGAGGGGCCCATTCCTCGATACGTAGCCGCCTCCGGCGCCGGGAGGCGCCAGGAAAATCAGCTACGTGAGCTGATTCTCAAACCTCCCCTTTGCTATCCCCCCCTTTCGCCCGACCCGAGTTGAGTAGCCCTAAGTCGGGCCTATCCCTCTACAGGAGGGGTATTCCAAACTAGTCAAAAAATGGTCTGGGGACTATTGTTTGACCATTTTTGAGCATTTTTAGGGTATTGGGCATTTGCAATTTTTCGTGCAAAATCGGCCTCTGGGGGGACAGGCCCGACTTACGAGTAGCCCCTCCTCTCGACTGGCCCGGCCTTGGCGCCCCACCGGCTTTTGCGGGGCACGCGTCTCGGCCAGAGGTGGGCCAGCGATCACGACGGGTGTGCTCGCCTCGGCGCCTCGGATCTATGGGGCCCCCTCGGGGACTACCGCACAGTAGATGGGGCCAAGGGCTCGGGTATGGCCCTTTTCTTTGTTCGTGGCGCTGTGATTTCCACTCGTCCACAGTCGGGGAGACGTAAGACTCGAGTAAGCCGGAACTCGGGTCTGCTGACGTTTTCTGACGAGCGCGTCCTGGATTTTGGCGATCCAGTCTTCGTGGGATGTTTCCAGCGGGAGCTCGCGTCAAATTTCAGATTGGGCCTCGTTATTTTTATGATGGCCCCGTCAGGCCAACCCGAGTCCCCCGTACCCGAGTCGTACGCCTCCCTGACACAGACACGTGCCAAGCGTGGCCCAAGGCTGTCCGACAGTTGTGCAGCCGCCACTCCTTGACCAGGTCCTGGACCGCTTCTGGACAGGGCTCGGCTGTCTCAGTCTTGTAGGCGTGCGTGCCAGGCATCGTGCCCGCCCGCAGAAGGTTTGAGCCAGTGCATCCGCGCTATTCCAGACCGCGGCTGGGCCCAAGGGCTCGCCTACTCTCAGGAGCCCCGCGCTCGCCTCAGTGAGCTGCGTCGGCGTTTGCTGTTCTCCGCGTGTTCATCAACACGCTGTCACCGACCATGTCCAAACCAATCCTGGGCCAAGGATGGACTTGGTCAAGGTTGGTGTCGTGTAAGTGTGTGGATGGCGTCCTCACATGTCGGCTCTTTCTCTTCATCGGACCATTGGCAATAGCTGAGGTTCTACCACACCATCGGGTGCATCGCGATGGTGCTCGCCTTCGGGGCCCTCGTGGGCACCATCAAGAGCTTTGGGGCCCTCGTTCAGGGCGCGAGCTCCGTCTGCTTCGGTGCGCCGCGCGGGCAAAAGAGGACGGAGGAGGCTGATGAGGAGGATGGGGAGGGAAGAGGCTGATGGGAGAAGAGGAGTGAGGAAGGGAAACGTAATGACTAGGATAATCAAACTCACGAGCGGGTGCACGAGCACGAGCCAAAGTAGGAGGTCCCCTTTCTTCCGAAGGGTCCGCTTTGGCCGACCCGACTCAATAGGGTCTCAGGGAGGACTGCACCGTCGTCTCGCGCAGCCCCCCGACGGCTCTGGTGGCAAGGTGGTTGTAACGAGGAGCTGGGCGAGGATCTGTTCTTCATGCGCCAGGCATCGGGTAAGGACGTTCCTCCTCCCTCAGAGCAGAGGGAGTCTGACCACCTCCTATCTTTCCCCCTACCTAGCTATGGCGCGCAGGGAATCTGGACATCTATTCTTCCCTGAGAGCAGGATGCCCCGTATCCCGCCCTCAGGCGTGGACGGTGCTCTCATCGCCCTCTACGCCATGTTCCTGGGTGCAGGGCTGGACTCACAGCTGAAGATCCCCGAGTTCGGATCGTTCTTCTGGATGCGCATCGGTATCATCGCGTTCTGCCGGATGTGAACGGATGCAGTGGTAGCTGGGGAGAAGGAGTCGGCGGAAACGGAGTAGCGGAACGACGAAGCAGCAGGAGGGTGATGCTGATGGTGTTGATGCTGATGATGATCATGTTGATGATGATGCTGATGGTGGTGATGATGTTAATGATGCTGCTGATGCTGATGCTGCTGGTGATGATGAGGATGATGATGATTACGATGTTTACGCCCCTACTGCTGATGATAATGGTGCTGGTGATGGCGCTGGTGATGGTTTTGCTGATGATGATAATGGTGGTGATGATGCTGACGCTGATGATGATGATGATTGTGGTGATGAGGATGAGGACGATTCCGACGATGGCCACGACGACGATGATGTTGATGCTAATGATGTTGCTGCTGCTGATGATGATGCTGATGATGCTGACGAGTCTGATTATGATGGTGAGTCCGATGCTGATGATGGTGATGCTGATGATGACGGTGCGGATGATGATTTCAATTGTGATGACGATGCTGCTGATAATGTTGATGACGATGATGATGATGATGCTGATGATGATTATGATGATGCTAAGGCTGCTGCTGATGATGGTGATGACAGCAACGATGATGATGGTGATGTTGATCCTGATGTTGACGATGATGCTGATTTTGATAACGATGCTGCTGCGGATTGTGATGATGCTTATGATGAGTATGACGATGTTGATGATGATGCTGATGCTATTGATGATGGTGCTGCTGATGATGATGAATCTGACGATGCTGATGATGCTGCTGATGATGCTGATGATCTTGATGATGATGACGATGATGATGATGATGATGATGATGATGACGATGATGATGATGATGATGATGATGATGATGATGATGATGAGGTTGAGGTGATGCTGCTGCTGATGCTGATGGTGTTGATGCTGATGATGATGATGCTGATGATGATGATATTGATGATAATGATGATGGTGCTGATGGTGCTGATCATGCTGATGACGAGGGTGCTGATCTTGATGCTGACACTGATGATGATGTTGATGATATTGATGATCATGATACTGCTGCTGCTGATGATAATGCGGATGATGCTGCTGTTGCTGCTGATTAGGATTTTGGTGACGAGGATGGTGCCGATGATGATGCCGCTGATGCTGATGATGCTGTTGGTGGTGATGCTGATTTCGGAGAGGTGTTGATGATATTGATAATGCTGCTGATGACGCTGATTATTTTTATGATGATGATGGTGGTGGTGGTGATGATAATGCTGATGATGGTGCTTGGTTTCGTCAGGTGTTCGGTGTCTTTTGGTTTTCGGCGTGGTTTTGCTTTTCGGCTCTCTTTTTCGTTTTCGTGGTTTTTTTCTTTGTCGGCGCGCTTTTGGTTTTCGGTGCCCCTTTGGTTTTCGGCGGTTCCTTGGGTTTCGGTGCTCCTTTGCTTTTTCGGTGCTCCTTTGGCTTTCGGCGCCGTTTTGGTTTTTGGTGCCCTTTCGGTTTTCGGCGTTTCTTTGGTTTTCGGCGTCCTCTGGTTTTCGCAACCTTTCGGTTTTCGGTGGCTCTTTGGTCTTCGGCACTCTGCTGGTTTCTGGCGCTCTTTATATAAGTCTTCGGCGCTCCTTCCTTTCGTCGCCAAGGGGGGGGCCTTCCAGGCCTCCCTTCCCCCTTCAGCCCAAAAGGGGAGGGGGGGGGGCTTCCGGCAGGGGAGGTTCAAAAGGGGGGGGTAGCTAAGCTCCCCCCCCCTTTGGACAGGGAGGGGGGGGTAGCTTCCAGAGCGCGAGGGCGGGGGGCAGCTTCCGAGGGGCGGAACACAGGAGGGGGGGAGGGCTTCCGGCAGGGGAGAGGTCCAAGTGGGGGGGGGGGGCAGCGCCACGGGCGCGCTCTCCTCAGTGTGGGCGTGTGCCCGTATCTACTCCTGTCATCGCTCGGACGTGTGCATTTTTTCTCGGCGGGGACCATCCAGGACCATCCTGGACCATCGAGCAACAAAAACACGCACGAAGCCGAAACATGCGCGGGAGATGGACGTCCGAGCGATGGCGAGTACTCGTATGCTCATTCGCCAGAAAGACGTCCCAGCCATGGGCACTGCACCTTGCCGCTTCCATCAATTGTCTAACTGTTCAGATCTGCATTCGTACCTGAATGCCAACCCCTATGTCATTCTTGTAGGAGAATCCACAGCGTCCGTACCTACACATTTGCAGGCATCCGTTTTTGTTCACATATCGTGTGTGCATACGTGCAAGTATGGTCGTGTTTTCCCTGCCTACAACAGACAGTGGTTTTGATATAATCATGTCTAAGCGCATGCCATCTAGACAAGCATTGTAGATACCAGAGAGCCCTTGAAGTTGCAGCCACCACTAAGAAAACCAATAGTGGAACACCATGCGTAGACATGTCATGCAGGATCGGACAGTATCCGACACTTGTCGAGCACATGCCCGCCGACCGATCGTAGTCGCGGTCATTCTCGTCCTTTTCCCCCTCGTTCTCCTCCCTCTTCTTCTTGACCTCCCCTCCTCCCGGTCTTCTGAGCCTGAATTCACGGAGCCAACCTCAGGTTCCACATCATAATCGACGTCGTGCAGAGCGCCTGCGGATCAGGGAAGGACACGGTGGCCGGGGCATGGACGCGGGAGATCAGGGAAGCCATCGAGGGGACGAGGGAGGAGGAAGAGGAGGAGGAGAAGGTGCAGGAGGAGGGGGAGGAGGAAGGCTGAAAAGGATGGTGCTGCTGCAGTCTGCTGTTGATGTTGGTGCTGATGCTGGTAAGAATGGTGATGATTGTGGTAGGCATGCTGATGATAATGACGACGATGATGCTGCTGATGATGATGATGATGATTATGATGATGGTGATGGTGACGGTAGGTTTGATGATGATGCTGATGCTGTTGTTGATGATGATGACGATGCTGATGCTGATGCTAATACAGATGGTGATGCTGATGATACTGTTGCTGTTGATGATTGTGGTGGTGATGATGATGTTGATGAGGGCGACGACGATGATGATTCTGATCTTTACTATGATGCTGCTGATGTTGATGATCACGATGATCGGATTGTGATGATGCTACTGCCGTTGTTGCTGCTGTTGATGCTGATGCTGCTGATGGTGACGATGCCGTCAGGCGTGGCAATGTTGTCGCGTTTGCGAGGGTGAGGGTAGAATGGTCGGTGGCAAGACCAACGCAGGGTAGGGGGGCAGAGAAGGGAGTGTAGGGCAATGATGGAGGATAGGAAGAGGGATAGGGGTGGTGGGGGGTGGGGTGGGGGGTGGGTGGTGGAAGGGTACGGAGCAGGAGTTGATGCCAGGGGAGGGAAGTGCTGGGCGAGTGCAATGCAACGCAAGGCAGGCCAGGACGAGGCGGGGGAATACTTCGGCCTGAAGGACAGGTGGACGAGGTGTACTGACGAGGATTATGCTGGTTAGGTCGACGACGACGATGGCGGTGACGATGACGATGGCGATGACGATGATGATGGTGATGCTGACGACGGAGACGGCGACGATGATGACGATGATGATGACACTGATGATGACGATGATGCTGATGATGATGATAATGCTGATGACGATGCTGATGGTGCTGGCGACAACGCTGATGACAATGAGGATGGTTGTGATGATGATGATGCTAACGATGATGACGATGCTGAGGCTGATGATGATGATGGTTGTGACGATGATGGTTATGATATGACGGTGGCGAAGACGAGGTTGAGGATGATGATGATAATGATGATGATGATGATGATGATGATGATGATGCTGGCGGAGACGACGACGGAGACGACGACACCGATGATGCTGATGCTGATCATGCTGATGATGCTGATGATTCGGATGCTGCTGCTGATGATGACGACGATGCTGACGACGACGATGGCGATGGCGATGACGATGATGCTGAGGCTGGTGATGATGATGCTGCTGATGCTGATGATGATGTTGATGATTCGATGATGATGATGACGACGATGCTGACGATGACGATGACGATGGCAACGACGATGGTGCTGACGCTGATGATGCCGATGATGACGCTGCAGATGCTGCTGACGATGGTGATGATGATGATGATGATGATGATGATGATGATGATGATGATGATGATGAGGATGAGGATGATGATGATGATGATGACGATGCTTCTGATGATAATGGCGATGATGCTGCTGATGATGATACTGATTCTGACGAGGATACTGATGATGCTGACGGTGACGACGGCGATGATCCTGATGAAGATGCTGATGCTGCTGCTGGTGATGATTATACTGATGCTGCTGCTGATGATGCTGGTGATGATGTTAATGATGGTGCTGATGATGATGGTGATGATGCTGCTGATGCTGATGCTGATGCTGATGATGACGACGCTGCTGATGATGCTGATGCTGCTGCGGATGCTGATGCTGATGCTGATGCTGCTGGTGCTGATGCTTGTGCTTGTGCTGACGATGCTTTTGCTGGTGATGCTGGTGCCGCTGATGATGATGCTGATGATGGTGCTGCTGATGACGATGCTGTTGATCATGATGATGCTGATGATGACGATGCAGATGCTGCTGCTCATGCTGCTGCTGGTGTGGCCTATGATGATGCTGATGCTAATGCTTATGATGATGCCGATGATGATGATGATGATGATGATGATGATGATGATGATGATGATGATGAGGATGATGATGATGATGATGATGATGATGATGATGATGATGATGATGATGATGATGATGATGATGATGATGATGATGATGGTGATGATGATGAGGAGGAGGAGGAGGATGATTATGATGATGCTGCTGCTGCTGATGATGATGATGATGATGATGATGATGATGATGATGATAATGATGATGATGCTGATGATGATGATGATGATGATGATGATGATGACGATGACGTTGGTAACGATGATGCTGATAACGATGCTGATGATGATGCTGATGCTGCTGCTGATGATGATGCTGATGCTGCTATCGTTGATGTCGATTGTGGTGATACTGGTGAGGATGGGTCGTTGGTGGTGGTGTTGACGGTGGTTGTGGTTGTCGTGGTGGTGGTGGTGTTGGCGACGACGATGCCTTCGATGAGGATGATGGTGATGATGCTAATGATGGTGCCAGGGAGGTTGAGGAGGAGGAGGTGGAGGAGGTCGAACATGTGGTGACGGAGGAGGCTCACGCCAAGAGACTTACGCCATCTCGCCGACCTCTTAGAGAGGGATGCAGTCCTCGGGTGAGGCCTTTTTTCTGGCCTCCTTGGACCCCCTTCCTTGGGTGCCTCTTTTGGGCCTCTTGGGGGCCTCTTCGTGCCTCTTGGGAGCTTCTTGGGCGCCTGCCGGAGGTCTCGGGGGTCCTCTTTGGGTGGAGGGTTCGGAATGGCAGTTCAAGGTGCCTCTCTAAGGCCTTTTTCGGGCCCTGTTGGGGCTCTCTTGTGCCTTCTCCTGCTCTTTCGGGAAGACCACCAGCATGCTAGGGTTTTACTTGCTGTCTCTGCCGAGCTCTGCCTGCTTGTCTTTGCTGCGTTGTAACTTTTGCTGGTCGGGGCAGTGTATGCTGTCCTCGCAGTCATGTGAGGAGAATGTGGAGTAGGATCGTAAGCGTCAGAGGGTGGTATCGACAAGAGGGGGGGAGGGACAAAGATGGAGGGTTGGGGAGGAGGGGGAGGAGGAGGAGGAGGAGGAGGAGGAGGAGGAGGAGGAGGAGGAGGAGGAGGAGGAGGAGGAAGTCCAGCTGAAGCAGGGGATTGGAGGGGGAAAGAGGAGGGGCAGGCGGTGGGAGTGAGAGGGAGGAGGGAGGAGGCCAGAGGAAGGAAGCGAGGAACGGTGGAGCGTGGAGGGAGGATGGGAGGGGGCGGGAGGCCGCAGGCTGCACGAGAGAGGGTGGGGAAGAAGCAAGGAGGAGGGACGGCCGAGGAGGGGGAGGAAGAGGAAGTCGAATATAATCAGGACGAGTAAGAGCATACGTGGGTGGGGGAGGGAGAGGGGGTTGAAGATAATCATCAGGAGGGAAAAAAACACACAGACACAATTCATCGTCGATTCCCCAGGAGACCTGGGAAACCATGGGAAGTGGGGGAAGACAAAAAGCAATAACATATGGCAACACATAGGGAATCCGGTTATTTGTGTGTATTTTGTTGTGTGTCCCAGGGCCCCTTCACAGGATGAGTAAGAGCATACGTGGGTGGGGGCCCTAGAAAATCATCGGCTGCGCAGCGACCACGGAACAGTGTGTTGTAGCCTGGAGCCGCACCAAACCGATCACTGCTTTGTTGGAGGAGGCGAAGCTGGGCGTCGCTACGCGCGACGCGGTTACGGGCAACGTGATCTATCTCGACACGAGCATAACATGCTCTCAAAAAGAGGATCAGTCGTGCCAGCGGGCACGGCTGGGTCGCTATGGTATAGCAGCCCAAGGTCGCGAGGCTGACAGGCACCAGAGGTAGGCGCCTCATGTTGGCGAGCTCGCCACTGTCGTCTTTGAAGCAGGCGGCCAGCTTTGCGACACAACGATCGCCAATGTGCTCTCCCTGGGGCAGGTCGCGCCGAGGTGCTGCGTTATGCCCGGCAGCACCTCAGCTGCCTGCTCCTGGCAATTAACGCCGAGGCGCTGCTTGCTGCTATCGGCACCCGAGGCCGTTCCCACATGCTGGGACCAGCACGGAGGATGATGAGAAGGAGGAGGAAGAGGAGGAGGAAGAGGAAGATGAGGAGGAGGAGGAGGAGGAGGAGGAGGAGGAGGAGGAGGAGGGAAGAGGAGGGAGAGGAGGAAGAGGAAGAGGAAGAGGAGGAGGAGGAGGAAGAGGACGAGGAGGAGGAGGAGGAGGAGGAGGAGGAGGAGAGGAGGAGGAGGAGGAGGAGGAGAAGGAGGAGGAGGATGAGGAGGAGGAGGAGGAGGACGAGGAGGTGGAGAAGAGGAGGAGGAGGAGGAGGAGGAGGAGGAGGAGGGCCCGCGGCCGCTGCCCAGCGCCCCCTGCCCGCTCACGGGCAGCTGCCGCGGGGCCGCAGGGCAGACCCAGCGAGGGCGCAAGCCGGGATACCGAGGGCAGCAGCACCAGTGGCGCCAGGGACTTGCGCGGCACCATTGCTGCGACCGTGACGCCTGCGACCAGCAGCAGCAAAGCCAGAGCCACGAGCAGCACAGCGGCCACTGCGACAGCGACGCCACAGCCGGCGCCACGGCACGGAGCAGCGACGCCACTCGCAGCAACGCCGACGCAGCGATTTCCAGCAACAGCAGCGCAGCAGCACCATCATGAATTACCAGCGCCACAGCGGCGACGCCAGACTCTACCCGCCCCCCCCTGCACTCCTCCTCCTCGGCCTCCCCTTTTTGCCAGCCGTGGAATGAAATGGCACCCGGCTCGGCCTCGAAGAATGCGCGGCGCCGTTCTTTGCGCCAGTGAGGCGAACAGGACGGGCGTTCATGTGCCGACCCCAGTGGCCTTACGTCCTGGACCAGACTGGAGCACACCGGGGAGGAGCTCCGGGGAGGAGCACCAGAGGAGCACCGGGGTGTACCAGGGGAGCGCACCGGGGAGGAGCACCAGAGGAGGGCACTGGGGGAGGCATCGGGGGGGGGCACCGGGGAGGGGCACCGGGGCGGGGGGGGGCACCGGGGAGGGGCACCTGTTGGGGGGCAGCATCCGGGGGGGGCACCGGTCGGGGCACTGGGGGTGGCTCTGGGGGGGGGGAACTCTGTGGGGTCCTGAAGAGAGCGCCAGGCCCCGATCCATGATCCGGTTCCCGATTCGATTCGACGGGCTTGCGATCCGGTTCCCGGTTCGATTCGGGGTCTTGCGATTTGGTTCCCGGTTCGATTCGCTGGCGGTTCGCAGCGATCTGGTTCTAGGCGATGCGATTACGATTGCCCGATGCGATACAGGGCTGCGCTGCTTAGGTCGCGCCGGAACACAATTTCTGGGACGTCAACCATCAGAAACTTTGAATCTGCCGCAAACTCTCAAGACGAATATGCGCGGCGCTAAGGCGAGAGCCACAACTTGAAAAGGAAACCATCCTCCGTCCGTGAAGCTCCTGCAAATGAATAAGACGAATGTGCGCGGCGCTCAGGCGATAACCACATTTTGAAAACTACCCGCCCTCCATCCGTGAAGCTGTTGCAACTTTTGGGCGTAAGGGTCATACATGGTGAGGAAGTCTCAGGCGAAATGCCAGGCCCGCCCTACCGACGTGTGTCGGGGTACGACACAGGAGTTATGTGCAGGGAAGAAAAATACAGCAGGAGCAAAGGATGGTCAAGCACGTGGAGAAAGAGGAAGATGAGGTGAAATATGGGCAGGGAGATGGAGGAGGAGGGGGGATGTGGTGGTGGGGTCGTGCGAAGGTTCCCCCCCTGATGTTTCAGCCTCTCCTGCCTCTCAGCACTTCCTCCTCACTCCTCCATGATCCCCCTTCCCTGGCCCCCTGCACCCCGATCCCCTCCCCATTTGCTCCTCTCCCTCCTCTCCAGGTCGTTGTTCCTCGGCCTCCTCTGCGTCTCCTCACTTCCATATCGTTTCTCCCATCTCGTACCCCAAACGTATCTCGCATCCCTTCTCGATCTCCTCTCTTCGCACCCCTAAACGTATCTCAAATACGATCCTCGGACCTGCGAAAGACCACGTTCCGACCACGGCCGCGAAGCGACTCTCCTGCCGTGGCGGCGCGGGGCTCCCCGGAGGCCCGCAGCGAAAGGACAAGCACGTCGCCATCCTTTCCCCCTCCTTCAGGAGGGAAAGAAACACACAGACACAATGAATCGTCGACTCCCATGAAAATATGGGAAACTATGGGAAGTGGGGGGAAGACAACAAAAATCAACAAACTATTGGAACATATGGGAGATTCTGTTGCTTGTGTGTATCTATTTGTGTGTCCCAGGGCCTCTTCACTCCTCCTTCCCTCCGTCCTCCTCCGCCTCCCTTTTCCTTCCTGCCTTCCCAGGTGGGCACGGTCGCACACATGGCGTCCCTCGTCGCCGGCTTCTGCTACGTGATCCTGGTGCTCCCGCCAATGGGCGACGGGAGCCTCTTCGACAGCTTGCAGCCCTACATCATCCCGTGCGGCCTGACGAGCCCCAAGTACACGTCGCTGGACGCCGCCTCGAAGGAGCGCGTCGTCGTCGCCGCCACCATCGTCGTCGTCGTCGCCGTCGCCGTCGTCGCTTGACGGTGCCGCTCCCTCTGCCGCTCTTGCTGTTCCTGCCCGGGTTTGATCCAGGTCCTTCTCCTGCTCCTTTCCTTCCTTCCTTCGTATTTCTGCCTCTCCTTAGATTGGCCGATTTTCCACCACCAGTGCCACAGGTAGGACGGGGAGGAGGAGGAGGAGGAGGAGGAGGAGGAGGAGGAGGAGGAGGAGGAGGAGGAGGAGGAGGAGGAGGAGGATCCTCCCTTCGTCCCCGTCCCTCCCTCCCCCAGGCAGAAATCGTTCAGAAGTGGTCCGCAGACCCAAGACCTCTCTGGTTCCGGAAGGCGCTCGGGAGTCCTGGGGCCCCGTCCAGGGCCCCCCTCGGGCAATCTTCCCAAATCCAGGCGCAGCTAGCGGGTTGGTCCCCGATTCAAGCTTCGCGGCGGCGCCGCGACGCGGTGCGAGAGCTGCGGTTTGCCCCCGAACCACCACAAGGAGGAAGAAGCTGACGATCCAGAGGAGGGAGGGCGGGGGCCTCGCAGACGACCGCCGGGCGCACGGGTTGCGGCCGCTGGCTCGCTTGGTGCACGTCTGGTGGCCTGACGCTGTCGTCTGCCGCGTTGCAGGGCCGGGCGGGGGGGGGGGGGGCGCGGCTGCCGCGCGTGCCCCCCCCGCCCCCCTCGGGCCGGACGAGAGCGAAGAGAGGCTCGGGACAGGGGGGGCAGCGAGCTCGCCGGCCGCGGCCCCGCCCCCGGGCGCGCCCTCCTCGGCTCCGTGGGCGCCCCGTGGCGCCCCTGGAGGCGCCCCGGGCGGCCCGGCTGCCTGGGCCGACTCTGCTTGCCCCCCCTTTTCTCTTGATGCCCCCTCTGCTTCGCCCTCCTCCTCCTCCTCCTCCTCCTCCTCCTCCTCCTCTTCCTCCTCCTCCTCGCCGCGCGGCCCGATCCGGAGGCCGCGCGGCCCGCGCTGCGCGGGGCCTGGCGGCGCAGGCCGATCTGCCGCGGTGCGGTTCGCCTGCGAGTCCACCTGCGATCCTCAGGAGGGAGCAAGACACACAGGCACAATGACTCGTGAAGATGTGGGAAGACATGGGAAGTGGGGGGGAAGACGAACACCCAGCAACTATGGGAAGATATGGGGCATCCTGTGATTTGTGTGCATTTATTGTTGTGTGTCCCAGGGCCCCTTCAGATCCGCTTCGACGCGATGCGATCCGATTTCGATTCGCTTCGCTTCGATGTGGTTCGAGCCGCTCGCAGTGGCCAGGGCAAGCCGGGGCCGGGCGCGGCAATCCGAGCTCGATCCGACTCGGGGCGCTTCGCCGGCGACCCGACTTCTTTCCGATCCGATTTTGCGTCGCGATCCGATGCAGAGGGGCGTAGGAGGAGGGGGGAAGGCTTCTTAGAAGCACCCCTGCTTCTTAGAAGGCGCGGGCCTCCGGCCGGCGCCTTCTAAGAAGCGGCCCCCTCTCTGCGCGCCGCCAATGTCTCGCGATCCGATGCAGTCGGGGGTGGACGGCCCTCACACCCTGACACCGTCGATTCGTGAGTTGTCCGTCTTCGGCTCTCGCGGGGGCGCCGCGGCCGTCGCTTTCCGGGCCTGCGCCCGCCAGGTTTGGGCCCGAGGTCGTTTTTGTTGAACCGCGCTGTACGAAAGGGGGTTCCGTCCATCCCCGGTGCAGATCAGGCCGGGGGAGGCGCCCATGGCGGCAGGGCCGCGTGCGGCCGTGGCCTCTTCCGAGCGCGAGCGGTGCCCGACTTGAAGAGGTGGCGTCCAGCTCCTCCTGCGGCAGCTCTGCCGGTGCAGTGCCCTGCGTCCGCCGTGGCGGTTGCTCGGGCACGTCCGTCCCTCTTTGGGGGGAGTGTGCAAGAGCAGCAGTCAGGCAGCGCCAAGGGGGGTCACCACCTGGGGGGGTCGCCAGCTTCTCCTGGAAGTCGAGGTTCCAGGATGGAGAGTCGAGGGGTCGAGGATGTTCTTGGACGTTTCTTTGCGTTTTCGGGGCTCTGGGGGGCCCAGTCCCTCGAGGAAGTCTCGAGGAAGTGGCGTTTCCTCGAGGAAATGGCGACCCCCCTAGTGGTGACCCCCCTTTGCACTGCCCCAAGTAGAAAAGCTAGTCGGGTGGCGATTTTTTCTCGATTCTCTTTTCCGTCAAGATCCGCCTGTAGCAGGACATGCCCGGCCTAACCGTAGAGTGAGCTTCAGGAGGGGAAAAACACACAGGCACAATGAATCGTCGATTCCACCGAAAACATGGGAAACTATGGGAAGTGGGGGGGAAGACCAAAACCCCGAACATATGGGAGCACATCGGGCATCATGTGATTTGAAAGAGCGTGTTCTACCGCTGCTGGCGGAAAACCGGGGGGGGTCACTACCGGTTCGAACCCCTCCCCCCCCCCCCCCCCTCCGGAAAAACCGGGGGGGTCACTACCGGTTCGAACCCCTCCCCCCCCCCCCCCTGCTCATCATGAAAAGGGGGGGGGGGGTCACTACCGGTTCGAACCCCTCCCCCCCCCCCCCCCTCCGGATCCGGAAAACCGGGGGGGGTCACTACCGGTTCGAACCCCCCCCCCTCGAAAACCGAGTGGGGGTGCGGACAGTGGTGGGGACGGTGTTGGTGGGGACAGTGGTGAGGGGATAGCGGGACAGTGGTGGGGACAGTGGGACAGTGGGACAGTGGTGGGGACGGTAGTGGTGGGGACAGTGGTGGGGACAATGGTGGGAACAGGGGGGGACAGTGGACAGTGGTGGTGACGGTGGTGGTGGGGACAGTGGTGTGGGGACAATGGGAATGAGGTGGAAACAGTGGGACAGTGGAGGGTACAATGGTGGTGGGGACAGTGGTGAAGGCGGTGGCGAGGACGGCGGTGGGACAATGGGACAGAGGTACAGTGGGGACAGTGGTGGGGACAGTGGGGACAGTGGTGGGAACAGTGGGACAGCTCAGTGGGACAGCGGAGGAGTCAGTGGGACAGTGGGGACAGTGGGGATAGTCGGGCAGTGGTTGGGGCCGTGGAGACAGTGGGGAGAGTGGAACCGTGGTGGGAACAGTTCTGGGGACAGCGGGGACAGTGCGACAGTGGTGGGGCCACTGGTGGGGACAGTAGGGGCGGTGGTGGAACCAGTGGGGACAGCGGTGGTGAGGACAGTGGTGCTGGGAACACCAGTGGGGGATGTGATGCGGACGGTGGTGGGGACCGGGAGTCGTTTGCTGGCGGTGAGTGTAGGGGGGGGGGCGGGGGGGGGTTCGAACCGGTAGTGACCCCCCCGCGGTTTCCGGATCTGGAGGGGGGGGGGGGGAGGGGGTTCGAACCGGTAGTGACCCCCCCGGTTTTCGAGCGGAGGGGGGGGGGGGGGGGGGGTTAGGGGGGGGGGGTTTTATCGGGGGAGGGGGGGGGGGGGGGGAGGGGGGGAGGGGTTCCAGCAGGGGGGGGGATTTTCGGGGGGGGGGGGGGGGCGACCCCGGGCTCCGGAGGAAAAGGTGGGCAATTTTCCACAGTAAAGCGGCGGTGGATCACGCTCTCTCTGTGATTTGTATGTATAGTTTTGTGAGTGTGTGTGTGTGTGTGTCCCAGGGCCCCTTCAGATCCGCTTCGACGCGCTTCGATCCGATTTCGATTCGATTCGATCCGATGTGGTTCGAGCCGCTCGCGCAGCGGCCGGGGCAAGCCGAGCTCGATCCGACTCGGGGCGACTCGCCGGCGATAACGACCCCTTTCCGATCCGATGTTGTCTCGCGATCCGATGTTGTCCTTGGGCCCGTTCAGAGTCGGGAGGGGAACAAAACACACACAGACACAATTCATCGTCGATCCCCAGGAAAATCTGGAAACATGTAGGGGAAGGCACAAGCCCTGGAAATGTGAGAAAACAGGGGGAATCCTTTTCTTTGTGTGTATTTATCTGTGTGTCCCAGGGCCCCTTCACGGAGGTGCTCCTCTCCCCATGCAAGCTGCTGGTGCGGGGCTCGAGAGGGCGCCGCGGCCGTCACTTTCCAGGCTTGCGCCCGCCAGGTTTGGGCCCGAGGTCGTTTTCACTAAACCGCGTCTTGCTAAAGGGGGTTCTGTCCATCCCCGACCCGATGTTGTCCTTGGGCCCCCTCACGGAGGTGCTCCTCTCCCCATGCAAGCTTTAAGTCGGGCCAGTCCCCCTACAGGGGGATCTTCGACGACAAATAAAAAATACCCCCAACATAGCCCAAACATAGTCCCAAAAAGTAGTCTGGGGATTATTTTATGTTTCAGTATTTTTTGACCTTGTTGGGATATTTTTTGGGTATTTTTGATTTTCCGTCGAAAAATCCTCCTGTAGGGGGACACGCCCGACATAAGATTAGTGAGTTGTCCGTTTTCGGTTCTCGAGAGGGCGCCGCGGCCGTCACTTTCCAGGCTTGCGCCCGCCAGCTTTGGGCCCGAGGTCGTTTTCACCAAACCGCGTCTTGCTAAAGGGGGCTGTGTCCATCCCCGATCCGATGTTGTCCCAGGGCCCATGCAGGTTGCAGGAAGATGTGGGAACATATGGGAAGTGGGGGGAAGACAAAGCCCATGAAAATATGAGAAAATATCGGGAATCCTTTTATTTGTCTGCCCATGCGGGTTGCAGGAAAATATGGGAACATATGGGCAGTGGGGGGAAGACAAAGACCATGAAAATATGAGAACATATCGGGAATCCTTTTATTGGTCTGTATTGAATTGTGTGTCCCAGGGCCCATGCAGGTTGCAGGAACATATGGGAAGATATGGGCGGTGGGGGGAAGACAAAGGCAACGAAAATATGAGAAAATATAGGAACTCCTTTTATTGGTCTGTATTGAATTGTGTGTCCCAGGGCCCATGCAGGTTGCAGGAAAATATGGGAAGATATGGGCGGTGGGGGGAAGACCAAGGCCATGAAAATAGGAGAAAAGATCGGGAATCCTTTTCTTGGTCTGTATTGAATTGTGTGTCCCAGGGCCCCCTCACAGAGGTGCTCCCCTCCCCATGCGGGCTGCCGGCGCGGGTCTCTATAGCCTCCCGCCGCGCCCCGCCGCCGCGCTGCGGGCCGGCCTCTCCCGGAGCGCGCTCGCTCGCCACTTGCCTCCCCCGGAGCCTCTCGCGCCGGAGGCGCCGTGGGGGCTCGAGGGGCGGGGGTCGCCGCGTGCACGCGAGGGAAATACACCTTAGGCGATGCTTAAGGAAACTTAAGTTTTCGGCCAGAGTCTCGATTATTCTTAACTTTCCAATGTAAATCCCAAGATTTTGATAGAAGTTCTGGGTTTTTATTCAATTTCTGAGACTATGAATTTCTTAACCCATGATTTCTTAAGCATCTCGCAGGGTGTACAGGAGTTTCGCCTCTCGAGGCCCTGTGGGGGCGGCTTGTGGGGCTCTCGTGGGACGCCTCGCCGGGCTCGTGGGCCCGCCCTGAGGCCAAAGCGCGGCCCGTCTTGGAGCGACAGGGATCCGATCTGGAGGCCTCTGGGCCTCGGGAGCGCGAACCTTTTCGTATCATGCGAGGGGTCGTGGCCTCGGGAGGAGACGGCGGTGCATGCGAGCGGGTACGCGCCGGTCGTTGAAAGTAGGTATTCTTGGATTCCCAGGCCCCAATCTACTTCAAGCGCCTTCCTACTTCAAGAATCGGCATGCTTCTGCTGCGTTTTTTTTTGTTGTTGTTATTCTCTGGGAGGACCTGGATCCAATCCACGATATCCGCCTTCCCACTTCGTGTTTCCTACGTCGGGGGTGGACAGACCTCCTACCCTGACACGTCGATCAGCGAGTTGGCCGTTTTCGGTTCGCGAGAGGGCGTCGCGGCCGTCATTTTTGCGGGTCCAGGCCCGTCGGTTTCGGTCCTAGGCCGTTTTCACTAAGGGGAGGTTTGCTAAAGGGAGGTTTGTCCACCGCAAAAAGAGGTGGGGGTCAATGCATACGGGGGTCAGCCAGAGCGCCAGAACTTGCAGGATCCTGCAGAGCCAGTGGCGCATCGACCCAGGTTTCGGTGCAGGGTCTTGCAGGATCCTGCAGGATCGTGCGGGTTCCTGCAAAGCCTGACTGACCCGGGTTTGGACTGAGCCGGGCCAGAAGATTCCCGATGGCGTGGTCTGGTTCTTCCACGGTATTCAGGATGTCGAAGAGGAGCCAGAGGATGATATCTCTGAAGATCATACATCCAGGAACTCGATGAGGAGGACTTCGTCATCGTACTGCTGCTGCTCCGCCTCCTCATCCCCCCCTCCTTTCTCCCCGCCTCTCTAGGGCGTGTCAGGGCCGTGAGGGCAACGATCCGTCCCAGTACTGGAGCGCAAGCTCGCCGGCACCACAACGAGATGCGCTTCGAGGAAGCGGCGGTGGTCACTGATTCGGCTCCAGGGGGGGACAGTGGGATTGTCGAATTTTTTCGCCGTTTCGCACTGTGTGCTTCCGCAACCCTTACACTCGGACATCGGGCCCCCAATCACTTACCGAACCGCATCGTACTGTCACCTGTCGAATTGTCCCTGGTATGCAATCGCCTGCGATCGATTCTTTACTCTTCATGAGGTGCGCTTGCCGACGCGCATCCTTGCCCTCCCAGTGTGCTTGGCCACGCTTGCTTTTTGACAGTTCGTGCCCATACCCTGCCAACTCTCCCCAGGAGTGTGTGGCCTTCTTCACGAGAGGCAACGGCATCGAGCTCGAGCTCGCCAGGAAGATCGCGGCCGGCGTCATGGGCGGCGGGGTCCTCTTGAGCATCGTGAACGCCATCCACAAGCGCGACATCAGCGACGACGGCATCGCGTGCTGCACCTGTGGCGAGGTTCTCGGGGGGGGGGTCGATGCGTGTGTGCAAGCGGGGTGGAGCCCGCAGAGCGGGAGCGGGGGTCGACGGCGGCAGCCCCCCCCCCCCAAGGGAAGTTGGCCCGCACACTTGTGGCATTGGCGTGCCGTGGGGCTTTCATCACTCGGGGGCGGGCAGAGCCCCCAACAGTTGCACGTCGATGAGTGAATTGTCCGTTTTCGGCTCTCGAGAGGGCGCCGTGGCCGTTATTTTCCAGGTCTGCGCCCGCCAGGTGTGGGCCTCGGGTCGTTCTCACCAAACCACGTTTTACCAAAGGGGGCTCTGTCCATCCCCGATTCATGGGGAGGAGGAGGGAGGGGATGGTGAGGAGAGAAGGTATCATGTGGGCGATCTGATGCTGATGCTGATGCTGATGCTGATACTGATGATGATGATGATGATGATGATGATGATGATGATGATGATGATGATGATGATGATGATGATGATGATGATGCAGGGGTGGACCTGAACGGTGTTTTCGCGATTTCGTGGGCCGTTTTTTCGTTTCAATTTCGTTTTGCGTGAAAGGCGGATTGAAGACAAAACAAGAGAACACGAAAACCAAACGACAACGTAAAACACCGTTTAGGTTCGGCCCTGTGATGATGATTGATGATAATGATGATGCTGATGATGATGATGCTGCTGATGCTGATGATGATGATGATGATGATGCAGATTACGATGATGATGATGATGATGATGATGATGATGATGATGATGATGATGATGATGATGGTGGTGGCGGTGGTGGTGGTGGTGGTGGTGGAACTGATGATGATACCAACGAAGCTGGCGACGACGATGATGCTGCTGCTGACGACGATGATATTAGTGATGCTGATGGTACTGATGATGCTACTGCTGATGATGATGATGATGATGATGATGATGCAGACGAACATGAGTGTTATGATGGTGATGACGACGTTCTTGCTGTTGTTGCTGTTGGCGATGATGATGATGATGCTGATGATGCTGCTGATGATGATGATGATGATGATGATGCTGTTGCTGATGCTGATGCTGACGCTGATGATTGTGATGATGGTGGTTGTGGTAGTGGTGGTGATAATGATGATCATATCGGCGGTACTGATGCTGATGCTGATGCTGATGCTGATGATGCTGCTGACGACGACGAAGGCGACGACGATGATGGTGATGATGTTGATGATGCTGATGGTGGTGATGAAGATGATGATGCTGATCATCATGATGATGGTGGTGGTGTTGATGATGATGACGATGTTGATGGTGATGATATCGATGCTGATAATTATGCTGATGATGATGGTCATTACGACGATGATGACGATGATAAAGCTGGCGATAATGTTGATGACGATAAGGATGCTGCTGCTGATGATGCTGACGATGCTGTAGATGATGATTTTGCCATCGAAGATGACGACGACGATGCTGATGATGCTGATGCTGATGTTGGTGATGCTGATGCTGATTATGGTGGTGGTGGTGATGATGATGATGTAGCTGACGACGTCAATGATGATGCTGATACTGGTGATGATGATGATGATGATGATGATGATGATGATGATGCTGATGATGATGATGATGATGATGATGATGTTGACGACCACGATCATTATGATGATGATGACGACGTTGTTGTTGTCGGTGGTGATGAATGGCAATGGTGATGATGATGCTGCTGATGATGATGATGCTGCAGATGATGATGCTGATGATGATGATGCTGGTAATGACGCTGCTGCTGATGACGATGATGATGGTTGTGATGGTAGTGGTCGTGAAAATGATGACCATGTTCGGTGTGGTGGTGATGATGATGATGATGATGATGATGATGATGATGATGATGATGATGATGACGATGGTGATGATGATGATGATGATGATGAGGAGGAGGAGGAGGAGGAGGAGGAGGAGATGAGGAGGAGGAAGAGGATGGATATGATGAGGAAGAGGAAGAGAGGGAGGAGCAGGAGGAGGAGGAGGAGGGAGGAGGAGGAGGAGGAGGAGGAGGAGGAGGGGGATGAGGAGGAGGAGGAGGAGGAGGAGGAGGAGGAGGAATAGGAGGTGGAGGATGAGGATGAGGATGAGGATGAGGATGAGGGGGAGGAGGAGGAGGAGGAGGTGGCCTCTTGGGGCTCTCCTGGAATCACCTGCGAGCATTCGGCGGCCTCTTGGCGGCCTCTGGGCGGCTTCTGGGGGCTTCTTTGGGACCTCTTCGGGCTTCCGGGGGCCTTCTCACGGCGCCTCTGGCCCGTTAGAAGCCTTCGGATGCCGTCTTAAGGACTCTTTGGGGGCCGATTGGGGTACTTCTAGGGCGTTGTAGGGCCGTCTTGGAGGTCGCCTGGTCTGTGCCGGAGCCGTCTTGGGGCGGTCTTTGGGCCTCTTTGGTCATCTTTGGGCTTCCTTGGGGGAACTGGGACTATGTCATTTCAGGGCCAGACTTTGAATGATTACGGTACCTTTCGAGCCAATTGTGCCAAGTCTGTTCCGTTTGCGTTGCGTCCATCATCCGTCTGTGCCGAGCGTAATTGCAACGTATTTCAATCATCATCCATCATCCATCTCACCATCACCATCATCCATCACCCATCTCATCACCACCATCATCGATTTCATCGCTGCTATCGTCATTGTTCTTCCCAGGATCTCCGCGTGCGTGCACTTCTGGTGGGCTCAGACCTGCGTGCACACAGGCCAGGACGTGACATTGTAAACGTCTGACTTGGCATAGTTGGCGGCTCGAAAGGTATCGTGCTCACGTTGGTTCCCTGGTCGACCAGAATTCTCGCCCCGCTCTGTGCCACATTATCAGGCATGCGAGGGGATGCTTTGTTTGTTGGCAGGAAGGTTGGTTGGATGGCTGGTATAACACATGTATGCGGGCCTCGCCGTGACATCGTTGATAAACGTGAGGGGTTGATTAGCTGGCTGGTTGGCTAATTTGTAGGCTTGTTGGCTCTTTTGATTGTTTGCTGCTCGGCTGGTGGGCTGGCCGTTGGCCAGCTGGTTGGCTGGTTGACTCGCTGGTTCGTTGGCCGGCTCTCCTTCTGTCCCTTGCCTCCGTTCCAGAGGGATGATGGAGGCGGGAGGGAAAGATAGGAAGGGGGACGCTGCGGAGAGCGAGGGGAGAGGGGAACGGGGGCGGGCTGGGAAGGGAACGGAGAGATGGATGGGGCCTTCCCCTCCCTTTTTTCATCCTACTCCCGACCTCCTCATCCTGGTTCGACATATATGTGTGTGTATAGATGTATGTGTATATATATATATATATATATGTACTTGTGTAGGTACCGGTACATGTAAACCTATATGTGTATGTATATGTGTGCACATGCATTTGTATATGTAGTTTTACGTATTTATGTATGCGGATATGTCTAATAATTTATACATGTATGTGTACGTGTACGTGCATTTGTATTTATATGCATGCGCATATAGATGTAGTTGTATGTGACTATGCATATGTATGTATATGTGTACGTATGTGTGAATGTAACTGTATCCATGTATATATATATATGTATGTGCATGTGTAGGGGTGCATATTTTCATGTGTATATGCGCAGGTCTATGTACATGTCAGCGTATATGTATATGTTCATGTGGTCACATATATGTATGTGTAGAGGTATATGTATATGTACATGCGTATTTGTACGTATCTGTACCTGGATATGCATACATGAATGGGTATGCATATGTATAGTTGTATGCACTTGTCCATTTGTGAGTTCATGCAAACGTGCATTTACATATCTATATATATACATATGTATATGTATATATATAGATAGATAGCTAGACGTGTATTCAAGTACCCACGTATGCATGTGTCCATGTGCCCATATGTATATGTACATGTATATGTTCATGTGCATGTGCATGCATATGCACAGGTGTGTGTATATATATATATATGTTGATAACTTTATATGTGTATATATTGTTTCCCCCCTCGCTCAGTCCCCGCAGACCTCTGCCGGAACACGTTCTGGTCTGAATCTCAAGGCCCATCCAGCCGCGGCGACGCGGGTGCCTCCGCTGGCCAAAAAGCCAGCGGATGCCCCGAAGCCTCGGCCCTCGATCCTCGTGCCTGCGCCTGCCCTCTCGCCAGAGGTGCCGAAGGGCCAGGGCTCCGGCCCTGCCAGGGGGCCCGAGCAGGAGCAGGCCGAGGCGCTGGAGGCGATGCGCCAGCGGTCCGCGCAGCTGACGCCGCCCTAGTGGCCCGGCCGATCGGCCGGCCAGCAGCCCCCGGGGTCGGATCGTCGTCGTCCTCGTCGTGGTCGTCGTTGTTGTCGTCGTAGTGGCCGTCGTTGTCGTTCTCGTTCTCGGCGATGCCTCTTCGCTGCAGAGGGAGGAGGGACTACACACACACATATATATATATACACACAGAATTGTTCTCCAATCAGTGCTTGCACTGAAGGGGTCCTAGCGGAAGTGGAAGGGTTTAGCGAGAGTTCCCCGCCGATTTTGGTGGCAGGCTGGGTTCCCGGGTTCCCGGGTTCCCGGTTCCGGGTTCCCGGGTTCCCTGTTCCGGGTTCCGGGCCGATTTCGGAGGGCGGCGAGGCTCCCGGATTCTTGGTCGATCTTCTCATCGATCGGTCTCACCATCGATCTCATTACCGACTTCTCGATCGATCTCACCATCGATCTCACCGTCGATCTCGTTATCAATCTCACAAACGATCTCACTAGAGATCGCATGAGCGATCTCGCGATCGATCTCACTGTCGATCTCAAATCGATTTCGCTCTCGGTCTCACGATCGACCTTACAATCGTCCTCACTATCGATTCCACTATCGATCTCCTCCTGGGGGGCTCTTGGGGCCATCTTGGGGCCTCTTGCGACCTCCTCAGAAGCGCAAATGAGCGCTGTCCCCTGAGAAGGACAAAATGAGCCCAAAACCTTCGTAAAATCAATTATTTTGCTATGAAGGAAGAGGAGCGCGGCCCCCTCAGAAGGCCAAACTGGGGCCAATACCGTAGTACAATCAATGTTTTTACCTAACAGCGAAGACTGATAGGTTTCTAGTTGACTCAAAAGAGCTCACAGATCACTCCACAGGGGGGTCCGGGCAGGCGTTGGGAGTTGCCGGGCGGCAGGGGGCCCCGCTCGTTTTTCACCAACAGTCACACACTTCGTGCTCTTCGACTTCCCAGAACTCCATTCCCAGGCCACATTCTGGAGGGCCGGATGCAACAGTCACACACTTCGTGCTCTTCGAGATCCCAGAACTCCATTCCCGGGCCACATTCTGGAGGGCCGGATGCAACAGTCACACACTTCGTGCTCTTCGAGTTCCCAGAACTCCATTCCCGGGCCACATTCTGGAGGGCCGGATGCAACAGTCACACACTTCGTGCTCTTCGAG
The DNA here is from genome assembly GCA_963575745.1 of Prorocentrum cordatum. Classification (NCBI taxonomy): domain Eukaryota; class Dinophyceae; order Prorocentrales; family Prorocentraceae; genus Prorocentrum; species Prorocentrum cordatum. Next base: position 32,088 of record CAUYUJ010001923.1, on the reverse strand, counting down.
TTCCCAGAATTCCATTCCCGGGCCACATTTTGGATGCCCGGAGCCAACTGTAGGCCACTTCGTGGTCTTCGAGTTCCCAAAACTCCATTCCTGGGCATGATTTTGAATGCCCGGAGCCAACTGTAGGCCACTTCGTGTTCTTCGAGTTCCCAGAACTCCATTCCCGGGCCACATTTTGAATGCTGAGGCAGGCTGATGCTGAGGCTGAGGCAAGCTGAGGACGAGGTAGGCTGAGGCTGAGGCCGAGGCTGAAGGCAGACTGAGGCTGAGGCTGAAGCAGGCTGAGGCGGAGGCTGAGGCAGGCTGAGGCTGAGGCAGGCTGATGCTGAGGCAGGCTGAGGCTGAGGCTGAGGCTGATGCAGGCTGAGGCTGAGGCAGGCTGAGGCTGAGGCCGAGGCTGAAGGCAGACTGAGGCTGAGGCTGAAGCAGGCTGAGGCTGAGGCTGAGGCAGGCTGAGGCTGAGGCAGGCTGAGGCTGAGGCTGAGGCAGGCTGAGGCTGAGGCTGTGACTGTGACTGCCGTCGCCACTGCGACTGTCATCGCGAATGCGACTACGACTGCGAGAACAGCAGAATTCTACAACTGGATTCTCATCTGAATCTTAAGGGGAATGCTTCCAGATATGCTCCTACACATCGCTGTTAGGTTGCTTTGCCGGGATAATTTGCTTCAAAGACGAGCTGAGGGACCAAACTCCCCCCCCCCCTCGGGGCCAGAATCCTCGTGAGGGTCGTCGTTTTTTTGGCCCTCCCAGGCGTTGAAAAAGACCCCCCCAGCGACGCTCGGGAATCCCTCTCCAGGCCCAGGGAAGGGGGTAGGGGGAGGGGTAAACCCCTCCCCGAAGGGGAAGAAGGGGGGTTGAGAACAGAGAGAGCTCTCTAAACCACTCACGCCCAAAGGTCTGGTGGGATTTTCAAAGCATCTACTGATTGGGCTTTCTCTAGTGTAGTATTCATATACACATACGTACATCAATACCCATCGGTGCGTGGGTGTATATTCATGGATAAATGCTATGCTTTCTTCCTCGTCCTGATCCTCGTCTGGGGCTCTGGGGCGCCCTCGCCCCCGCGGCCGGACGCGGGTTGGGCAGCGTGGTCGGGATGGTGCTCCAGAGGGATGTCAGGACCAGTTTTGCTGGGACCGTGGTTGGTAGGAGCACGAGGGCGCAGGGCCGAGTGAGGGAGGCAGGGGCAAAGGCCAAGGCACTTTTCAGACTCGCCCACGAGCACCGAGCGCGCTCGAGCCACCACCAGCGGAGGGAACGTTCCCAGCCAGTCTCGGCGTAGCTGTGAGGAGGAACCCTCCTCGTCCTGCGAGGCCCCGCTCGTTGCCGCCCTCAAGCTCGAACTCACAGTCCTCGTCCCGACTCTTGCCCTCTCTCTCGCCCTCGTTCTCGTCCACCCTGCGCCCAGCGGCTCACACCCATGGACCTTGGGTCCTCCCTCCGCTGCCGCCAATGCCGCCGCCGTGCTGCCTGCTGTGGGTCTCTGGCCAGGCGCGCCCTGTCGACGGCCTTCGATCGAGGCGATCTGCCGTAGGATCCGTGCCCGCTCTCCTCCTCGTCATCCTCCTCTTCCTCCTCCTCCTCCTCCTCCTCCTCCTCCTCCTCCCTCCCTCCTCCTCCTCCTCCTCCTCCTCCTCCTCCTCCTCCTCCTCCTCCTCCTCCTCCTCCTCCTCCTCCTCCCTCTCCCTCTCTCTCCCCCGGCCACAAGGGCCCTTCGGCCCCCGTCTTGGAGGCCGCTGTCAGTCGGGTCCGACGCGTCGAAGGGCGTCGGTTGATCCCTGGCTCTCGCTAGTCCCGCCCGCCACGTAGACTGTGGCGATCATGACACTCATATGACACTCCTCCCTCTCTCCCTCTCTCTCTCTCCCGCAGCGGCGTCGGGCGTCCCCGGCGTCTCCGCCCGTGCAGAAACCGCGCGTGCCGCCGGGCCGAGAGGCGCGCCCTTTGCGAGGGGGGAGGGGGGGAGGTGTGGGTTATGTCGGGCGTGTCCCCCTACAGGGGGATTTTCGACGAAAAATGAAATGTACCCCACAATTACCCCAAGAGGGTTTGAAAATACCTCCAAAAATAGTCTCCAAGAAGGTCAAACATACCCCCAAAATAGTCCCCGTAATATATTTCTTGGATGATGTTTGGACTATTTTTGGGGTATTTTTATTTTTTCGTCGAAAGTCCCCCTGTAGGGGGACATGTCCGACTTAAGAGGTGTGGGGGGGGAGGGCCACCCGGCTCCAACGTCCATACCAGCAGGAGGGGAAAAGACACACGCACACACACAGACACAAGGAATCGTCGACTCCCAGGAAAGAGTGTGGGAAAAGATGGGAAGGGGGGGGGAAGACAAGACGACCCAGAACATGTGGGAACACATGGGGAAGCCGGTTACCTGTGTGTATTTCTTAGTGTGTGTCCCAGGGCCCCTTCCACCCATATCGTCCCGAGGCCCACCGAGGGGCAGGAGGGGAGGACGGAGGGAGCGCCCGGGCCGCTCACGGAGTGTAGCAGAACATGCCTGGGGCGGCGTGCCCTGTGCGCAGCGTGGTGCACGGCGTGCCTTGTCCGTGGCTCTGTGGACGTTCTACGTCCCAGGCTTTCGGCAACGTGGTATGGTGCCAGTGAAACCACCTTGGCCCAAGGTCGCTCCAGGTGGCTCAGAGCAGCTCAGGGTGGCTGTCTCTGCTTGCCTCTGCCGTGCTCGGAGCCCGCGAGCAGATGCCAGGCGAAGCGCAGTCGAAGCGTCGGGCCACCGGCATGGTGGATTCGCCAGAGCAGCGTCTGGCACGTAGGGCCGCCATCGGGGACGCATCGAGCTTGGAAGAGGGGGCGGGGGAGGTGGATGGGCATGCGTATCGGGAATCTGTGGTCGGACGTGGTGTATGCTCGGGTGGTGTCTGCACTCCCAGAAGTCCGACTCGCAGGTGGTACATCTTGCATCATGCGGAAAAGGAGTTGCAAAGGTCAAAATGACCACTCCCGGCGGTTGGCTTAGCCATCCGCCGCAGGGCGATTTTGTGCGTGGCAGTACTCGGGAGCACTGCCAGGGAGGCCAGACACCCCTCACAAGCCGTCCCTTGCTCGCGGAACTCAAGTCCGCGAGGTGTGCCGATTAGGATGCACCCAATGACAGCCTTCCCAGTAGGAGTCGTGACCGCACCCCCCGATGCGGCGAGGACTATAAAGTCAGGGCACTAGGCCTACACTCCCTGGGTCGGCTGCCACGGACCGCCGTCACGGCACACTTGCGTCTGCTGGAGGCCCCCTCTACCTCCTTGGCCTTGATGCCCTCCGCCGCCTCTGGGGAGAGACGGCCGTCGACAGATCCTGCCAGCATCAAGTTACCCCTGGCCGCCACGAGGAGGCTTGCAGTCCGACTTTTCGGCAAGGATCTTGCATCATGCCATGTGCTTCACAGGTTCCTACGTTTCTGTTCAGCTTCATCCAAGGTGTGCTCGTACATCCAGGATGGGTCTTAGTTGGCCTGGTTCATGTCGAAGTAGTCGGAACAATTATTTGGGTTTCCTCGTCCTACGGACAACTTCTAGGTCCAGTTTGTCCACTTGGTCGAGGGTGTAGTTGTCGGTGATCTTGCTGGTGTGTTGTTCGTGGCTATTGTATTCCCAGCGCCGAACGATAAGGGCTTCATTTACGTGTGGTTGATTGGTGCCCTCTCTTTTTCAGTAAACGTTGGCCTTGTCTCCGCAATGTTGAGTCTGGATAGCGCCAGGACGCCTGCTATTTGTACCGCGCCAGTTCCTCGGATTCGATGCACTGCTGGGTGGACAGGGCTCTACGGGAAATGGGGCGCTTGCCTGCGCAATTTGCTGTCGTCGATAACGCATGTTTGGCCCAAGTGTCTCAATACCTTCCACTATTCCACCCATGTGTTTGGCTTTTGTAGTGATGCCGATAGTCATGCGCATTTCTAGTGTGTGTAGACGTTTTTTGTAGGTCCAACGGGAATATGCTTTGATGCTCTCGCATTCTCCAGTGTATCGATACCAGGGCGTGCGTCTTGCCCGGATCGCAGCTCGGGGCTAGTGCGTGCTTTCGTAGTCTATTTTTCACCGTTTGTACGAAGCTGACGTCGTGGGCTCTATCGCGTTGTTGTCCTTGATGATAGTGGAAGCTCTCGGGTTGTCAGCATATGTACTGTCGTAAGCAAGCGGGGCTTGCTCGTCATTTTGTACTCTCTGATGCACGCGGCCGTAGGTGGACATATCTAGTAACAATCCTCTGTCCGCCCGCCCGCCACGCATGGACAAGAGCGTCTTTGCGTAGGGAGCGTTGAGCATGTGTCCTGCTAAACTTGTACCCAGTCTCGATCCAGTTGTAGTTCTTGCGATTGTTTGGAGATCTTGATTGTGAACCATATGCCGCGAGTGGGACCAGTTGCGGGGGACGTTGTCGCTGGTGACTGCTGGGCATTGTAGCGAAAGTTCCACCATGCCTTTTGACGGGTCTAGCATTTCACAGGTGTTGAGCTTGTTCCGGAGGGTGCCAGTATGTGTATTCAAGCGCAAGGCCATCACTATGTTATACAGCGTAGTGCGCGCTCAGGACGTCGTACAGCGGTAGTACGGCCGTAGTGGTCGTCGCGCACGCGTGATATGATAGATCTCATGACATGTGCAGCCATGCTGGTCTCTCTGCTTCTCCTGCCTCCACACATGTAGTGTGTATAGATGGTATGGAGCTTGTCATTCAGCTTGGCTCTGATGTACGCGCAATGGTGCTTTGCAGTTTTGGACCCCGCTAATAATGTGGACCGATAATGTTGTATATCGCTCGGCGCACCTCTGTTCTTTAAGACGTCGGTTGCTACTCCTCCTTTGTCGACTAGAAGGTTTTGTTGTAGTAGCACCATTTTTGTAGGCAGTGGTGTGGGTGTCTTGCCATCGCCTGCGGGGCTGCCGCGACCAGATCATCGCAGAGCCCTTCAGGTCTAGGGGCGAGATCTCTGTCTGCTTTGGCGATTCTGGTTGCCAGCTCTTTCTCTTGGCTGCCCGTGTTCGTCGTATAGTTTCGAGCAGTCTGCGATGCTTGTTTTTTTGCTTCTTGGTGTGTTCGATTCCCCACCCTTCTCGTGTTGCCCTTTTTGGCTGCGCAGGCGAGTTCCAATGCAGTCGTCTTGTAGTACGAGCAGCTCTAACGTAGTTGTAGCCCAGGGGTTGTCTGTCCCTTGGTATAGGTCTTGCGCTGTGAGCTTCCACCGTTGGTAGTCTCCAATTGCTTGCATTAGTTGTTGGCTCCTTCACCTCCCTCCGTTGCAGGCGCTGTCTCCCAGGTTTCTTGTGCTCTGGAGGCGTTGGCGGATGTCAAGCTTGCTTTGGTTAGTTTTGTGGCCTCTTTGTCTACGCAGTCGGATGAGCCGCATCGCTTTTGCGGATAGCTCGTCCTTGTTCGGCGTCATCCTATCTTCCGGTAGGTTTCTTTCGCTGCCTGGCGAATGGCCTCCTCTGTGGATGTGAAGTGTTCGTTGACATCTGTGTCCCAGGGAGGTCGCTTTTGCGCTTCCAGTGGCTTTCCAAACATTTTCGTGCTGCCCAGTTCACGTAGCTTGGCCTTGTCGTGCTGGAATCGGTCGTGTATTCGGCGGGCAGCATCGGTCTTTCCCCCAAAGTCAACGATTGTCGATATGTGGGCCTCATTGTCCGTCATCCTGCCATAGTCCCTCTGCGTGGCATTGCCCACCGCACATTGGAGTAGTTGTTCTCAAACTATGATCTAGTCGATCCTGTGGATTGGGCCTTTTTTCGCTGATGACCATGTGTATCCGTCGTCGTGTGGTAGAAGTGTATTCACCGTGTATATGTTCGTCTCGGGAAGCATGTGGTACAGGTACGTACCGTTTTCGTTCTCTTCCTCGTTCCATCTTCTGTCTCCAACCTGCCTGGCTGCCAACCCTCCCGTCGCTATCAAAGAATGTTGCCCTGGGTTCTCAGTTGTGGATTGCGTCCGTGAGTAGTTGCCAATCAGTGTACCTTGTAGCTGGCTGGGTATGCACATGTGGTGCGTGTTCGGCCAGAGCGATGTGGTTGAAACATGGGGCGTCCAGTAGTACTAGAGAAGTCGAGTCTTTTTTGGCTGTATCTTTATGTGCGTGTCCTAGCTGCTAGCTGTAGTAGTCGTTTTTTCGATCTGATGCATAGTTGATGTTTTGTGTTGATGAAAAGGCTGCGCCGTATTATCTTTTCTCGGCTCCATATTGAATCGCAATGCATCCTTTGACGTATTGCTGTCTTTGTTTGCGCTTTGTTTCTTGTATTCCTGCCAGGAAGACACGATTTGCTCCCCAACTTTCCTGCTTTTGCGTGGTTGCAGGAGTCCTGGCTGGCCGCGTTCGTCCTTGCCGTTGAGGGTGAGGATCTTGTATGCCACAGTCCTGACTTTCATGCCTGTCTCGGTCTTCCGCTGTGGCGGTGGCTGTGGTAGCTGCTGTGGGGGGTAGAGGTGTTGTTGCCCTTGTACGGCCTAGTACGAAACAGCCGTTGTTAGATTCAAACTGTACGGCACAGTTGATGTAATGTAGAACTATCTTCGGCAGTCTTGACATGAGTACTAGTACGCTCCATTGGAGGTGCCGTGTGGACCGCGTCCCCGATGCGGTCTTCGTACTGGCTGGCACTATGTTTAGATTCGTTGTCCATTACTGCTGCGAATCTATTGCAGCGTAGACGATCTGAATAAGCGATGGTTTCTAGTGTGAGATCGCGCGAACATTGCGTCTTGTAGGTCTTCCTGGTCCTTGCTAACATGTAGTCTCTGGGTCCAGGTCGAAGCGTGCGTGTCGTGCACATGCATTGGTATCGGGGGCTTCGATGTCGTTGAATCCTCTGTCAGGGACCGTGCTTGGGCTAGCTCCGAAAGATTCGGACAGCGTCGTCGACATGAACGGTCTCCTTTGGTGGAACCAGTGTGCTGTGGTTCTTCTTCGGCGGTGGTGTTGGGGGTGGGTGTGGTGGCGGTGGGGGTTGCGGCAATCCTTCTGGGTCGTGGCGGCATTGTTCCGGGTGTGATTGTACCAGCTAATCTCCTTGATGTAGCATGTGAATAGCACGTGTTGTCCCTGCAGTTCCCGAGGTCTTCCTACTGATGGAGTGTACCCCTAAAGCTGATGTTGCTCTCCCTCTACGCTGTGTGGCACGAGTTGGTTTCTTCTGCTCCAGTGATGTATTCGTTCCCGTTTTGGATGCTCTTGCTCGCCATCGTCCGCCGTTGCTTCCTGAAGTGCGAGGTCTCGTTCCACAATCTCGCTAGTAGGCGTGGGCAGTTGTTGCGCCATCAGCTGCATATCCTCCTCGTGGACCGCAATATGATGCTGGTGGTACTCACTCTGCTGGTCCTGCTCGTGTTGTTGTAGTATGGATGTAAGCGTCTAGATCAGCAGCATGTCTCCGTTGTTGTTATCGTGCTCCGATTGGTGGTCAGGAGTACCGCCATCGCACATGTGGTACATCTACGGGGTCTTCTTCTCCGTCTCTTGTGAATTTAGGTCGGAGTCCGTGTCGATGATCCTGGTTAGGGCTGCTTTCAGGTTCTGTTCTTCACAATGTCGTTCAGCGTCTTTACCACGTCCAGCGAAGTGTGGTTCTGGTGAGGTCCATGTTCTGATACGGTCTGTTGGTGTCGTAGGTGTCAGCTTGTTGCGCCGTAGGTCTTTGTAGGGGTCCTTCGTGGAACGTTTGGGCTTCGCGTGATTCTTGCTTGAGTCGTATCGTACATTCCATCTCGAGATAACATCTCCTGATGTGGATTCCTCCCGTCCTCGGGGTTCCATGCGTCCTCCACGGGTAAACGCCACTTGCAAGGTAACGACATCCTTGTTGCTGCTCGTAATATCAGCTGTAGTCGGTCACAGGCGCTTGGCTGGTAGCATCGTGCATCGCTTCCTTGAATTCGGACTGCCTGCCCTTCCACTGGTCTGTTGCACTCTGATCGTTGTATCATGCATTGCAGTCTGCGGCGTCGATGTCCAGCCGTTCTGCGGCGTTGCATTCTGATCGTTGTAGCATGCATTGCATATGGGCCGTCGCTTTTGCCTGTTCCTCCGATAGTGTTCTGTATTCAGTACGTCATGTATGGTACTCGAGGTTCATCGTACCCTTCGGTTCTTGAATTGACGCTGCAGTTCTTGCATCTTTTGGTCATGTATAAGCTGCATACGGTCCTCGGTGTGCTTCAAATTTCCGGCCGTTTCAGTGTACCTCTGTCCTTCTGCCTGGAGTAGTTTGCATTGCTGGCCTCCAGTCGTATTTGAGCAATGTGCTCTGCTGCTTGTTTGGTCTGCGTATGTTCTTTCAGTAGCTGTTGCATGTATTAATGGTGTACTGATGGTCCAGGTAGGCCCTGCGATGTAAGTCTGGTTGCTGCATCGTGTCGTTCGGATCTGATGACGGAGGAGTTTAATCCGTGCTCTCGATGTTCTGTTTCAAGGTGGTCGTTTTTCGGGCCATGCTGTCCTCAGTGTTCGTTCCTCATGTACTGGGTCATGTCGTTGAGGTGTTGCATCCTCTTGGTTGCTTGTGTGAGTGCCTGTTCGTCTTGCTTCTTTTTGTTTGACTGCAGCCCATATCTTTATCTCTGTGTTCTCGGACTTGATGCGGTCGTGGTTGTACTCCTCTGTGAGCAATAGGAGCTTCTTGTTCGACTTTCGAAATTCAGCCTGTTCATTGGCAAGTGTACGGTCCCAGGAGTTGTTTGCGCAGTGCCTGTACTTCCTGAGAGTAATCGGTTGCATCTCGAGTGTTGCTGCTGTGGGTATTCTCTGCGTAGCACGTAGCAGCTGAAGAAGTGAGGTCTTGTACCTGGCTTTACATGGTCTGTCTTTCCTGATCAACTCCAGACTCGATTTCCTGTTGGTGGGCTTTGTGCTGCTCGCAGTGGTACCACTCAGCTTGGTATTCGACCTTGTCGATCTCGCTCTGTAGGAGTGGCGTCTGTGCTGCCAGTTCGTCCTTGAAGTGCTTCGTGTCGGTCTCAATCTGGCGCTTGTGCTTGCGTTTTCGCTCTGGGGCTTTCGTTCCAGCTTCGGGCAATCCTCCTTTTGAACGGCATCTTGGTTGTTGTGTGTGCAGAGCTTGAGAATGCCTCCACGACCGTCATCTGTATCGTCCTGACTAGGTCAGGGCTGGTATCAGGGGGCTCGTTGTCCCATGCTCTTGAAGCTGGGGCGCCAACAGCAGGTCTTGGCGTACGCGCTCTTCTGGGGCCCGCTATGATGTCGTTGGCGTCTCTTTTTCTGTACTCCGCCTGTCGTGGTAGGCGTCCTTCTCGGGATCGCGGTGCCTGCTGCCTGGCGCCACAGATCCGTGGTGCTTGGCAAGTCGTTCTCTCGCGGCAGGTGTGGCAAGTAGTGAACGGTCTTGAGCTCGTGGGCTCGTAAGCTTCTGTGCCAGGCCCTCTCGAGGCTTCTTTCATTGCCTGAGTACTCCGTGGCTCTTGTGGGTCTGCAGCTGGTAGTAGATCTTGTAGGCCTGGATGCTGTCCTTCCCGCGGCTAGTGTTCCCTTGGTGCGTGACGCAGTAGTCGCGGTGGTTCGTCTCCACGTGTTTAACGCGGTAGACAAGGATGATCACCATTTGGTTGATGATGTTGTACCCCTGGTTGTTGATCCGGTCTGCGTTGTACACGCGCCGCCGATGGCGGCGGGCGCGCTGAGGCCGGCCCCCCCCCGTGGGTCCCGGCTCGGCGCTGTGGGGGTCTCTGGGCAGAAAGGCCTTTTTCCTTCTCCTCCTCCTCCTCTTCCTCCCTCTCCCCTCCTTCCCTCCTTCCCCTCCGCCCCTCCTCCTTCGTCTCCTCCTTCTTCCTCTCCTCCCCTCCTACCTCGACGGCGACCTTCACGCGAGGCATGGCGGCGCCCCCCCCTTCACGGAGCCGCTGCCGCCAGCCGACGCCCTCGTCCCCCCTGTGGCCCCGCGTTTTGGGCCACGCCGTGCTTCCCATGCGCGCTCCGCGCGGTGGTATACCCAGGCTGTCAGATGATGCACCCGGGCCCCTCCCTCCGTAGTGCTGGTTCGATCAAGCGAAGCAAGCGGGCCCATCGTCATCATCATCATCATCATCATCATCATCATCATCATCATCATCATCATCATCAGCAGCAGCAGCAGCAGCAGCAGCAGCAGCATCATCGCCATCACCATCAGCATCAGACGATCCCGGCCGTCTCGGCGGACGGCCTCCCGCGACCGAGGGCGGAGAAGCTCACCAGCCTGAACCGCATGCTCAAGAACATGCCCCCTCCCGAGGCGCTGGCGGCCGCCGCCGCCGGGCAGGCGCCCGGGCCGGCGGCGGGAGGCGGCGTGCAGGCCGCCGCGGGGGCGGCGTGAGGCAATTTTCGGCACGGGTGCGCCGGGCTCGCGAAGCGGCTCCCAGGGCCCTGCGCTCTGCACGAACGAACTGGGCCCGGAAAGGATGGGCACGATGCCCAGCAGCGGATCTCGTTCATTGTGAACAGGCCTCGCTGTCCGCGCCGCCGCGGCCTGTGTCCATTCGAGACAGAAGGCTGCCCGCCCAACAGCGGCCGCTGTTGGTTTGGGACAGCATTTGTTGCTGGGCATTGTGCCCATTCTTTGCCGTGCCCATTTCGGGCGTCCAAAGAGCTGACTTGTCAGAGGCGGAGGATGAGGATGATCCGAGGAGGTGGATCAGGAGGCGACGGCGGAGATCCACGGCGAGCTGCTGTTGTATGTGGGGAGGGGTAGGGGGAGGAGAAGAAAGGGGGGGTGGATCGGAGGCCGGAGAGGGAAGGAGGAACGAGTGGGACGGGGCTCGTGCCTGCACCTTCCACTCTGAGCCAGCCCCCTTCCCCTTTCCTCTCCCGTCGATGGCTCTGTCCCGCAGGTGACTTTGGCGTGGAGCAGGCCGCGGTGCGTCTTTTTGAATGCTTGCTCCAGACCGGTGCTCGGAGGGCGCAACCCAGTCACCCGCGGACGTCCTCGGCAGGCCGGTCCTGGGCCCGGGGTCGGTGGGCACGCCCCCCCGGCGAGGCACGGGTGGCACATCCATGGGCTCCGGGCCCAGGCGTGGTGTGCCCAGGGCGGGTGTGCCTACAAAACAGGGCTAGGATCGGGATAAATCGCTCCAGAGCGTTCTGGAGCGCTCTCAGAGCGTTCCGGAACGCTCTGGAGCGGCCGCGGCGCCCGATATATCCTCCAAACCCGCCGGTTCTCAGAGATTTCGAGTTATCCCGATCCGATTTTGTCCCGATCTTCGCGTCGTTTTAGCCTAGACGTCTGGCTTCCCTCCAAGGTCTGCTGCGGAACGAGTGAGGCGTGGTTCCCGCGCGGCTTTTGAAAGTCGCGCCCCCTCACGGCGCGCAGGCTCGTCGCTCCGCCCTCTGCCTCCGCCGTGCTCTCCTGGCTATCACGGGTCCTCCTCCCTGTCCTAGGGGAACAGACAGTGGCATAACCATAAAAAAAGTCGGAGATCCGCGCGGATTTCTCGGATCGGCGCTGGACCCCCCTCCTTGGCGCGCGGAGCGCCGATCCGAGAAATCCGCGCGGACCTCCGAGTTTTTATTTTGTTTATGTCACTTTTTGTTCCCCTATGTCACCCTTGCTCCGTCCTGCCTGCTCTCCCGATTTTGCATTCTAGCCGCGGACTGCTTGTGTCAACGGGTGCAGTTGTAAAAGTAGCAGGGCGGCCCGAGCTGCGTGTGTGCACTTCCCCCCGCGCGCGTGCGCTCGTGTGGTGGGTCGCCGCACCGACACCACTTGTCCGGAAGGCGTTGTGTGTATGCACCATCCGTTGTGCTGTTTGGCGCATGGCGTTGCTTGCGTGAGGAAGGAACACAGAGTGGGCGAGGGGGAAGGAGGTTTGATAGGTGGAGCACATGTTGGGCATGTGGATGGCACGGCGAGTGTCTCTGCGATGTGACTTTTTGAGGCACGCTGCGTGATTTGCCCGGCGCGCTCCTCCGGATCCTGCGCTCGCCAGCATAGCGCGGCACCTCCAAGCACGGACACCACCGTCACCGCTCCTCCCCTCTTTTCTCCTTGCCTGTCCTCCCTTTCCCCATCCTTTTTGCGCCCCCAGCTGCCCCCTGATCCCCCGCTCTCAGGGGTCGACCTGAACGGTGTTT
>CAUYUJ010001923.1:0-17500 GCA_963575745.1 Prorocentrum cordatum | reverse complement strand
CGAAGGGACACATTTGGGGAAACAGCGCGAGCAACCAGGATGCACCTTGGAAGCAATGGGAGCAATTTGAGCAATGGGGTAGCCTTGGAGCAATGGGGTATGGAAGGCCCCTTCGGGCCATCCGTGGGGGCCGCGTGGGGGCGAGGGGAAGAGGATGAGGAGGAGGCAGAGGATGAGGATGAGGAGGAGGAGGAAGAGGAGGAGGAGGAGGAGGAGGCGGAGGCGGCGGCGGAGGAGGGAGGAGGAGGAGGAGAGAGGAGGAAGGAGGACGAGGAGGAGGAGGAGGAGGAGGAGGAGGAGGAGGAGGAGGCGGAAGAGGAGGAGGAGGAGGACGAGGAGGAGGAGGAGGAGGAGGAGGAGGAGGAGGCCTCTTGAGCGCCTCTTTGGCCACTCTTGGGGCACTCTTGGAAGCTTACTGGGGGCCTCTTGGAGGATTTTTGGAGGCCGCTGGGGGCTTCTTGGGGTCCTCTTTGGCCGTTTTAGGGTGTTCCTGGCTTGTCTGACGCAGTCGGAAGCCGTCGGCCTGTCTGGGTCGTCTTGGGGCCTTATTGGGGCATATCAGAGATTCTTAGAGGCCATCTTGGGCGTCTTGGAGGCCTCCTGGGCCGTTTGGGGCCCTCTTGGGGCTGTCTTGCTGGCCTTTTGCGCCGTCATGCGGCCATATTGGGGGCCTCGTGGGCGATCTTGGGGGCCTCTTGCGCCGTCTTGCGCCGTCGGAATGCCGAGAAGAAGCACATGCCAACATCTTTCAAACACCTTAGGAACATCAATGACTTTGGCCTCTGCGGTTTCCTGAAAGACCTCCTGGACGCCTTTTGGGTCGTCTTGCGGGCCTCTTTGAGGCCTCCTGGGCCGTCTTGCGCCATCCTGCGGCCATCTTAGGCCGTCTTGGGTGCATCTTGGGCCGTCTAGGAGGCATCTTAGGGCCATCTTAGCCGTCTTGGAGGCCATGTTGGCCGTCTTGGAGGCCATTTTGGGCCCTCTTGGGGTCGTCTTGGGGGCCTCTTGGGCTGTCATTGGGGCCATCTTGGGGGCCTCGTGGGCGATCTTGGGGGCCTCTTGGGCCGTCTTGAGCATTCGGAATGCCGAAAAGAAACAACTGCCACCATCTCTCAAGCACCTTAGAAGCATCAATTCTTTTGGCATCTTCCTGCCCTCCTGGAGGACCTCTTGGAGGCCTCTTGGGCTGTCTTGGAGGCCTCTTGGGGGCTTCTTGGGCCATCTTAGGCCATCTGGAGGCCATCTCAGGCCGTCTTGGGTGCATCTTGGGCCGTCTTGGAGGCATCTTGGGGCCATCTTAGCCGTCTTGGAGGCCATGTTGGCCGTCTTGGAGGCCGCTCTGGCTGTCTTTGGGCCCTCTGGGGCCCTCTTGGGGCTCTCTTGGGGCCCTCTTGGGAGCCCTGGAAGGCCTCTTGGGACCATCTTGAAGGCCATCGATCAAAGGAGGAGCTGGGATAACGTTCAGTCCCCCCCCCAAGGGGCCAACATGGGGCCAACACCTCAGTAAAATCAATGATTGTGGCGCCCAGAGGGCTGGTGGGATAACGTTCAGACCCCCCCAAAGAGGCCAACATGGGGCCAACTCCTCAGTAGAACCAATGAGTTTGGCGCCCAGAGTGCTGGTGGACAATTTTCCAGCCCCCCCAAAGCGGCCAAAATGGAGCCAAAGCCTGAGTAAAACTAATGATTTTGGCTTCCTCGCCGAGGCCGTTTTTAGACGCCCTGATACCTCGCGGGGGGGGCCGAAAAAGTGCAGGGGGGGGGGGTAAGGGGAGGGGTAAACCCCTCCCCGTAGGGGAAGATGTTTTTTTTGGAAGAGGGAAGAGGAATCTCGTTAGACCACCTGTCGCCCAAATGGCTGGTGGGATTCCCTCGGGATCCCGCCAGATTCCTCGAGAACCCTTGCTAGGATTGCATCAGCAGTCGGATGGAATGCTTTAAGACTGGTGAGGCAACCCGTCGGATTCTTCAGGATGTCCTCGGGATTGGTGCACATTCATCAGAGGATCCGCAGGGCCCCTGAGGTTCTTAGGGCTCCTTTGGATTACCTTGGAATCGTGGGAACTCGCCAGGCAATCCATAGTAGGATTCCTCACGACATTTGCAGGACTGCCCAAGATTTCCTGAGAATTGTCGAGGGTGTCATCAGGATTCCTGAGAAAGTCGTAGGAATACTAATCTGATTCCTTGGTACTAGGAGTAGGAGTCTCAATCCGCCCCCCCTGTGGGGCAGGGGGGGTCGCCAGCCGGTGTTGCCAGGGAGGCGCTGGAGTCTTGTGTTTTTTTTGAGTTTGGGGCGTCCTGCCCAGCTATTTCGGAGGAAGAACAGCAGGTCCAGTCCACCTCCTTGTGTCGCTTGGCAGCGGGCGAGCCTAACCTCTCCCGCCCCGTCGTTCGTCTGTCGCTCTGCTGACCGCTCCGACTGACCGTCGCTCGCGCCCGACATTCATTCGTCGGATGTGGCGCTCGCGCCAGCGAGGAGGAGGAACGATGGGAGGGTGAAGATGGTGATTGGGAGGGGGATCGAGGATGAGGAGGATGAGGGATGCAGATGTATGATGAGGATGACGATGATGCCGGTGTCGATGGCGATGGTGATCATCGTGATGGTTGCAATGATCTCGGTGATGGCGAGGATGCTGACGACGATCACGAGGAGAAGGAGGACGAGGATGATGGGAGACGGAGGAGGTGTAAGAAGGAGAGCCGTTAGAAGCAGCAGCCGCGTTCGCAGCCCTTCCCCCCGGCGTTTCGGCGCGAGGCCAGGCAGCAGGCCTTCGCAGCGGCGGAGGCCGTCGCGTCCGGCAACGCCGACCAGGCCAGTGGCCGCCGCGGCGTCGCATCCGTCCACCCCGCCCCCGTCCACCTCCGGCCTCCCTCCTCCCTCCCTCCTTCTCCCCTTCCTTCTCGTCTCGGGGGGAGGAACCCACCACCGCGATGGAGTGGTCGCGCGCTCCTCCTATTTCTCCTCCTCCTCCTCCTCCTCCTCCTCCTCCTCCTCCTCCTCCCACTTGTCCTCCGCTTTCTATTTCTCCTCCTCCTCCTCCTCCTCCTCCTCCTCCTCCTCCTCCTCCTCCTCCTCCTCCTCCTCCTCCTCCTCTCCTCCCCCTCCTCTCCCCCTCCCCTCCCTCCCCTCCTCCCCTCCTCCTCCTCCTCCTCCTCCTCCTCCTCCTCCTCCTCCTCCTCCTCCTCCTCCTCCTCCTCCTCCTCTCCTCCCCCTCCTCCTCTTCGAGCTGTGAGCCAAGGACGGTGCTGGGCGTGGGGCGCCCTCGTTCCTTCCCATGTCTGACCCTCTGTCGGAGCGGGAGGGCGCGGTGCGTGAAGGCGGGCCGCCGTGGTGGGGGGGGGGAGGGGGGCGGCCCGCCGGCGCAGGACAACGGGGACTGGGCGATACGCAGAGGGACAGCATGAGTTAGGTCGGGCCTGTCCCCCATACAGGGAGATTTGCGACGAAAAATATCAAATACCCCACACATAATCAAAACATAGTCCAAACGTAGTCTGGGGATTATTCTTTGAGTATATTTTGACCTTTTTGGGGCATTTGTGGGGCACCCTTTAGTTTTCGTCGAACGTCCCCCTGTAGGGGGACAGGCCCGACTTCAAGCATGAGGCAGTCTAGGGCGTCTTCTGTGCACGCTCGGAGGATGTCGGGGGGGACAACGCCCCCTTCCCTCAGCAGTCCGGGGGGGGGGGATCGAGACCCCCCCCCCGTGGTCTTATCTCCCCAGATAGTGAAGGTCGGGGGGGGGTCGAACCTCCCCTTCCCCCCCTCCCCTTGCGGCAGCAAGCGACGACGAGGACGACGAGGACGATGACGAGGACGGCGACGAGGACGACGACGAGGACGTCTCATCGCCCACGTTGACGGCGACGGCGACGACGGCCGTCGCGATGAAGGATGAGGACGATGACGACGACGTTTGCCGGCGGAGAGAGGTACTGGGGTTGAGGGGGCAAGCCAGCACATGTTCGATAGACGTCACGAACACCTTATGACAACTTTTTCGTGGTCGAAGCAGGCGATTGTGACAATTAGTGTCACGTCTGCGGACGACTCACAACTTACGAGTAGTTTTTCTTGGATGTGAATTGGACCACCGACAAATCCATGATCGATTTCTTGGGGATATGACCCGGCCGCTGAAATCGGATGAAACTTGTGCGGGAGGACCGACATAATGTTCTGGCCCACTTGCACGCATTGAACTACATGGGCTCGCACGGTGTTCTGTCTCCTCTCCAGTTTGGAGGTGCTGCCGAAGCCGTTCTGGGGTCACCGTCGACCTGCATTCGTTCTCGTCTCGGCTCCCTCGCGGCCTTCCGAGGGCCTCTCGATCCCCCCCGGAGGGTCGGGGGAAGCGGCCGTGAGACCTCTCCGGTACATGGGCGCAGAACGAACACATGGAGGGGCTCGATACGCCAAGTCGTTTGGTCGGCCAAGGAAGGCCCCGAAGATCCATCCCGAGGCCCCGAGAATCCCATCAGAGGTCCCCCAGCGAGGGCCCCGGGACGACCTCGGGCCGCCCCCGCTGAACACCTTCTTGCCCAGAACGTTTCCTGTAGGCGGCCCGCCGCGGCCCCTCGCCCCTCCTCCATTCACCACCCACCAAACCACCCCAACCCAACCCGAAGGTCTCGATTTGCCCTCCATTTCCAGTTGGGGGGGGGTCGGGGAACATCGAGAAAACACAAATGGAACCCGTACCCCCCCCAACCCGAAATTTGGGTCTTCGGGTTGGGTTAGGGGTGGTCTGGTAGGCAGTCATCCATCCTTGATGGGCAGGTTGTCCACCACCACTACCATATGTAGGTCGGGGGAGAAGGGAGGATGAGGAGGTCCTCCTCCTCCTCCTCCTCCTCCTCCTCCTCCTCCTCCTCCTACATACGGTAGTGGTGGTGGAAAATGGGCCCGTCCATCCTCTCTGGGCGACGGCTCCTGCACACCTCCGCTGCTCCCCGGCCGGGCCCCTTCCCGGACCCCGGGGGCCGTGCCCGCGCCCTCCCGGCCAGGCCAGGCAGGGCCGTGGCGCCTGCCCCGCCTGCGGGGCTCGGGGGACGGGCCCGACCCGGGGAGCGGTGGACCAGCACCACCGAAACCAGCAGCACCACGGTGTCCACCACGTCAGAGTCTAGCAGCACGTCGCGGACCAGCACCACGGAAACGAGCAGCACCACGGTGTCCACCACGTCGGAGTCGAGTACCACGTCGTGGAGCAGCACTACGGAATCAAGCAGTGCCACGGCTTTTTGATCGCCCTGCCCCCCCCGTCACCACCCACCAAACCACCCCAACCCAACCCGAAGGCTCAGATTTGCCCTCGACTTCCAGTGGGGGGGGTGTCGGGGAACATCGAGAAAACACACGTGGAACCCGTACCCCCCCCCCAACCCGAAAGCCGGGTCAAACTCGGGCCTTCGGGTTGGGTTGGGGTGGTTATTGGTAGGCAGTCAGATCGCCCTGCCTCCCCCGTGCCGCGAGGCGATCCACCCGGGGCGGCCCGAGCTGAAGAGACTCTTCTTCCTCGGGTGCGACAAGGAGAGCCCGGGCGCCCTCCGCGGCCCGGCGGGCGGGGGTCGGCGGGGGGAGGGGGGCCAGGGAGCCGCGGGAGCGGCAGCGCCGAGGAGAGGGGGGAGGAGGGACGGGCAGGCCCAGTGCGCTCGCGTCGCATCTGACGTCCTACCTCTCCCTCGCATCCCTTGGCATGGCGTAGATCTCCTCTCCATTCGCACAAGCGGGTGTCGCAGCATGGCATGCCATTACATGGCGCAGCATGGCGTTGAAGATTGATTACCACGGGTAGCATGGGGAGAGGAGGGATGGGAGAGGGGAGGGAGCACTGGCCTTCTGGACGTGGAGCCTGAGGTGGGGCAGGGGGGCTGGGCGGGAATTCTGATGGGCCTGCCCCAGGGGATGGGAGGTGTTCACCCCCTTGCCCCAGCCATTGTAACCAGCCGCGGGGCAGGCCTCTTTTTTGTTGTTCTCTCTCTCTCTCTCTTTTGCTTTTCCCTCCCTCTCTGGGTTGTACTCGTTGTTTTGTTTGTTGTTCTGTCTTTCTCTCTCTCTCTCTCTGTGCCTATTTCACTCGTCCATCTTCGCTCTGTCGTCTCATGACGGCTGCTGTTCTCGATAGTCCGTTCTTGCACGAGCTTGTATGGCACCCGACTGGCTCTGCGGACACTGTAACGGCCCTTATGTTGAGCATACGGGAGACCGGGTGCATGATTCAAATTTCGGCATTCTGTATTTTTATCACCTGGGCTGTCGCTGTATTTGAAGCAAGTTGTGCCCAGCGGCCGATTTTTGGCAAACAGGGCGTCACGCGGCCCACACCGCCTCCTGCGGTTGCAACTTCTCCTCCTCCTCCTCCTCCTCCTCTGCCTTCTTCTCCTCCGCATCCTCCTCCTTCTCCTCATGATCAGGATGTTCGGTTGCACCGTGATTGCAGTATTCGGGATGCGGTCGAGCCGCAGGAGCTTGGGGTCTGTCCCTCCCATGCTCCCTGGCTGGTCAAAGACAGGCGGGCCCATAACGACAGGGTCCACAGCATCGTCGTCTACAGCCAGTGGGTCCACAACAGGCGGGGCTACAGCATCGTGGCCTGCAGCATGGTGGTCCACGTGTCGTTCGTCGCCCTCAGGGCGTTGCGCTGTTCCTGCTCTCGCATTTCTTGTTCAAGTCGTTGCTGCTCATGCTGCAGACGTTGGGATGCATCGTTCTTTGCAGTTTCAAGATGCGTCCGACCCGCAGGAGCCTCAGGTCTGTGACGCTCTCTGCTCTTATGCTGACGGTGCTTCCATCATTCCTTCGTTTACTGTATATTGTTAGGGTGAACTTGCAAACCATCGCCGCGGACATCGCCACAGCTCCCAACTCCACCGTGGCAGTCTTCAAACAACCTCTCGAGCACTCGGATGGCGTGGAAGCCTTAGCGGACGAGGATGGCAACAGAGTCCTCACGCGCGTGTTCTCTGTCGACTCCAAGCCTTGCGCGCACGCCTTCATCAGTGTGCAAGTCCCCCAGGCTGACTGGATGCGACATGTGTTATCGTCCCTGACGTGTTACTTCAATTTTGGTATCAACTCTTGTTTCGGAGTTGAGGAACCCAGTTTCACGTGTGATTTGTCCGTTTTCGTTTCAATCGACCTGCCTAGTAGATCTTTGCTATTTTTCCGTTGTTTCGCTGTTCCACCCGCCACTCCGTGGATGCTCGGGGAGCTTCTAGGTTTAAGAGCCGGGCCTTCCTCGAATCGGAGGGCGGGGGTGTAATTAGAGCTCCCTTGTCTGAGTCCTGGCCGCCGTGAGGGCTGTTGCCTTTGGGGCTCTTGTCGATGGCCCCGAGGCGGAACCCCCTTGGCGCACGGCCATCCCGTCCCCAGGCAGCCATACATGAAGGGGCCCCAGGACACACAAATAAATACACACAAATAAAATGATGCCCCATATTTTCCTATATTTTCTGGGTTTTTGTCTTCCCCCCCAATTCCCATATTTTCCCATATTTCCTGGGCAATGGAGGGTTAATTGTGTCTGTGTGTTTCTTTTCCTCCTGAATACAGGCTTTGGAACCGGTGCCAAGTTTGGCCTGCTCCGTCCTGCCGCTGCCCTGGGCCCGAGGCAGGCTGCAGCCCTGCCGGCGCGGGAGCCCCGCTTTATATCCTCGGCGGCCTTGGCCTTCCCCTGGACCTCGAACTCGTGCAGCACTCTCCCTCGCCCTCTCCCGCTCTCCTCGTGCTGCCGCCTCCGCCGCCCCCAGGAGGCCCGCTCGCAGGTTGTAGGGGTATCGCGCCGTAGCATCGCTGGCGCGCGCGGAGTGTGCCGCAGCGCTGATCGAGAGTTTATGCTGAGCAGAAGCCGCGCTCACCTGAGTAGGGATCCCTCTCGTACAGGAGGTCCAGTCCAGTCCAGTCCTCCCACTCCCCTCGTGCTGCCTCCGCCGCCGCCCACCCCTCGGCTGCGCTTCCTGCTGCCGCCCCCCTCCTGCCCCTCTCCTTCCGCTCCGGCCGCAGGCAGCTGGGAGTGGAGTGCGGGCAATATTTCTGTCCATGTCCCTTGCGATATGGAGTTTCGGGCTCCCTTCCCCAGAAACCAGAGGCGCGCTGGATATGGATAAATTTGCCCCCTAGAGGCTCGATTTTTATCCATATCCAGTGCGCCTCGGCCTTGTGGCGCCGCTTCCAAAAAAGTCCAAGAGGCACTGGATATGGACATGAATCTTGCCCGCATGTATGGCTGCCCGGGGGCGGGATGGCCGTGCGCCAAGGGGGCTCCGCCTTGGGGCCATCGACAAGAGCCCCCAAAGGCAACAGTCCTCCCTCCCGCCTCGGCCTTGTGGCGCCGCTTCCAAAA
The DNA here is from genome assembly GCA_963575745.1 of Prorocentrum cordatum. Classification (NCBI taxonomy): domain Eukaryota; class Dinophyceae; order Prorocentrales; family Prorocentraceae; genus Prorocentrum; species Prorocentrum cordatum. Next base: position 9,149 of record CAUYUJ010001923.1, on the reverse strand, counting down.
CATCCAAGGCGCACTGGATATGGATACGAGCCCTGCCCGCATGGAGGCCTCCGCCCCCTCGCCCGGCCCTCCTCCGCCTCGGAGAGCGAGGCAGGCCTGCGGAGGCCGGGCGCGCGGGGGGGGCGGGGCGAAGGCCGCGCGAGGGGAAAAGCGAGCACCTCGTGGCGGTCAGGCCGCTGCGACAGGGACCACTGGGGGGGGGGCCGGGAGGGGCCGGGAGGTGCTGTGGGTCTGGCCTGGCATCGCTCGGACGGCCGGGTGGCGATGGGGGGGTCAGGACATGGGGGGATGAGTATCCGGTACCGTTCTGTTGGGGTACAGTTTGTACCTTCTCTGCGGGTTGCAAGTACAAATTGTACCTTCTGTCCCCCGTTAACACCCTCGCACATGTCGCGGACGTTGTCAAAAGTACAATTTGTACCTTGTCTGCGTGGCGTCGGTGCAAATTGTACCTTCTCCGTGGGGCGTAGGTACAATTTGTACCTCGGTTGCGCCTCTCTCCCCATCTGGACTTATCCCCCCATTTGCATCCCGCCAAGACGTGTTTTTTTTTGTTTTTCTCGGCGAGGACCCTTGAGGACCATCCTGGACCATCGAGCAACAAAAAAACACGCGCGCGAAACCGAAACCTGCACGGGACATGGACGTCCGAGCGACGGCGAGCTCTGGGGGGGCCGGGAGGGGCTGTGGGTCTGGGGGATCTCCGCCCTGGCTTGGCATCGCTCGGACGTGTGCATTTTTCCTCCGGCGAGGGCCATCGAGGAGCATCCTTGATCATTTGGCGAAAAAAGCCAAGCACGAAACCGACAAAAACACAGAGAATGGACGTCCGAGCGATGGCGAGCCTGGAGTTCCGTCGGGGAACCTCCTCGCGGCCCGGGCGCTCGCCGTGGCCAACCGCAGAAAAAGCCCCTCCTCCTGCGGCGCTCCTGCTGGCAGGGCGCACGAGGGCCGCGGGAGGCTCGAGGGGCGTGCTCGAAGGGGGCGCCCCCCCCCCCCCCCCCGCGGCCTTCTCGGGAGGCCGCCCCCTCTCGCCCCTTGGCCTCCCGCGGAGGGGGGAAGGGGGGGCGGCGCCGCGGGCGAGGCGAAGAGGAGCGCTCGGTCGGCTCGCGTGCTCAGGCCCTGGGCCTCGGGGCGCCCGCCCGACTCCCTCCCTGCCCTGCTCCCTGGCCTCTCGCCCTCCCTCCCTTCCCTCCCTCCCTCTGGGCACGCCTGCATGCCCAACTCCGGCGCCTGCGCTTCGCTTCGCCTCTCGCCTCCTTCCCTCCCTCGCTTCCGAGTGGCATCTGCCCCGACTGCGCGCGGGGCACCACCTGCATGCAGCTCCTTTGGCGTACTGCCGATCCGCCCCGCCGCGCTCCCTGCCCGCCTGCCCGCCTGCCCCGCTCCCTCCCTAGCCCCCTCTCCCCTCGAACAGGCACCGCGGCCGCCACGCTTCCCTTTTGTTGGTGTCTGCCTCCCGGGAGGCCCTGGTCCTCACGGCTGGATTCGCCTCGAAAGTCTGGTCATAGCGCACCCTGGAAGATGTCTAGGGAGTAGAGGTATGGGCATCTTCTGGTTTCCTGGCCCTTCCTCCCTCCTGACTCTCTCCCTCTGTCCTCCCTCCCTTCCCTTTCTCCCTCCATTCTCCCTCCTTCCTTCCTTTTTTTTTTCTCTCTCTCTCTCTCTCTTTCTCTCTCTCTCTTTCTCTCGCTCTCTCCCTGGTCTTCCTCTCTCCTCCCTCCCTCGCTTCCTCTCTCCTCCCACCGCCCCCCCTCCCTCCCTCCCCGCTTCTTCCTCTTTCCCTGCACCACTCCTCTCTGTCGCACCGTCGTGCGTGTCGGCACGTCGGACCTTCCGCCCGCGACACCTCGCGGTTGGTTCCCTTTCAAGCCAGGGCTCTCGCTTATGGGGCCACATGCGAACCCTACCCCTACCCCCCACGATTTCTGAGGGGGAGGGTGGGGTTCACTTCGTTCGGGAGCTCCCGAGCGAAGTGAACCCCACCCTGCCCCTCAGAAATCGTGGGGGGTAGGGGTAGGGTTCGCGTGTGGCCCCCCTACCGCTGGACACTGTTCAGCCCCGAGGGTCTTGCCTCTTCGCTGCCCCTGCGGCTCGCAGGGCGCAGGGGCGCTCCCATGGCAAGCAAAGGGGGGGCTCCCCTCGTGAGGGGCAGGCCCGCGAGGTCTACACAGGGCGAGGGGCGACCCTGTTCAGACCCCGAGGGTCTTGCCTCTCCGCTGCCCCTGCGGCTCGCAGGGCGCAGGGGCGCCCCCGGCGGCAAACAACGGGGGGGCTCCCCTCGTGCGTGGGCAGGCCCGCGGGGCGGCGGGCGCGCCTCACCGGCGGCGGCGGGGCCTCCCCCCGGCGTGATGGCAGGCGCGCTCGCCGGGGCCCCGCCGGGGGGGGGGGCTCCTTCGGCGGAGAGGGGCTCTGCAGCGTCGCATCGTGGGGCGCATCCCGGCTTCACTCGGGTCCCTCCTCCTCCCCCCTCCTCCCCCCTCCTCCCCCCCCCCCTCCTCCTCCTCCTCCTCCTCCGCCTCTCCTCCTCCTCCTCTCCTCCGCCCCCTCCTCCTCCTCCTCCTCCTCCTCCTCCTCACAAGACACAAGACACAACATGAAGGGTCGGCGAGCACAACACGAATTGCAAGCAAAACGTGAGGACAGCTCAAACCTACCTTAAAGAGGAGAAGAGAGAGAGAGAGAGAGAGAGAGAGATAGAGAGAGAGAGAGAATGCAGAGGCTGTGGATGCCTCTGGGCCCGAGGCTGTGGATGCCTCTGCGCTGACTGACCTAAAGGGTGGTCAGTATGTCCACACTAGGGCGGGTATGGTCCTCCCCCCCGCCCCCACTCCGCCTCCCCCCACAAGGGCGAATACCTGCGCTAGGTGGGCAGGTGCTGAGCTTGGTTCAGCTCCTTTGCACCCTGGCTGAGGGAGGCTTGACCTAAACAGCGAAGAACCCAACAGCTATAGATAGGGATGGTAGCTGAAGTTACATAGAGGACCAAAACTTCGCTGTTTAGGGACATGCCTGGGATCAGTTCCGCCAGGCATCAAGGTTAAAGCACATCCTTATGAGCATGTGCCTCCTCCTCCCCCCTCGTCTCGTCCCCTATCGCCATTGGCGTCGTCGTTACTCCACCTCCAGCTCCCAGCGGGGAGAATGTGGTGGAGGGCGAATTGGGGAACAGAGGGGATAGATAGAGAGGAGGATAAATAAAGGAAAAGAGGTTAAGTTGGGAGGCGCCGCGCTGGGCCTATGAGGTAGCTGGCCACCTCCTCCTCCTCCTCCTCCTCCTCCTCCTCCTCCTCCTCCCCCCTCCCTCACTGCAGTCCCTCCTCCCCCCCCTTCCGCCTTCCTCCTCCCTCACCCCCCCTCACCGGTGGAGGGGCGTGCCCGGCGTGATGGCAGGCGCTCGCCGGGGCTCGTCGAGGAGGGGGGGGCTCTCTCGACGGAGAGGGGCCCCGCAGTGTCGCATCGTTTAGGGGAGCAAAAAGTGACATAAACATAAAAAACTCGGAGGTCCGCGCGGATTTCTCGGATCGGCGCTGGGGCCTCCAAGCGGCGCCTCCAGCGCCGCCCCTGGCGCGCTCCGCGCGCCAGGGAGGGGGGGGGTCCAGCGCCGATCCGAGAAGTCCGCGCGAATCTCTGAGATTTTATGTTTATATCACTTTCTGTTCCCCTAATTATCCTTGGGCGCATCCTTGCTTCACTCGGGTCCCTCCTCCTCCTTCCACCTCCCTCACTTTGTGTCCCCCCTCCCTCCCTCCCGCCTTCCTCCTCCCTCCCCCCCCCGAGGACAGCGATCAGCATCTCAAGAAGGCGCCCACCCCGATCCGCCCTGCGCACCGCCTTGCAGCGAGGAGCAGGGGCGAGGGGGCATGATGGTGATGGGGCTGGTGCCGCTGCTGTTGCTGCTGGTGCTGGTGGTGGTGATGATGATGATTATGATGATGATGATGATGATGATGATGATGCTGATGATGATGCTGATGATGATGATGATGGTGATGATGATGATGATGATGATGATTATGATGATGATGACGATGATGATGATGATGATGATGATGATGATGCTGATTATGCTGCTGCTGCTGATGATGATGACGATGATGATGATGATGCTGCTGGTGATTGTGCTGGTGATGGTGATGGTGAAGATGATGATGATGATGCTGCTGATACTGATGCTGATGTTCATGGTGATGCTGATGCTGATGATACTGATGCTAATGATGGTGGTGATGCTGATGATGATTATGCTGCTGGTGATGCTGTTGATGATGATGATGATGATGTCGAGGATGCTGATGTTGACGATGATGATGCTGTTGCTGATGATGCTGATCATGCTACTGATGCTGATGCTGATGCTGACGATGCTGATGATGTTGTCGTTGATGAGGCTTCTGTTTATCTTGCTGATGGCCGATGATGTTGTTGCGGATGCTCATGATGCTGAGACTATGGCGGTTGCTGCAGATGCTGATGATGATACTGATGCTGCTGATGGTGATGATGATGCGGATGCTGCTGATGATGATGGTGATGACGACGGTGGTGATGATGATGACGATGCTGACGATGAGGATTATGCTGACGATGCTGATACTGTCACTGATGTTGATGATGCTGCTGATGATGACGACGATGGTGATGCTGCTGATGATGCTGTTTGTGATGATGCTGATGGATGCGATGCTGATGATGCCATTGTCCGTGCTGATGCTGATGCTGCTGCTGCCGCTGATGATGCTGTATTCATGCTGGGGGATGGTGATGGTCAGTTCCAGAGGAGCCCATGGATGACGGGTGAGGGAGAAGGATGGCGGCAGCGGACAGGAGCAGGAGGACAATGACAACAAGGACGAATCTCAATGGATGAGGGCCGAGGGAGACACATGAGGGCGGCAAACAACAGCATGAGAAGGACCAGTAGGCAGCATCATGGAGCAGCAGCTGTGACAGGACGATGATGATGAAGACGAGGGATGAGGGAGGGAAGAGGAGGAGGAGGAGGAGGTTCATGCGGATGGTGGCTTAGTAAGGGGGTGAAGGATGATGAGGGATGAGGGAGGCAGGACTGGAACGAAGGAGCGAGGGCATGAGTTCAGCAAGGAGGTGGTGTGGGAGTGATGAGGGAGGGACGAAGGGGGGAGGGAGAGCAGATGGATGAGGTGGAGTGGAAGGGGGATTGGATGTGGGGCTGAGAAGGAGGGATAGTGAAGGGGATATGCTGAAGGGGCAGGGGAGGGGCAGGAAGAGCAGGAGGGGGAGGAGGATGAAAACGATACATTTGATGAGTGCGAAGGGACAGGTGATTGTGATGTGAATGGGAGGGGGACCACAAAAAAGGAAGGAAGGACGCGGAGGGCGAGTTGAGGGATGGAGGAATCTTCGGATATATGCGGACGTGCTTCGTGCGCTGCGCTGATATAAGTTTTTCGTGTTTTGTTTTGGTTTGTTTCGTTCTCTGGATGCTGATGCTGATGCTGATGGTGATGCTGATGATGTTCATGATGATGCTCATGATGAGGAGGATGATGAGGGTGATGACGCTGACGCTGATGATGCTGAGGCTGATGCTGACGCTGATGCTGATGTTGTTGTTGTTGTTGTTGCTGCTGCTAATGTTTTTACGTAGCTGTGTTGTTCCCTACCTAGGCTCTGCCTAGAAGGGTTCTTACTTTAGAGCTTAAAGGGGCCAGGCAGTGAAAAGCGGCCCGGGCGGTTCCCCCGGCATCCGCCCCGCGGTTCCCCCAGTTACGTCCCCTTAGCTTAGCGTCGCTTATCTCATCTTAGCTTAGCTTATTTCATCTTAGCGCAGCTTAGCTTCATCTTAGCTCAGGTTTATCTTAGCTTAGCTTATCTTCATCTTAGCTTCGCTGACCTTTAGCATAGCGGAGCACAGCAGAGCATATCATAGCGTAGCATAGCAAAGCGCAGCACAGCGTATCATAGCATAGCCCCGCATAGCATACCATATCGCAGCATAGCATAGCATATCATAGCTCAGCACAGCACAGCACAGCATAGCACAGCGCAGCATAGCATCACATAGCATAGCATAGCAGAGCATATCATAGCATAGCATAGCATAGCGCAGCTTAACATAGCATACCATAGCATCGCATAGCGCAGCATAGCACATCGCATCATGACATACCATAGCTTAACATAACATAGCATAACATAGCGCAGCATAGCATAGCATAGCATATCATAGCATAGCATACCATGGCATAACATAGCGTAGCACAGCATAGCAACTAATGCTGCTTTCCTAGGGGCTCCAACTTCTAGGTAGGGTCGCACTCGGGTACTTGTTGTTGTTTTTGTTGTTTTTGTTGTTGTTGTTGCTGTTGTTGTTGTTGTGATTGTTGTTGCTGTTGTTGTTGTTGTTGTTGTTGTTGTTGTTGTTGTTGTGATTGTCGTTGTGGTTGTTGTTGCTGTTGCTGTTGTTGTGGTTGTTGTAGTTGTCATAGTCGTTGATGAGGATGGTGACGATGGTGGTGGTGGTGGTTGTGGTGGTGGTAGTGGTGCTGGTGATGGTGATGATGATGGTGGTTGTGATGATGATGATAATGATGATGCTGCTGCTGATAATGCTGATGATGCTGCTGATGATGATGATGCTGTTGTTGATGCTGATGCTGCTGATTCTGCTGATGATGATTGTGATGATCAGAGCCCAGCAAGGCAGAACCGAACCCAGTCCGGGGCTGCTCCGCTCGGCGAGGACGAGATGCGGACGCTGGCCGAGGCTTCCGGCTTCGAGGGTTCCGACGAGGAGCTCGGTGTCCGCCGCTGCGTGCTGGCCCTTGCTAGAGGAGGAGGAGGAGGAGGAGGCGGATGATGATGATGATGAGGAGGAGGAGGAGGAGGAGTAGTAGGAGGAGGAGGAGGAGGAGGAGGAGAGGAGGGGGGGAGGAGGAGGAGAAGGGGAGGGAGAGGAGGAGGAGGAGGAGGAGGAGGAGGAGGAGGAGGAGGAGGAGGAGGAGGAGGAGGAGGATGGATGGATGGATGGATGGATGGATGGATGGATGGATGGATGGATGGATGGATGGATGGATGGATGGATGGATGGATGGATGGATGGATGGATGGATGGATGGATGGAGGAGGAGGAGGAGGAGGAGGAGGAGGAGAGGAGTCTTTTCGCGGCCCCCCGGGGGGCTCTCGTCGCTACGGTCGGACCCGCTTCGATATCCTGGTCACAGCGTGCTCTGGGCTTTCCTCCTCCGCCTCCTCCTCCTCCTCCTCCTTCTGTCCCTCTTCCCTTTTCTCCTGTGCACAGCTTCGTACCTCCAGTAGATCTCGTGTTGGTCAGGGGGTCGCGCTGCCCAGCCGCCGCCCCTCGACCTGACTCGGAGGCACCCGCCCCCGAGGAGCTTTCCTCGGAGCGCGTCCTGACTGGGAGTGCCCTGCTGCCGCGCCGGGGCGACGAGGGACGAGGGCCCTCCGGGAGGCCGAGGAGAGGACGAGGAGGATCTCCCTGGGGAAAAGGGGATCCGAGGGCAACGGAGCCTGAGGTTTTTCGCCGTGTTTGGGCCCTCGGGGCCCTCCACGGGTCCCGGGACTGTCAGCAGACGGCTCGGGAGGACGACCTCGTCCTGGGGGAGAGGCCCTGGGGTCCAGGACACGTTTTCCTCAGGACCTGTTTCCCCCATGCTGGGAGGAGGAGGAGGAGGAGGAGGAGGAGGAGGAGGAGGAGGAGGAGGAGGAAGAAGAGGATGCAGAAGAAGAAGAAGAATAAGAAGCCGAAGCAGAATAATAAGACGAATACGAAGCAGAATAATAATAAGAATAATAAGAGGAATAATAATAATAATAAGAATAATAAGAAGAATACGAATAAGAATAATAATACGCAGAAGCAGACGAATAAGAAGAATACGAATACTAATAATAATACGAATAAGAAGACGACGAATAATAATAAGACTAATACTAATAATAATAAGACTCATAAGACTAATAATAATAATAAAACGAATAATAATAATCAGAAGACGAAGAATAATAATAAGACGAATAATAAGAATAATAAGAAGACGACGAATAAGAATAAGCAGACGAAAAAGAATAATCATAAGAATAAGAAGAATAATGAGAAGACGAAGACGAATAAGAATACTAATAATAATACGAAGAAGAATACTAATAAGACGAATAAGCATACTACGAATAATAAGAATAATAAGACGAATACTAATAATATTAATAAGAAGAAACATAATCATAAGAAGAAGGATACTAAGAAAACTAAGAATAATACGACGACGAATAAGAATACGAATAAGCATACTAATAATAATAATAATAAGAATAATAAGACGAAGACGAAGAGGAGGAGGAGGAGGAGGAGGAGGAGGAGGAGGAGGTGGAGGAAGAGGTGGCGGTGGAGGTGGAGGAGGAGGTGGCGGAGGAGGAGGAGGAGCCCTCCTGGCTCTCCTCCGCGCTCAGTCGCCACCTCCGCCTCCTAGCCCGTGAGGAGTGGGCCGAGGAGTACGAGCGCATGTGCGGAGACTACGGGGCGGACCCAGAGAAGGGCATCCCAGAGGCCAAGGCAGCGGCCGTCCTCTCGCCGCCGGGTCGGGACGAGGCAGCACTCCTCCTCCGATGCCTCCCTCTCCGATGTCTTCCCCTTCCTCCTCCTCCTCTTCTGCCCCCCCTCCTCCTTCTCCTCCTCCTTCTCCTCCTCCTCCGCCTGCTCCTCCTGCTGTTGTCGCTGTCGGCTTTGTAGCTCGACTCTCCTCCTCCTCCTCCTCCTCCTCCTCCTCCTCCCTCCTCCCTCCTCCCTCCTCCTCCTCCTCCTCCTCCTCCTCCTCCTCCTCTTCCTCCTCGTCCTCCTCCTCCTCCTCCTCCTCCTCCTCCTCCTCTCCCCCTCCTACTCCCTCTCCTTCTCTCTCTCTCTCTCCCCCCCTCGCCCCGCGCGCAGAGGACAACCACCATCGACGACATATACGGCGAATAACCTCCGCCCCATGCTTTTCGGACGCGCCTATGTGGCCGAGTGTTGCGGCAAGAACTCGTTAAAACAGTCGGCCTCCGTGCTTCCCCAGGTCATGTTGGAACCCTTCAGGGATCACGTCGGGGAGAGAGAAGACGAGGAAGAGAGGGAGGCAAGAGGAGGAGGAGGAGGAGGAGGAGGAGGAGGAGGA
>CAUYUJ010001922.1:38257-95466 GCA_963575745.1 Prorocentrum cordatum | reverse complement strand
GAGCAGGATGAGGATGATGAGAATGAGGATGAGCATGGGGATGCGGAGGAGGAGGAGAGGAAGGAAGAGGAGGAGGACGGGGAGGGGGAGGGGGAGGCGGAGGACCATTACGAAGACTGATGACGAGGAGGACGAGGAGGAGGGGGAGGATGAGGAGGACGAGGATGAACACGATCATTGAAAAAGCTATTACTACGGCTACTCGTACTATTAACATGTTTTCGCCTACCTCTTCTATTATAGCTACTACTACTACTACTACTACTACTACGACTACTACTACTTCTACTACGGCTACTACTACTACTACTACTACTACTACTACTACCACTACTACTACTACTACTACTACTACTACTACTACTACTACTACTACTACTACTACTACTACTACTACTACTACTACTACGACTACGACTACGACTACGACTACGAATATTATTACTACCTTTACTACTGCTGCTACTACTGCTACTACTGCTTCTACTAGTCCAACTACCACTGTTACTGCAGCTGCTACTACTGCTACTACTGTTACTACTACGACTACGACTACGACTACGACTACGACTACGACTACTACTACTACTACTACTACTACTACTACTACTACTACTACTAATACCAATACCCGTCTCAATGCGACTAATCATGTAATTTCTACGGGTACTATTAACACGGTGGATACGAATCGTAATCATAATACTGCTACTGCCAATCACCGTAATATTGTTATACACAGGAATATTTGGACAGCTAACAGTATGCAATACGTAATACACTAACAAGTCTGCTACACGCCATACATGTAGACGGCGACGACCAACACTACTCTTAATACTGATCGTGCTAATCGTCATTTTGATAGCGCGATCAATCATAATCCGACACGTACGTATTAGTAAGGCACATTGTGCGATTACTAAGCGTACTATTAAGATTACGATAAAGCGGTCATACTCATACGGCTACCAATAGCAATCATGATAACAGAGCGCCGGGTACTGCCATTAGTAGTACTAGTAGTAATACTGCTACTACTACTACTACTACTACTACTACTACTACTACTACTACTACTACTTATTACTACTACTACTACTACTACTACTACTACTACTACTACTAATACGATTCATGCTGGTAGCGATCATACTGCTATCTATTGGCTTTGATAATGTTGATGCGATGGAGGAGTAATAACAATAATAGTAAAAAGGAATAACCGCACAGAAAAACAGTTGGATAATATGAAAACGACGAGGACGAGGAAGATGAGGAAGAGGAACCCAGCTGACGATTCGTGCGGTCTGCTGATGCAGCCCTGCTGGTTTCTGCGGGCCGCCGCCGCGGGCTGAGGCGGCCCGGGCACCCGTCTGGCAGGTCGACGCCACGAAACCCACGGCCTCGCGCAGCGTGTCGGCGGAGATATTCGTGATGTGCATCGGCTTCAAGGCCGGGAAAATCGAGCCGAAGTTCTTCGACCCGAAGTGGGGCGTCGGAGCATCGCAGGGATGGGGGAGGACTAGGGGGAGGAGGTTGAGGAGGAGGATGAGGAGGAGGAGGACGGGGGGGGGGCACGAGGAAAACGAGGAGGAGGAGGAGGAGAAGGAGGAGGAGGAGGAGGAGGGGGAATGAGAATGGGAATGGGACATGGTGCGCAGTCCGAGCACTACGCCCTGCCACCGCGGCGGCCAGTTTCACCCGGCCGCCCCCTCCCGACGGTGTGCCGAGCGGTCACGGCGCCGGAGGAGGAGGAGGAGCAGAAGGAGGAGGAGGAGGAGGAGGAGCAGAAGGAGGAGGAGGAGGAGGAGGAGGAGGAGGAGGGGGAGAAGGAAGGGGGGTGGGGTTGGGAGTAGCACGAGTATCATTAGCATTATGAGGGGATGCGGGAGGGGGTGAGAAAGTCGATCTGCAGGATTGGACATGCAGCGCCGTTATGATACGCATTTGAAAGGGGCCTTCTTGGCCCGCTTACCCCAATCGGTACAACTTGCCCTGCTTGCCCCACTTGGGCAAGCGGGCAAGTGGGCAAGCGGGGCAAGTGGTACGAAGTGGCCTCCCTCGATTCCCAGACGTTCATGTTTGAGCCCGCGCGGGCGGGCAGGGCAAGTGGGACAAGTGGAGCAAGTGGGGTGCGTTTCAAATGGCGGCGCGCCCCGCGATTGGGGCCGCTTCCTTCTCGCATAGGTGCCTGACCCCCCCCCCCGCGTTTGAGCACCTATGGGTCCTATGGGGGGCCTTAAGGCCGTCGTAGGCTGCATGGATCCCGAGGTGGCCACAGCGCCCAGAGAATTGAATTTATCGTTGACTGGATTTTGACATCTTGATACCCTGTTGGAGTGATATCGCGCTGTCTTGGTGCGTGTGACCCGCCCCGTCTCCAGGGTCTCGACCTCGAAACACCCTGCGAAACATTCCTCGAAACACTCCGCGAAATACACCCCGCGAAACACTCCGCGAAACACACCCCTGACACACTGTCCAGGCGAAGGGTCCAATCATGTTTGTGTACATATATATATATATATGTATATGTAATTGTATATGTTTATATGTATGTATATGTTAATGCATGTTTCTTTATGGCTTTGGTATGTGTATATGTATGTGAGTATGTATATGTAGTGCATGTATACATTTACATACATGTCTGTGTACATGCATATATATATATATATATATATGCATATGCGTGTGTGTATGCGTATGCATGTGAATCCGTATGTGTAGATGTCTTTGCATATTTACATGCGTACATATATGTACATGCGTTTGTCTGTGTATCTGGCTATGGTTAAGCACGTACGTTTGTGTATGCACATGTTTATGTATATAAACGTGCATGCGTATTGGTAACCGTACATGTCTATGTCTAGGTGTATGCGCTTTCAAATGTATATGTATTTATATATACATACAGCCATGCATATCTGTGTATAGACATACGTACATGTTTTTGTGTGTGTGTCTATATATACGTGTGTGTGCCACTGCACATGTGTACCTACAGGTATCTGCAGCTGTGTATGTATATGTCTAACTGTTTGTTTAATTATGCATATGTATGTGTTGGGTTCTCTTAGGAGCTTACGAACCCTTTACCTCTTTAGAATGTGGTTTTGGGAAGAAGAAATGCACTTATTCACTTATTCGCCAATTCGGGAAATCCATTATCCTACACGACGTAAAATAACCATAATAAGAAATCCGAAGATTCAGAAAATCGTAAATTCAATATTATTTGCGTTAGAGCATGGAGGAAATACATTATCATATACACTCCACTTCGCGCCGAAGGCACGGTGGCGGATTTGCAAGGTTGCGCGCTAACATCGAATTGTGAAATGCACGCGTTTCGACTTGGCACTTGTACAATGACCCCTGTTCGGAGGCTTCGAGGACATTTGTATAACATTGAGTGTAATCAAGGCGCGGTTCTTGTGGGTGCTCGGGGGCCCGATAGATCTTTCTTCAGGCGTTCGCCCGAGCCAGGTACGTCCCAAGATGCATGCAAGCATTGTTACAGGAATTTCATTGGGCCCCAAATGTGTGCGTGAGGGTTCTTCTGGGAGAACGGCAGGATTTCTCTTCAAAAAACACTGGCCTTGGAAAGCCCCTTCCCCACCCAATGTAGCTCTGCCGTGGCAAGTTCAAATACAAATTTGTAGAACCCTTCAGGGGGCGGAAGGCAAGCCAGATGACGAATAAGTGTCCAGCAGTAGTGGCAGCATCTGGGTCTGTTTCTCTGTCTACCCCCCCTTCCGCACCGCCTGCTGGTTCTCGCCCCCTGCGTTTTCAATCCCTCCTCCTCCGCCTCGTCCCTGTCATCTCCCTGCTTCTCGGGTTGTTGCTGCTGCTGCTGTTCTGGATTCGCCGTCGCGCTGCCTTCTTTGTTTTCCATCGTTTGTTTGATTTTGTACTTCGCTGCTGCTACTTCTGCTGTTGCTGTCGTTACCGTTCGTTACCCCTGATCCGCCAGCTTCTACTACTGCAGCTAATGCTGCTGATGCTGCTACTACCCCCTGCCCTCCTCGTTGTAGCCTTTTGGCTCACACATGGATTCTGACCTTGCGGCTGACCACATATTGGGGCTTGTTGCGCCCCTGTTGCCGGGTGCAGTGGACCCGGACCAGGGAGCGGACAATGCGTTAGCTATTGTCGCGCGCCACTTCCCTAACAGGCTAGACGATGATGATGCCGCCGCAGACGTGGCACTTCAGCATGCGGCCGAGGCCCGTCGCCCTCGCTTCGAGCGGCGGAGCTCCCTCCTGACCTTGCACATGCGCAAAATCAAGAAAGCACTTGATCGCAGAAATGCTCGTTCACTCGCGCCGCACGTCCTGGAACGGATACAGATTCACAACTCAGTCCATGCTGTGCGCCACAAAGATCTCATAGACGTCTCAGAGAAGAAACCACAAAAAGTCAAAGGTAGAGGCAAACACAAGTGTTGGCTCCCTGCAGCGATTCTGCGAGTTTGCTTCGGGAAACGGTTGGTTGCACAAGTGATACGACGGCGCAGGATCACAGGGAAAAAAAATCCACATCAGGTAACTGCGCCGACAGCATCGTCTTGTTCTACCTACGCCTCTTTCTACGACTCGGGGAGCAGCTACGTTCAAATGATCAGGAACGCCGTGGCAGAACACTACGTTGCCATGGAGGCCGCAGGATTTCGATCTCTTCTACACGCCGATCTCCAAATAGTGGAAATCCAGCTGGACGAAACTGAGATCCCTTCACGAGTCGATTTCCCAGGCGAGCCTAATCACATGATGGTCATCCATATGATTGTTCAGCGGTACCGCGGAGATAACCATTTGAATGTCCAGTACGTCCTCCCACCTGCGATTGTTGAGGCGACAACTGCAAACCACTTGCTAGCAGCGCTGACTGCGAGGATGCCTTTTACCTTCCCCCAGTTGCAAGCGACCGCCACGCGTACTTGCTTGGTGTTGAACGTTGATTCTGCAGGTTCTTGCCTGAAGCTGGGTCGCCATCTGGGGGACCTGCTTCCGACCGTCGTGGCCCCCTGCAGGTTGCACCAACTTTGCATCGCCATGGTGTTTGTGTTGAAGGCTGCTGGCTTGACATCGGCAATCTTTTGCGCCGCGATCCTCCTGCACCAGCGGCGCGTGCAGGCCCGGATCAGGAAGGCCTTGAAGAAGTATGTAAGTGAAAAATTGGAGTTGCGCTTCGAACCGCCAGACCCTGAACACGTTGATCAAGTCCATGCCGTCCTTGACGGGCTAAAGCCCCTTATTCTCGACGGTGCCACTGAAGGGATAGAGGGCGTTTCCGCCAGGAGGAAGAGGTACGCAGCCTTCCAGCGCCTTCGTTCCTTCCTGGCCGGCCCCCTCGGCACCGAAAAGATCGGCCACTACTGCCCTTGCGGCTGTCACTGCAGCCGACAGCAGGCCGTGGGCGAATTGGTGGGGCTGTTGGAAGAAACATTTCTCAACCACCCGCCCATCATACCAGCTTGCAACAAATTCACGAAGATTGACCCGCCGACGCTTTGGTTCAGTGTATTCTGCAGCTTGTTTGCAATACTCCCACGGTGCATGCAGATCGCAGCCGAGGCCATCGACGAGGACGAACTCGAGTTGGATGTCAGGGAAGAAGCCAACGAGGCAGTCGCCGTTGGCATGAGCGATGCAAAAGCTTACAGATTGCAAGAGCAGGCCCGTTTGAAGAAGTCGAATCGGTGGTTGTCGAGCTCCGTTACCAGAGATAAACTTGCTTCGGTCATCATCGCGATGCGTTTCGTGATTACTTTATTGGGGGTGCTGTTCAAGACTGCTCGCAGCTTCAATGCCCCTGAGAGGTCATCTGCATCCATCATGGTTTTTTTAAGCGCGTCGTCTCCAGCCAGGGCCGCCATCCGGAATCATTTCGAGATGCTGGAGGACGAGGGCCATGCGAAATGGAGACCGCTTCGACATGGAGGCCAACCTTGGGATTCAC
Source organism: Prorocentrum cordatum (assembly GCA_963575745.1). NCBI lineage: Eukaryota > Dinophyceae > Prorocentrales > Prorocentraceae > Prorocentrum > Prorocentrum cordatum. The sequence goes on along the minus strand of CAUYUJ010001922.1, from coordinate 89,496 downwards.
AGCTCTACGTCACTGCCAGCGTACCATCCTTGCTCATGGTAGCTCAAATGATGAAGCGTTTTATTCGGCCCTTTCGTCATTGGCCGTGGAAGATTGGTCAGATCGCGCGATCGGACTTGTCGTTGATGGAGAAGAGGGCTGTCGCTGACGAACTGCACCGAACCAATGACTGCGACGTGGATGCCTTCAGCAAGTGGATCAAAATCACCTTCCCGACTGCAGACGCAATGGTATCAGACGCTGCTCTCGACTTCTTTGGGAAGCTGTTCAAGCATGTCCCTACGAACAACCTTCCTTCGGAGATGAGGTTCTCACGGCAGAATCGTCACGCTCATTCAAGCCACGGTAACAGTGCGGAGCCGGCTACCCTGTTCAGCAACCACGTCCTTTCGGAGGCTAAGACGTGCTTCGATGCCCACATCAGGCCTTCTGTCGGACGTCCGTCGGCCAACCACGTTGATGACGATGCCGTCGGAGCAACGAGAACGACGATGATGATGATATCACTTGGGCCTCTTCGCTGTGCCTCGCGCGACGTCATGCCGCTCGCAACAGCATGGGCAGCATGGCCTTGGCGGCGTGCGGCATGGCACCCTGCGAAGAACGGCGTGGAGGCCATCCGTGATCATCATTATAGTCGTCGTATTCGTGCGCAGGCAGGAGTACGAGCGACTGCCGATCCCAGGGAGTTCGAAGCCCGCGGCCGTCCCCAAGAGCGCGTGGCAGGTCTTTCTGAAGAAGCATCGTCACGAGGCCTCCATGGAAATGTTGTCGCTACGGTGGGCTGACATGGATGCAGGGCAGAAGTTGGAATACGAACCTCAGGGCCCGGCGCCTGCTGCTGCCGAGCCAGAGATCACGCCTGCGTCGAGGCCGTGGCCATGCATTTCGGACGATTTCTACCCGATCAGTGAGCAGTCATTGCTGGACCTTCCTACCAGAGTCGGCCACATGAACACGGCTTGGAAATCTCGAGTCGGTACTATCATGGGCGACCCCGCGGTCGCGATCACCTCCCAGAAGACCAACACTTGTGAGCTGACATGGGGGCCCGGCAACTGCTGCGCGCGCATGCCCGCCGACCTTCAGGCAGAGCTGAATGTGTATAAGAGGCGCTTGCGGCTCTGGTTTTCTATGGTCGGACGCTCTTCAGCTACCTTTGACGGCGCCCTGAAACCATTCGGCTTGTTCTTCATCGGGAGGGACGGTGGCGCCGCAGCAGGGGCCCATGAGGACGCCAGGGGGTACCTTCTACTTCTGCTGCTCACAGATGGCAAGGAATACGCGCACGAGATACTCGTGGATAGATGCTTGACGCCGAGCGTGGGAGACACGGTCGAGTTCAGGAACCTCTCGCTGGACAACCTGGTGGACCACAATGAGACTGCCAGGGCCCAGGGGGGCGGGGAGGGCGGGAGGGAATCGCAGACAGTCGAGCCGTGAAACAAACATGAAACAACTAGTCGCTTGAGCCTGGAGCTTCGCTGATCCTCCTCGTCTCCTCCCCTAGACCCTTTCCCCTGCTCCCCGCCCGCCCCCTCCTGCGCGCCTTTCTTTAACGCTGCCTCGCTCCCCTCCCCAGGATCTGGCAGACCGCGCGCGCCCAGCACGCCGCGCGCACTGTCGTCTTCCAGCTGATCTTCACGCAGACAGGGCTGCTGCGTTATACCATTGACGAGATCAAGCCTGCCCACGTGGCCGAGGCGGCGCATATTTTGCAGAGGGAGGAGGAGACAGCCAGACGGCGTTTCCTAGGATTGTGCGCAGAGACATCAGCGAGGAAGCGTAGGAACCCAGGGGCGAGGGTTGGGCCCGGGGCCAAGAAAGCCAAGAAAGCCAAGAAAGCCCCCGAGCCCGCTGACGATTCAGATGCAGCTGGCAGTGGGAGCGTTAGGAGCGAGCCGGACGAGGGCGACAGAGCCTCTGAGTCAGACGGGGGAGCCAGAATCTCTGAGTCTGGAGCCTCTGCCCAGAGTTCATCAATTTTGGATGGCGCCGTAAGTGACGACGGTGGCGAATTAGAGCCTGAGCCAGAGGAAGACCTCGCACCAATTTTCATGGAGGCCGACGGACGAGTCTATGTCCGCGCGCCCCCGCAAGCGTTTCTTGGGCGATTTAGCACGGCGCATCCTGGCACCCCCCGCGAAGCTCGTGCTATTTATTGTTCCAGGCACGGTTGCAAATTTATGTTCAAGCCTCATCGGTGCCCCCCCATGGCGAACATAATCGAGTGGTATAGACAAGGTCTCGACATTGAGATCGGCAAGACCCCTGCGCTAGTAGGTGCCCACAGACGCCTTTGGCGATGGGCCGACTGACTGGTGGGAGTAAGGAGGGATGAAAGAGGGGATCGAGAGCAGAGAAGGCATCATGAGAGCGGCCATGCCGCGTAGCACGATTCTGATCCTTTTATTTTTGGAGGCCAACTACGTGCGTAGTTCGCCCGTGCGCTTGTCTGACTCTCTTGGTGACTGCGAGCTGCTAGTCCAGGTTGGCGGCGCACGGGGATCGAGCCTTAATCACCGTGCCCTTTGAAGCAGGGGGTCTCTGGGGTCTCGAAGGCGCAAGATGAGCGGGATGGGGAGTGAGTGACGGGGGGAGTGGGGGCCGAGAAGTAGGATGGTGATGACGGAACCGATCGCTTCTCTGGGCCGCAGGCGGGATGGAAGGGGGGAGGAGGAGGGACATGGCGGGGGATGGGAGGAGAAGGAGGAGGGGGAGGAGGAGAAGGAGGAGGAGGAGGAGGAGGGAGGGGGAGGAGGACGAGGAGGAAGAGGAGGAGGAGGGGAATGCAGGGGAGGATGGGGAGGAGGCGGAACATAATTAGAGATCAAGTGGCATGGGAGAAGGGTGGTGAGGAATAGCAAGAGTAAGGTGACAGGCAGCTGGCATGCGCAAGTTGGTTTGCAGTCTCAGTGTTTGGCTTGCCTTGCTCATTTGACAGTCAGCTGCATGTCAAGCCTCGCGGGTTCCCTGATGGCCTCTTGGGCGCCCCCCTTGGGAGACTTCCAAGCATTCTCGTGAAAACCCTCAACTCGCGCACCTGGTCAACAATATTCGGGGGTATAGGGGGGCCGGGGAGGGAGGGAGGGGGGTCTTAAGAGTGGCCCAAGAAACCTCAATGCGGATTCCAAACGGGCCGAGGCGCCTCCATGAATGATGGAGGCTTGTTGGGGACCTAGCAGGGCCTCTTTGGTACCTCTTGGGTATTGCCTTGACGGCTCTCCTGACTTTCTTTCAGAGGCCCGTCACCTCTGTATGTGATAGAAACCCGAGACGCGTCGAAATGAACCCAACGTGGGCCCGGGATACTTTCATCATCATGGTGGCGCTTTGGGAAATCCGCGGGGCCTCTGGGCTGTTGGTGCATTTCCTTGGAGTCCTTGCGGGCCGTCGGGGCGCCCCTCGGACTCCCCCGTCACGCGGATCAGTTTCAAGAAACTTACCACGACGTCAACTGCAAAAGTTCTGGCTCAATAGATCTTCATTTTCCACGAACGTCATAAATCATAGATCGGCTCGTCCTAGAATGGACTTGTCCCATCTCACGCGGGAGGAACTGTGGGAGCAGTGGGCTGGAGATGTCATTTCTTGGCAACACGGCGTGCTTCGCCCTCATCCTGACGACATAGCCGCGTACGAAGCTGAGGCAGTTGCATCGTGCATCGCGACGCAGACGTCGCCCAGCACAGCAAAGATGACGCAAAGCAGAACACGAACGGCACCAATGGCAGCACCCAGGCCCATGATGACACGGCTATCTCCCAGGACAAGGACGATCAGGATGATGAGATGATGATCGCAAGTCCAGACCCTTGGGGACCTGACTGGAACCGCGCAGTGTGTCTCAGGAGGGCCCACAGGCGTCTCTGGGAGAACATTGGGCGCAAACGCATTGACATGCTTTCCCCTCCCTCACGAGGATCCCCCCTCCTGACTCGACTCACCCTTCATCCTACCATCCTACCCTTAGCTCGCATTCAGGAGGCCTTTGAATCAATCGGCGAAGTGCACGAGAGCGTAAAGTTACCAGTGCGCCAGAAACAATTATTTCATAGGGGCGCATGCCAAGTTCTAGGACGTGTATGAAACTGCGTAGGATACCCAGGATATCCACATGGTGCGCAAAGTTAATCGTGCTCTCAAAGCTGCCCCCGAGGGCGTGGAGATAACTGCCCGCCCGAAGAGGGCTGATTTGATTCTCATCCCTTGCGCCAAGAAAATCGCGCCCCAAGAAACCGTATGGGCGCATGGTTCGGTGACACGATAGCACCAAGATGATCGTATGCCCCTGGATGCCCCTGGACCATGGCATGCAAGGTGTTGATTGTTTTCTCACGCGTCGAACCTCAGGAGGAGATTGCGGCGGGCATCTTGCATGAAGAAATTCTCAAGTGCGAGAAGTGTGTCGTGTACGTTGGCGCATTCGGTCTTGACGAGCGGTGTCCTGATTGCCGCGATGCCATTCCCAGCGCAGCGTCCAGCAGTGGCCGCTGAATATTTGAGCAGCTGCTTTCTCACCCCGCCAACCCGTCCTCTCTCACGTGCGGTTGCCCCGTTCGTCCCCTCCACATTTTTACGCATCCGCATCCTCCTTGCGATTGCGACAGCAGCAGTATATAAGGAACTGTGTATACTGAGTGCAACGGGCTCCTCGATGTATCTGATCGCCGCGGGAGTTGCCGTGATGAAACATCCGCCGTGGCCGATCTCGAGAAGTGGCAGGGAGTGGCGCAAATAGATTCGGGGCTGCCTAGATGGGGGCAGGGGCGTCTCTAAACACAATCCACAATGGCGCCAATAGTAAGAGGGGGAGGGAAGAGAAGGAACATAGGGAGGAGGAGGAGGAGGAGGAGGAGGAGGAGGAGGAGGGGCACGAGGACGAGGAGCAGCATCAAGAGAAACACGGGGAGGAGGGGGAGGAGAAGGAGGACCATCAGCATCAGCATCAGCATTCCCACTTTTGTTCCTGGAGCACGTCCTCGAGGCGCGCTCCAGGAACAAAAGTGTGAATGAGGATAAGGGTGAGGACGACGACGGGAGGTCGAGGAGGGAGGAGGAGGAGGAGAAGGAGGAGGAGGATCAGGGGGAGGAGGAGGAGGAGAAGGAGGAGGAGGAAGAAGAGGAGGAAGATGAGGAGGAGGAGGAGGAGGAGGAGGAGGAGGAGGAGGAGGGGGAAGGAGGGGGAAGGATAAGCAGGGGGGGAGGGGGTGGAATGGGCGCCAGAGATCTCGAAGAAGCCACCAACAAATTCCAATCGGCTACATGTTGTCTTGCGCTGGGGCCCTCGTTGTACCCGCGTTAGGCCTCTCGGGCCATTGTCTTGAACGTTCACTTGGGCCCCCTTGTAGAGGCCCTCGCCTATCCCGCGCTCCTATGGGGAGCTCCTAGAAGTTCCGAGTGGGCCCTAAGACGGGCCCTGTTCATTGAGGCGCGGTGGGGCTCTCGTGGAATTGGTCCGAAGCTTTAGGGCGCTCTCGTCGGCCCCCCAGACCCTCTCTTGGGGGCTACCACCCCAACTGCGGCCCTGCGGCGCAGTGCGGTTCAGGGCGGCGCGGGGCGCCGGGGCCGCGGGCCCGGCAGGCCGCGTGCCAGACGGCGGCGGCGGCGGCAGAGGGTAGCTTTGTTCCTCCCCCCTCTCCCTCTACTTTCTCCTTTCTCCTACGTGCGAGATAAAGAGAGAAAGAGAGAGAGAGAGAGAGAGAGAGAGAGGGGAAGAGCGAGCGAGAGAGAGGAGGTGAAGGAGGAGGAGGAGGAAAAGGAGGAGGAGGAGGAGGAGAAGGAGGAGGAGGAGGAGGACGGCGAGAACGAGGAGGAGGAGGAGGAGGAGGAGGAAGAGGAGGAGAAGGAGGAGGAGGGAGGAGGAGGTGAAGGAGGAGGAGGATGAGGTGGAGAAGAAGGAGGAGGATGAGGGGGAGAAGGGGGATGATGATGTTGATGATGATGATGAGGAGGAGGAGGAGGAGGAAGAGGAGGAGGAGGGGGAGGAGGAGAGGAGGAGGAGGAGGAGGAGGGGGAGGGGGAGGGGGAGGAGGAGGGGGGGGAGCACGAGCACATGAAGCGATGCGCCGAGTCAGGACGATGGACAGGGTGGACAGTGAGAGAGGCGGAGCAAGCGTAGATCACCCACAGAGGCCCAGCGATAGCATTGCGGCGACGAGGCACGCTTCCACTCGAGGCCAGAGGGCCAGGGTTCAAATCCGCGTTGACATCTTCTTGGGGAATTACAGGTGCACACGCAATCGTATCAACCAAATGGGACGTTGCAGGATGAATCATGGTATCATATATCATTTATGTATGCGCACGCATGTAAATCCGTATGACATTGCAATCGGGGGCTTCATTTCCGGATGAGACATATCTGTATTTCCACTTTGCTTGCTTAACCCTCCACTTTGCTTGCTTAACCCTCCACTTTGTAGCCTTAACGCTCCGCTTTGCTGCCTTATCCGGAAATTGCACCATCCGGAAATGCACGTCCGGAAATGCCTTTGTTCCAGGGAGAATATACTTATATGCCACACACATATTCACAAAAAACAGTGATATCTTGAACAGAATCTTGAGATGTTCGGACGTAGCGCTTCTCCTTCCATACCGAGCACGCAAACATGTGGATTTCTCGGAGGCTTCTGCGTGGACCCAGCTCAAATCTATATCTCGTCATTTTGGCGCCCCCCAGGTTGCCCTCCCCCCCCGCTGGCGGCCCGCAGCTCCCCGTTGCCTTTGGCGACCCCGCTGCAGCCGGGGCTTCGGGCCTGGGTCATTCTCGCCCCCATCATGGCCCGCGACTGCTGGCAGCCCTGGACTCTTGCGTGAGGTGGAGAAGGCAGGGGGGGATCTTGGATTCGTGATGGTGGGGCTTTCCAGGGGAGGGGCCAGCGGCCCTGGTCTACAAAGCTAGCTTCAAGTTCCGAGGACGCTGGGGGCGGCAGCGAGGTCGCATGCCGAGGGCCTGCCATCGTGCCCGCTCTAGGGGTCGGCAGTCCTCCTGCCTATCCTGCTCCTGCTTTCGCTCCTCCTCCTCCTCCTCCTCCTCCCCCTCCTCCTCCTCCTCCTCCTCCTTCCGAACCGTTGGTGGGACCAAATCTTTTGAACCAGCCTTCCCCCTCCGAATCTTTCGAATCGTTGGTGGGACCAAATCTTTTGAAGCAGCCTTCCCCCTTTCCGAACCGTTGGTGGGACCAAATCTTTTGAACCAGCCTTCCGGCCGGGACAACATCTTTCGAATCGTTGGTGGGGGCCAAATCTTTTGAACCAGCCTTCCCCCTCCTCCTCGCCCTCATCCTCATTCCCACTTTTGTTCCTGGAGCGCGCCTTGAGGACGCGTTCCAGGAACAAAAGTGGGAATGCTGATGCTGCAGGTCCTCCTTCTCCCCCCCCTCCTCCCCGTGCTTCTCTTGATGCTCCTCCTCCTCCTCCTCCTCCTCCTCATCCTTCCTTCCCCTCTCCACCCTTCCTCCTGCTTTTGATGTTGTTCGGCCTTTCCGCAGCTGTTCGAAGCCCGAACGAACTGCTGCAGAGTTTCGGAAAGCAGTTCACCTTCGCGCCCAACTGCCAGCGCTACCTGTCTGGCACATGGCGGAGTCGGTCTCCAGTAAGAGCAGCGGTTCTGCGGGCGGGCGCCCTCTCAGCACAGTTGGCGGCCCAGTGACTATCGGTGCGACTGTCTTCGTCTGCGTCAAGCGTTGCCCGCTGTGTCTCAAGTGCAACACCGACGAGAACCCGTTGCAATTTGGGCCAAATGGCGTCGATGCATTTCCATTCTTGCCGTGGGGCAGAGGGTCGTCAGAGAATCCTGTCGGCCGGGTGGACAAGGTCTGCATGCGCACCTGGGACGATGGGGGGTGGTCCGCAGAGTACAAGAACGTGGACGAATTTGTCGAGACCAGGAAGGGGAACGTACAGGTCCAGGCCGAGTGGACGTCATCACGAAACCTAACGATCAAGGACGTGGAGGAGGGACCCGAAAGATGCTCCAGAGCTGAGAAGGGCAAAATCAAGGACAGGCACCGAGAGAACAGGAAACGTGTCGTCAAATCGTTCACCGAGGAGTCGTTTGACATCGACTCGAAATTCAAGGCGATCGCTGTGAAACAATTCAAAGAGGATTTTCCAGGGAGGATTGAGAAGGAGGAGCTGGAGACTACCTGGGATGTCTTCGATGGCGTCTATCAGGAGGTCGTGCTCCTGCCCAAGAACAAGGAGGGCGAGTGGGACGTCACCGTCAAGCGCCGCAGAGGCGCGCGCATGGACGAGACGGTGGACGACGGCAGCCACGTTGTTCGGCAAGGGCAGTTCAAGGCCAAGTTCGATCGCATGGTCAAGGACACCATGGCCGACGCCCGCAAGAGCCTCAAGAACACTCAGTACACCGCCCCTACGAAGGCGGCGCAGGACGCGGGCCCAGAGGAGCTCGGCGACGCCACCCAGGAACCCATCCCCGCTGATGATGTCGACGAGGACGACGGCTTGTCCTTCGTGGGGTCCTCGCTGCTCTCTTCAGGAGGCTCGACCGCGGCCCCTTCCCGCAAGGCCACTTCGACTGGCAGCGGGCCTGCCGCTGCCGCTGCCGCGCCGGCCCGCGGCAGGTCCACCGCCGCCGCCGCCGCTGGCGCCCGCGCCCGTGCGAGGTCGCCGCAGCGACAGCCATCCGCCAGCCCCCCAGCGGATTCTGCCGGCAAGAGGGGGCGCGTTGCGATGAGCGTGAAGATGCTCGGCAAGTCCGCTACTGAGATTTTGGACCCCCTCGGTTTGGAGCAGATTCGCAACGACTTCGAGGAGATCTCCAAGAGCATGCAGATCGAGCCGTTCACATCTTGCTTCATCGGCGCCAACCACGAGACTTTGCCTGCGAAGTGCGCGGAGCTAAAGAAGGCCGCAGGGGCGCTGCAGGGCAAGGTCGTCAACCTTGACAATAAGGTCCGCAAGTGGGTGGATCTCCCGCAGCACGTTGAGCAGGAGGTCACTTCGTGGAGGCAGAAGGTGACCGCCATGCCAAACTTGCCCTCAGCACCCTGTGGATGATGATGATGATGATGAGGAGGAGGAGGAGGATGAGGAGGAGGAGGAGGAGGAGGAGGAGGGGGGGAGGAGGGGGAGGAGGAGGAGAAGAAGGAGGAGGAGGAAAGCCCCCTCCCCCTCCTCCTCCTTCCTCTGCCCCCGTCCAGCCCCTCGCCATCCTCCTTCCTCTGCCTCCTCCTCCTCCTCCTCCTCCTCCTCCTCCTCCTCTTTTTGCGTGTTTCTCGAGGCCTACTGACGGGCCTCTAGAAGGTCCCCAGCGCCGATTTGGCAGAACTGGCAGCTAAATTCTGAAAAGTTTTTGTTTGCATTGGAATGCCCCCCCGAGGTGACATGCGCGTCGGACGGTTTCCAGCTTTTCAGCAAGACGCACCCCGACTCGAACAAGTTGGAGTCGTTGCTCGCGACAATGAAGGCCAACGGCGTCGACATCCCGATCGCTTACGTCGTCACGTTCTTCAGGGAGAAGGCCCTCGACCTTGTCCGATTCAAGCAGGTCGCTGAGTTGCTCGACTTCCTGAGCTTGAAGGAGGGCTTCCTTTCAGAACGCATGGGCGGCGATCTGGACGTAGACTTGAAGGTCGTCTCTGAGAATGTCATCAGCGAGTGCCTCATCACCCTCGCCACGGGCTACCTCTCGACTGAGGGCGCTGATGAGGCAGTCTCCCAGGTCGCCAGGCTTGCTGGGGGCCTGGCGTCGAGCGAGCATGGCATCCCCGAGGAAGTGGCGGACGACCTGGGGCATATGGCTGGTGCGCTGGGCTTCGGGGAGACGTTGGGTGACGATCGTGCATCTGACCTCCAGTGGCTTTCAGACAAGAGAGCCGACGCTACTTACACTGGCGTGCTCGCGACCATTCTCGGCGACGCTGCTTTCTGGAAGGCATGCTCGGCTACCACTTCGAGCTGCGGTCGCCGGATTCAGGACCCATGCCGCTCGACAGATGCACTCGTTTGGTTTCGGGGGGGCATGGGGCCCGCGCGGGCCCCGCGCCGATGGGGTCCAGGGGGGGGGTCAGTAGAACACATGGGCTGGTTTGAAGGCATGGGCTTCTTCGAAGGCAGGGGATTCTCAGAAGGCGCGCATGATCTCTTAGAAAGCAGGGGCGTCTGAGTGGGCATGGGTCCGATATCCTGGCTCGGTGAGGACGCCGCCCGCGCGTTCAACAAGGAGTTCGAGAAGTGCGGTAACAATGTATATTTGCAAGCAGACAAGCAGGGCTTGATCGACGCCATCGCCAACCTGTTCGCTGTCTGCGCCGCTGCCGAGGACGTGGAGAAGGTTCGGGCCTGCTTCGAAAGTGCGCTTGCAGCCATGGAGATGAAAGCTGGCGTCGAGACAACCTCGTGCATAGATTCCCTGGGGTCGATGCTGCAGTTCGCCGTGGACGAGTCGCACGGCATGCTGGATATCCAGAAGGAGTTCGAGCTAGTGAACGTCGCAGTGGAAGCGTCTCGGCTGAAGGGCACGTTCGACCTGGACGAGCTCCTGAAGAGGTTCCCGAGCCTTGTCGCCCTTTGCGGGTCGGTCTCGACCTCCCTGGCGACCGCGAAGCAGAAGATGCAGACCATCAGCGACGCCATGGCCTGCCTCCGGACCTTGCTCAGGACGCTCGCGAACAAACCTGGCGATGAATCTCTCGGAGGCGACGAGCACCAGAAGCACATGTCGAGCGTACTGGCTCGCCTCAGCAGCGTGCACAACAAGGTGCTCAAGGTAGATCCCCCTGAAAATATCAAGACCCTACTGGTGGATTTCGGCCAGAAGTTCGGCGTCGTCAGCCACGGGAAGAAAGCCTACGACCAGAAGGTTGAGCATATCAAAGTACTGATCTCCGACACCGCGGCAAACGTCATCTCTCTGAAGGGTGCCAACCAGGAGGACACGAAGAAGCTCGCCAAGCTCATCGACAAAAACATCGAGGCGTACCAGACGCAGGACTTGGCCATCCAGCAGCTGGCGATCTACTCGGACACGAAGGACCACGACGCAGCATGCTTCAAAACGTTGGCCGATGTTATCTTTCCTTTCTTCAAGTTCTCGCCAAGAGCAATCGTGCTTTGCAAAGGCTTACCTACGGACTTCAAGCCATACATGAAGATGGTCTCTCGCGTGAAGGCGATGCTGAACACGGACGTGGTGAAACCGAAGTTGGCGTGGTTCGCTGGCGGTGACAAGGCAGACGAACTCATGGGCGTGGTAAAACTCATCTGGTCCACGCTGGACGAGCCCGCCACGAGGCACGTGGAGAGCTTGAGAAACAAGCTGGTCCTCCTCCAGGGTAAGGTGAACAACGCGCTGGCAGGTGCCGACGTCGTGGCAGACAACAAGAAGTTCCACGATTTCTACGACATGGCGAAGATGGGCTCACTCAAGACGCTGCGCGGCCAGCTGAAGGCAGCGTTGGCTTCGTACGCGGAGGCAGGCTGCGACGACGTTGAGGGCTTGACCAAGACAGCGGACACAACTTTGACTGAGGCCAGGTCGCAGACGATCAAGTGGGGCCTCGTCGTGTTCCTCCACAACCCAGAGATCAGGTCCCTTGCGTCCCGCGGCGTGACCCTCCGGAGGGACCTCAGCAACACCTGGAACCTCAACAAGGACACCGAGGGCATGCAGGCGTACATCGGCCAGGGGATGGTCAAGGACATCAATGAGGTGCTCGCGCTGGGTACGTCGGCGCCGATGCCGGCGAAGAAGCCGCCTTGTGCACAGCCTGCGGCCGCCGGCGACGGTCTTGCTGGCAGAGGTGGTGCCGCTGCTGCTGCGCCTGGGGGCGCCGCTGCTGCTGAGCCTGGAGACGTGGAGGGCGAGGGCGACGCCGTCGAGCCCCCGCGCAAGAAAGGCCGCGGGTCCACGGGCCAAGGCCGCAGCAGGGGGCGCGGGCGCGGCCGGGGCTTGTAGGCCACAGCATCTTGGTGCGTTGAACTTGTGAGCAAGTTCTTTAGGCACAGCGGGTTTTTGTTTTGACCCCGCCGCGAACGATGGCCTGGGGAGCAATCAAACATCGATCGAACAAACGTGGGGCCAAGGTGGCTCCAAGACTCCAAGAGCGTTTGAAGGCCGCCTGATCTCGTCGGGCCCTGGGCAGTATAATCTTTCGTTCGGGGATTTCTCATTGACCAGGTGGCCCAGACCCTACTTGAGCAACAATGTGAAACTCAGTGGTTTACCCGTTTGATTGCAGCCACCTTTAGGTAGGATGAAGCTGGCTCGTGGACTCGAGCCAGGGTGATTGAAATCGTGAACACTTCTCGTGTGGTGTGTTGCCCAGGTGCTGGTTGCAGCACGCCTTGGCATTCATATCAATCCTCGTTGCCTTGCTCCTCCTCCTCCTCCTCCTCCTCCTCCTCTTCTTCCTCCTCCTCCTCCTCCTCCTTCTCCCCCTCCTCCTCCGCCTCCTTCTTCTTCTTCTTTCCCTGGCGGGGGGGCGGGCGACCTCCTGGAATTCTCCTCCTCGGGCACCCTCTTGACCGCGCCGTCCCGCGACCCGCCCGCGGCGCGCCGGCGGGAGTGGCGGCTACAACAACAAGACAAATATCAGCAACAAGCAACATCGTAACATCGTCACCGCAGATCCCCACTTCAGCCACGCGCCTAGGGACAGCGTTGGACCGTTCGCTCCTGCCCCACGCCCACCCTTCATGAATCATTCATTCATTCATTCACGCTGTGCGTTGCCATCCTCCTCCTCATTCTAATCCTCCTCTCGCATGCCACCTCGTGGCTACCTCGCGGCTTGCTGCTGCTGCCGCCGTGGGGGCCTGCCTCTCGCAGACTATTCGGCCCGAGCCCTCTCTGGCGACCTGCAGTCAGGAACGCTTTCGACAGTGCTTCGACTTCGGGGGATGCCGCAGATGAAAAGGCCCGCCGCTGCTGGCCAGTCGCGCCAGATGAAGCGGCCCTCAGCCGCAGGGCGCAAGGCTTCGTTTGCTTGCAGATTCTTTGCTCACGTCTTGAAGCAATTCAACCCAGCAATGAATGAGCAGTTCTTGAATTCGACCAGTCGGCCGATCACTCTGTCGACGGCCTGCAGCGGCAGCGGCATGGCAGAGATCGCGCACCATGTCATCATGGGTTATCGGAAGCACGCCACGGTCGTGGATTTCTCGTGCGAGTCCGATGCAGCAAAGCAGCAGTACTTGTCCAAGATCGTCCATCCCATGTTGACCAAGAGCAAAGGGTCCAGCGCCACCTCGCCATGCTTGTTTGCAGACGTCCAATGTCTTGGTCGCGGGCTCGCAAAGTGCTGCATCCACCAGGGCCAGTGCGAGGTGCCATCCGGCGGAGATATTTTCATCGCAGGGTTCAGCTGCAAAGATTTTTCGCAGCTGTCTCGCAAGGCGCCCGCGGCCAAAGCCATGGGCCATGGGCCATGGCCATGGCCCTGGTCCAATATGATGTTTCCCCCTGCCCCCCTCCCTCGGGCGGAGGGGCGGCGGGGGAGGGGGGGAAGTCAGCAAAATATCTCCGCATGGTTTCTCGAAGGTGGCGCCCGCTGATAAAAAGAACATCCTCACGTCGAGCACAGGGACCTCGGGCCCCACGTTCAAAGGGGTCGTCGACCACTGCAGGCTCAATCGGCCCAAAGTGGTCATCCTCGAGAACGTGCCCAACGTAGCAAAGCCCGAGATTGCAGAGCAGCTCTGGAACACATTCGCAGACCTCGACTACTACGGGGACCACGTCCTCATTGAGAGCACCGACTACGGACTACCGCAGCGGCGTACTCGAGTCTTTTTCCTGTTGGTGCACGCTCCGACTTTCGGCCTCTCGCAGGATTCGAGCGCCAAGTTGTGCAGCAAGATCTTGGCTTTCGTTGAGAAGCTCAAGATGCCGACCCTGCCGTTGCAACAGTTCCTCCTCCGTCGCGACGACGATCGCATCACGCAGGAATGCCAAGCTCGCCAAGCGGTAGACAGAACACAAACAATTGGTGAAGGAGTCGAGTGGCCAAAGCTTCACCGCGATCATTTGTCAAAGAAGGGCCTGAACAGGTCTTTGGTGGAAACGCCCGCCCACATTCGCAGTTCTTTGTGGTGCACCACGCTGCCGAGGCGCGAGCAAGAATGCTTAGGATTCGCTGTTCGTTGCGGCGTGGAGAAGGGGTGGGCTCTCAAGTCTGTGGACCTGCACCCTTCCATCGATCGCTTAGCATTCGGCCGTGACAACGAGGTGCATACGTTGGTGCCCAAGAACACGACGTGGCTCTTTAACCCTTACTTAGTTCACGGCGACGAGATAGAGCAACACCAGGATGATCGTTTGCTCCTCGGGTGGGAGACTCTGAACTTGCAGGGCTACGACATGAGGATCCTGGATAACTGCCCAGGTTACAAGCCGAACGATTCCTTGCTGATGGATTTGGGCGGCAACGCTTTCGCAATGAGCGCGATCCTGGGTATCATGATGTCTCTATACGCCCATGTGGACATCGCTTCGGCTGTGAGGCCCAGCGCTTCGGCTTCTGAGGGCAAGGGGTCGGGCACCATTTGTGATTTGATGAAGGATTGAGCGATCCTGGAGGTAAGCCTCCGCTGGGAACTCGCTTCCTTGATTTAGGCATCCGCATTCCATGGTGTATAACGTCCATAACATATAGTCATATAGTCTTGTAGTGAGCCGGACTTCACTGCGCAAGTCTTCCGACGAGCGCGCGGGTTGACGCGCACAAGAAAAAGAACTTCCGCGTGGGCAGGCGGGCCAGATGTCCCGCGCAGGCTGGGTTGCTCGCGTCTCCTCGCCCCGACTGGCTGCACTGGGTATCAGGAGTTTGGGTGCAAGTTGCATGGCAGTAGCACAACTTCCAGCAATGATTGGATGATGGTGTGATGTTGCGTTGTTCCCGATCGGTGCGCGTCGCTTGCTTCTGAGCCGTCGGCGCTGGGTTCGTCTCGAAATTGCGCGCGGCGCTGGCCAGGGCCTGCGAGGGGCCCGTGCCGCTGTCCTGGGTCCGCATATGGCTTTGCATTCACCGCGCCCGGCTGACTTGCTTGAGCACTGCATTGGATTGCTTGCCACGAGCTGTTACTTACCGCAGTGTGTGGCTTCTGCAACGGGTGAGAGGGCCCGTTCTTATTCGGCTGAGTAGTGCTCGCGGTTTGTCAATCTCGTGTAAATCTTGCAGGTGGAAGAGGGGAGCTCGGATCCCCATTTCTTTGCTTTGTGAGGCGGTCTTTAACATTCGGGCTTCGCCACCGTCCGCCTGGCAAGGCCCATTCCTTCAACGATAGCCTCCAGCACCAACATAAGCATCAACACCAGCATCCCCATCGGCACCAACAACAACATCAACAACACCGCATCCATTCATTCTATCATGATCCCCCCCGTCATTGCGCGCTCCGTGGGCCTCAAGTAGGCCCCAGCGGGTGCTCCTCGTGGCAAGATCCGCGAACCCCCCCTCGGGCATGTCCACCAGACTGGTGCTTCTGGCCTGCATTGGCACGTCCCTCACGCGTTTCGTGGCCCACATAAAATACGATAGGGAGGGGTTGCAAAAACAACGTCAGAATTGAAGTTGTCCCCTACATATAAATGGTTTTCCGAACAAGATAATTGAATAGTACTATGTAGGTAATACATTTCCGATTGTAGCTTATTAAATACCTTTATGATTAAATGACTGGGTTTCCGATTTAGAGAATAAGCGATTGAAGGTTTCCGATCGGTGTGAACCACTTCTCAAGACGAAAGGTCTTCAGAGAACCCAATGTATGTGTATACACACAAATGTGTGTTTTATACACATGTGCATGTATATGTCTGTGTGCATTCATAGGGGTATGCATATGTATATGTATGTGTGGATATGTCCACATACACATGCATACATGTGTATGTGCATGCACATCTATGAGTACATGCACATGTATACTCATGCATGTTTGTTTGTTTGTATGTATGTATGTATGTATGTATGTATGTATGTGTATATATATATATATATATATATATGAGTGTGTGTGTGTGTGTGTGTGTGAGTGAGGCTCACTCCATTTTGGCTCAAGCCATCTGGGATCACGCCATTTTGGCTCAAGCCATTCTGCTACGCTGTAGCTTGCGGATTGGAGAGGCGCCCAGGCCTCCTCTCCACATGTACTTCCTTACTTCTCACCTGTCCTACTTGTGATCGCCGGGGGGATTCAGCAGCATAATCGAAACGCCGCACGACCGAGTCAGACCGCCAGGAGATGCAGGAGGAAGAGCAGCGTGTGTTTCAGGCGATGCCGGCCGGCACCAAGGAGCTGCTCGACTTATACAACAATAGGTCGACCATGAACATGGACTGGTTCATGGAAAACATCCGCCAGGAGCACGAGCCGAGGTTCAAGGCCTTGGAACAGGGAGCAACTAAGCTCGAGGCGCGGGCGAGCGGCCTTGAGAAGAAGATGATTGACTCAAACTCGTCAGGCGCAAGCGGAGTGAGCAACCGGAGATTGGAATCCTTCGAACATATTGGTGAGGGTCTGCGAGTTCAAAAACAAGGAGAAGCACAAGATGGGTCTCAGCACTCTGCTCACGTGGCTCGATGGAGTCAAACAGGCGGTGGGGCTGGCAACGAGCCCCATGGGAGGGCTCAGAGTCACATCCACGGAGAGCATCTACAAGGCGGAGATTCCTGTGGCCCCAGACCAGCTGCCCAATGTGAAGCGGCAGTTCGTCGAGGCCATGATCGCGTCAAACTTGGCGCTCGAGTCTGCAGCGGGAGACGACCTTTTGCCCAAGGTGGGGGTGGAACAACGCCCCGTGAGGATGGTGAGGTATTGCGCTCTCGGGAGCTTGGCCGAGGTTATCCGTGACAAGGCCGCCAAGGCTGGCCACGTCATCACCGAGGACTGGCTGAAGAGCTTCTCGATATCCGTGGGCAAGCTGGACGAGGAGGCCATCCCAAGGGCAGATGCCCACTCGCGTGAGCTGGCCAAGTACTTGCTCTTGCCGATGTTTCGGGGAGCGAGAGTTCCCTGAAGGAGCCCAAGAGAGATTCTACCCCGCCCACCAGGCTCGCGACGACCATGTCCTGGCGCCCCGTCGCCTGCAACACCGCGTTGTCCACGACGTTCCGGACCTGGAGTCCAGCCTACCAGCTCGCGCGGCGCGGAGCGGCCGGAGGAGGACCAGTTTCGCGAGTGTAGTGGCTGCCGAACATCCGGCAATTATGGAGCCATTAGCCCTCATGGCTCCAGACACGGCGCGACAGTATAGGACGCGACGGGTCCCGCTGTACAGCATGCAGATGCCTTCAGCAGCCGCACTCGGAACTGGAATTCCACGGCGGCGTCGTGCAAGTCCGCTCGCCTGACGTGCTCGTAAAATTTGGACAAGTCCAAATCAGCCGTCGCACAATCAAAGCCAACAGCTCGACCCAAGGCGGCGTAGGCATTGTGCGCCCACGCGGCTTTCTCACAGGAGGTGGCTCGAGACGTGCCCCAGAACAATCATCTTGGAATCTACGTTCCCATTATTGGCACATTGGGGCACGCATCTTGCTCCACAGCTTGGTCACCAAGCAGAGCAATCCGATCGATCGGAGCCCCCCATCTGGCTCAGGCAGGAAGACCAGCGTGGAGAGAAGCTCATCGAGGATGGCGGGGTTGCTGTCGTAGCCCACGATGACGCCCAGCGGGCGGAGCTGGAAATCCACAGGCAACTGCAAGATCCACCGGGGGTGGCAGGAAGTCGTCCCAGCCCAATCCGGTCGTCTCCCGATAGCAACGGCACGCCCGATGCAGATCATCCGAGGTGAGGCCCGGCAAGTCTACGCCGTCCGTCACCGCCCAGTTTTCCGGGGCCACGTCCTCGGATTCCAAGGGGTTGTTCCAGAGCGCCGCCCAGTCGTCCGAGAGCTGGTCCGCCGCGTCCTGGCCGCCCGCCTGCAAACGACCTCCAGGCGTGGAGGCGGCCCTGCCTCCGAACTCGTCCTTGCTCAGACTCCTCTCGGCGAACAGGCGCGCCTGCTTACCACCACTCTGGACAGAGGCACGGGCCCAAGATTTCCAGCCCAGCTTTTTCTGTCTGGCATCTGCTCCCCCACGGCGCCCCAGATCCTGCTCAGGACGCTGCCAAGCCTCCGGGAGGTCGTGCAAGCGACCCCGACCTGCGTGTAGCGCAAGGAGCTGGAGGTCACATTGACTACAATCACCATGCTCTGGCATCGCAGGCGCCTCCATGACCGCGATGATGTCCTGGTGCCTCTCCACCCCCAGCTCGCCCAGCTTGTCCCAACCCAGTCAGTGAAAGGGCGTCCAGGCGCTGACAGAGACAGCGGAACGACCACCATGCAGTGGTGGTGGGTGAGGAACGCTGGCGTTGCTCGCGCTCCCACGTTGTTGTCAGCGGAACCCTCGACGTTCGCGGACCCTCGCGCGCTGCTCCACGCCGTGGAGGCCAACGAGGAACGCTGCGAATTTATCGTACCACTCCTGGAGCTTGGCCACCAGCGGGACATCGCGACACCCACCTCCGCCAGCATCCTCGGGGAGATCCCACGCCCAATCGGGGGGCATATGCTCCAGATGGGGGCCGTGCGGCAGGTCCACCGCAAACCGTCGAAATCGAATCGGTTTGCTGATCCAGGTGCTCGGCCTCGCCCCTTTTCGGGTATAACATCACCAGGATGTGGGGCGGGAGGGGCGCATCTGCTAACATTTTCACGCATGGTGCCAACGTTTCGGCAATCACGACGTAGTCCTAAGTCGGGCTTGTCTCTCTACAGGAGCAATCTCCAAACATAGCCAACAAACTAGTTATGATTCGGCTTCGTCTGCTTCTTACTATTATTATTAGTATTATTACTACTATTATTATTATTATTATTATTATTATTATTATTACTATTATTATTATTATTATTATTATTATTATTATTATTATTATTATTATTTATTATTATTATTGTTATTATAAGTAGTAGTAGTAGTAGTAGTAGTAGTAGTAGTAGTAGTAGTAGTAGTAGTAGTAGTAGTAGTAGTAGTAGTATTCGTTTTCGTCGTCGTCTTCGGCCTCGTCTTCGTCTTCGTCGTCGTCGTCTTCTGCTTCGTCTTCGTCTTCGTCTTCGTCTTCTTCTTCTTCTTCTTCCTCCTCCTCAACCCTCTCCTCCTCCTCCTCTCCCTCTTTCTTCTTCTTCTCCTCCTCCTCGGGCCCTCTCTTTGCCCTGCGTCTTGGCCCTGCCCCCTCCTGCCTCTCCTTGTTTCAGTGGTTTCGGTGGCGGAATATCGGGCTTAGGTCTAATCTTCCGCGGCAGCAGCACGCCGTTGCGATCATCCTGCCCCTTTTCTCCCTCCACACTCGCATGCACCGCCTCCAACTCCTGATCCTCTCCATGTGGCCCTCTTGCCTCGTCTCCCCCCCTTCTCCAGGCCCCCATTTCCCCCCCGCCCCGTCGGTCCTGCCTTCCTTGGGCTTCCCAGTGATATTCAGCGTGATTCTGGCCGCGAAGAGTCATGCGCAGCATCGTCGTAGTAGTTTTCGTCGCGATACAGTTCCTTGTGGACCACTGCGTCACCTAGATGCGCTTTGGACGATTTGATTTGGGTATCCGTGCCAGGTTGAAGGGCCTTGCATTCGGAGGAGGGGAGGTGGGTATTCATGGAGACAGTCGAGCAGCCGGAAGACAAGGAGAAAAAGAGCACCGCTGCCACCCTGACAGAGCATTTCAAGAACGCGAAGAAGAAACACCGCAGCGGGTATGAAGAAGGCGGGCATTGCTCGGGCAGAGAGACAAGATGTCGGGATGCTACTTGCAATGGTGGTGTGAGCGGTGGTGATCGTGAGGAGGAGTTCGCAGGTCTCGGGTCCCGTATGTGATCGCTGAAGAGGCCGAATCCAGCTTCCTGCGGCCAGCGGCACGGTGACGGACAGCCATTGCGAGGGCAGTGCGCGATGCGCTGTGGCCTGCACGTCTCGACGGGGGCGAGGATCACGATGATGATGCGGATGATGCTGCTGCAGCTGATGTTGCTGATGTTGACGATGAGGTTGATGATCATTTTGATGATGCTGATGATGACAGTGATGATGCTGCTGATGATGATGATGCTGCTGCTGCTGATGATGATGCTGATTCGATGATGATAATGCTGATGGTGATGCTGAGCATAACGATTGCGATGATGCTGCTGCTGATACTGATCGTACTGATGATGATGATGATGATGATGATGATGATGATGCTGATGATGATGATGATGCTGATGCTGATGATGATGATGATGATGATGATGAGGATGATGATGATGATGATGATGATGATGATGATGATGCTTGTGATAATGATGGTGATGATGCTGCTGCTGATGATGATGATGCAGATGAGATTGATGATGCTGACGAAGAGGTTGATGATGATGATGATGATGCTGCTGCTGCTGCTGCTGATGTTGTTGAACATTATTCCTTCTAAAGAATTATTATTGTTGGGACCCCTGGTGCGCGACCTCTGCGCCGCGCCTAGGCCGCAGCTACATTTTCATCATTTTTTCGCGAAAGCTTCAGAAAAGTGGATGAGCTCCGGATCCGGTTTTTTGTTGACGCTCGTTTTCCCTTGCAAAAAACAATAGAAAATGAAAATTCTTGTTTTTACTTGATCAAATTGCAAGAATCCCTTGCAAAAAATAAGGTAAAGTGGACATTCGTGCGCGCAAGACGAAATCCTTCCAAAACCTTAGGTTTCGTAGCGATTTTAACATAAAAACATCAAAAACCCAATGGTTTTCTCAGAAAAAATTGTCAAAATGTCCTTCCGCGCGCTCTTGCGGATTCCTAGGAAACCCACCAGATTTTAAACATTTCTGTTAAAAGGGCCTTTGCGAGGAACCTTTTCAGGTGCTTCGACCTTCTGCAACAACGGTTGCGAGCCTACGAGGGCCACCATCCCTTGCAAAAAATGACACGAAGTGCACATGCGCGCGGCCGCCGCGCGCGCGTGCCGAAATCCTGCCAAACATAATGTGATTTCAATAATTTCAAGATGCGATGTTCCGAAAACATATGCAAACGCAAGACTTTCTCATCCGAAAAATATCAAAATCCACCCGCGGGCTCTTCATGAATCTTTAAAACCCAAGATGGCCCCAAGAGGCGCTCAAGATGGCCCCAAGAGGCGCCCATGAGGCCGCAAGAGGCGCCCAAGATGGTCCCAAGAGGCCCCAAGAGGACTCCAAGAGGCCCCCAAGAGGTTCCAAAGAGGCTCCAAGTTGGCTCCAAGAGGCCCCCAAGATGGCCCCAGGAGGCGTCCAAGCGGCTCCAAGAGTCCTCCGGGAGGATCCAATAAGCCCCCAAGAGGCCCCAACATGCTTTCAAGAAGCCCCCCAAAGCCTCTCAAGAGGACCCCATGCGGCGCCAGGAGGCTTCCCCCCTTCCCCAAGAGGACCCCCAGCGGCCCCAGGAGGCTTCCCCCCTTCCTCTCACGCTCATATCCGTAGCCATCTCGGATCAAGGTATCGCCTGTGTTCTTGGATCATGGCTTTGACGGCGAAAGACCTTCACGAGCAGTATGGCGCAGAGCTGTCCCGGCCTCCCTTGGCCGACTGCGAGAGTGCGTATTATTTGCATCAGGCGCTCGCGGCAAAGGGTATCAATGCCAGTCACCAGGCGTGCAAGACTTGGTGGGCCAAGTATCGGGTTGTGACTGGCAAGGTCAGTATTTCTAGCGCCAAGGAGCTGGAGGAGCAGCACGGGTCTGCCATCCGCCACCTGGGCATCGAGTATAATACCGCTTACAAATTATGCCGGGCGCTCCGACAGTTGGATCCACCACTGTATGTGCCAGATAGGGTCGCAACGGCGTGGCTACTGCAGTATTCATCGAAAGACACGCTTGTCCAAGTGCAGAACGCTGGCCATCTGGAGAGCTGGTATGGAGAACGTATTCGCGGGGCACATGCGGGGCCCAAACAAGTGATCAACCTCTGCGGGTGTGTACTCCACGCCAGTGTAGTATCCACGATCGTCCGCGCGCCACGAAGTGAAGTGTCCTGACGTCATAGGGCGGGAAGCTGGGTGTGGGTGGTTCCCGAGAGTCGTGTGGATGTTTGGTAGAGCTTGCATTGCCCCCCCACGAAGTGGGGGTATTGGCTGGCGTCGCATGAAAACCCTGGCACTGGGGGGAACACTGAGCGTTCGGGTAAAATGATTGTTGTTGTTGTTGTTGTTGTTGTTGTTGTTGCTGTTGTATATGATGATGCTGGGTACGCAGGCACTTTGGCGTACACAGGCGCTGAGGTGCAGATCGCCATCTACACATGCTGCTGCTACCCGTTCTCGGTCATTCCTAGGCATTCTCAGATGCCGCTGGCGCGAAACGTGACGTCATCGGCCCCCTCCGCCCGCCAGATGGTTGCCGTCGTCGGCTCGAAATAAGAGAAAAAAGGCTCCAGCCATGTCCGCGCGCACGACGACGACGACGACGACGACGAGCGACGAGCGAAGAGCGAACACGACGACGACGACGTCGACGACTGCGGGCCAGACTCCTTTGCCCGATGCGCACGGTGGCAGTGCCCAGAGCGCACTGAGGGGGGGAGCGTTACGTTATACGGTCAAGTTGCCACATATAGCGTGCACGGCCCCCCTCGAGTGACAGAAAAGCACTCAAACGTGTGCACGCTGTAGGCCGCCTCGCCGGCGTATTTTGAGTTTGATAGAATTAGGGACCCCACTGGAAGTCGTTCGTGCACTCTATTCGTTGACTCAGCCTCGGAGCGCACGTGCAATCTATCCGTCGATAGGCCCGACCCGGGAGGCGCAATCTATACGTTTTTGGCTCGTATGGCGCCCCTCGGGGGGTGCATTCTATACGTGTCCTCCACCTCCAGCTCGCCATTCCACTCCGTCCCCTCCTCCTCCTCTTCCTCCCCCTCCTCCTCTTCCTCCCCCTCTTCCTCTTCCTCCCCCTCCTCTTCCTCCTCCTCCTCCTCCTCCTGCTGCTCCTCCTCCTCCTCCTCCTCCTCCTCCTCCTCCTCCTCCTCCTCCTAGGTACGTAGGAGCACGTCCGACGTGAGAAGAAACGTTTAGAGCGCATAGAGTGTACCTGTGTTTTCAGAACGTCGATCTTGCTCAGCAGTCCCTTGGGCTGTGCTGGACCTCTCTGAAAGTCCTGTTGGGCTGTCTTTGCGGCGCTCGGGGCCCTCCTGGGCCGTGCTGGGCTGCTCCTGGAGCCATCCCAAGCTGTCTTACAACTCTATGGGGCCCTCTGGACGTCACCTCTTGGAGCCCTGAGCGGTCCTGTCCCCCCTTCTGGAGCTGGGGCCCGTGTAGCGTGTCCCCTGCCCCTCCCGCTTTCCCTGGGGTCGGGGCCATGCTGGGCTGTCTTGGCGGCCTTTTGAGCCTTCTTGGGGCTCCCGTGGGCCGTCCTGGGCCTCTCCAGGGGCCTTGCTGGGCTGTCTCTGTGGTTCTCGGGGCTCTTGTGGGCCGTTCTGGGCTGCTCATGGAGCCATCCCAGGCTGCCTTACAACTCAACAGGGCCCTCTGGACGTCATCTCTTGTAGCCCTGAGCCGTCCTGCCCCCTGCTGGAACTGGGGCCCGTATAGCGTGCACCTTGCCCCCCGCCCCTCCCGTCCCCCTCGCGTCGCGCTGGGCATCCCTGCGGGCCCTCTTGGGCAATCTTGGGCGCCTGGGGGGCCATATTGGGCTGCTTGAGGCAGCAATCGGAGCTTTGCTAGGCTGTCTGGGCGGCCTTTTTGGCCTTCTTGGGGCTCCCGTTGGGCCGTCCTGCGCCTCTCTGGAAGCCCTGTTGGGCTGTCTTTATGGCGCTCGGGGCACTCGTTGGCCGTTCTGGGCTGCATCTGGAGCCATCCCAGGCCGTCTTACAACTCTATGGGGCCCTCTGGACGTCACCTCTTGGGGCCCTGAACCGTCCTGCCCACCCATGCTTGAGCCGGAGCCCGCATAGCACCTGCCCCCCGCCCCTCCCGCCCCCCCGCCCCCGGGGGGTCGCGCTGGGCTTCCCTGAACAAAAACCCTCTTGGGCAATCCTAGGCGATCTGGAGATCATTTTGGCTCGTTAAGGGTAGCAATCGGGGCCATGCTTGGCTGTCTTGGCGGCATTTGAGGCCTTCTTGGGGGTTCCCTTGGGCCGTTCTGGGCCTCTCTTGGGACGCACAGAGACATACTAATACCATATGTCCGCCTTGGAGGCGCGCGTCCGACCCGAACATATAGTATACCTATATTGTAGTATATCGTTTCTCGAGAGGTGCGGCCAGAAAGCGCCCGCCTACGATTTCTCGGTGCGCGCGTCGCCCCGGGGGGGCGACGAACCCATAGTATAGGTATGTTTGGGGGACGCCGATCTCTGGAAGCCCTGTTAGGCTGTTTTTGTTGTGCTCGGGGCTCTCGTGGGCCGTTCTGGGCTGCTCCTGGAGCCATCCCAGGCTGCCTTACAACTCTATGGAGCCCTCTGGACGTCACCTCTTGTAGCCCTGAGCCGTCCTGCCCCCCCATGCTGGAGCCGGAGCCGACGTAGCGTGCACCTGCCCCGCGCCCCTCCCGCCCCGCCCCCCCCGGGTCGCACCCCCCCTTCTGGGGGTCGCGCTGGGCCTCCCTGAACGAAAACCCTTTTGGGCAATCCTCGGCGATGTGGAGATCATTCTGGCTCGTTTGGGGTAGCAGTCGGGGCATGCTTGGCTGTCTTGGCGGCCTTTGGGGCCTTCTTGGGTGTTCCCTTGGAATGTGGAGGAGCGAAGGAGGAGGAGGAGGAGGAGGAGGAGGAGGAGGAGGAGGAGGAGGAGGAGGAGGAGGAGGAGGAGGCGGAGGAGGAGGAGGAGGACGACGACAAACCTGAAAGCAAGCCCTCTTGGACAATCTTGGGCGCCTTGGGGGCCATCTTGGCCCGTTTGGGGCAGCAATCGGGGCCATGCTAGACTGTCTGGCCGGCCTTTTGGGTCTTCTTGGGGCTCCCTTGTGTCGTCATGGGCCTCTCTGGGAGCCCTGCTGGGCTGACTTTGTGGTGCTCGGGGCTCTCGCAGGCCTTTCTGGGCTGCTTCTGGAGCCATTCCAGGCTGTCTTACAACTCTATGAGGTACTCTGGACGTCACCTCTTGGAGCCCTGAGCCGTCCTGCCCCCCCCTCCGTTCTGGAGACTGGGCCCACGTAGCGTGCACCTGCCCCCCCCCGCCCCTCCCGCCCCCCCTCCCCCCCGGGGGGCGCGCGCTGGGCCTCCTTGAACCCCTCTTGGGTAATCTTAAGCGCTTCGGGGACAATTTTGGCCCGCTTTGGGCAGCAATCGGGGCCATGCTGGGTTGTCTTGGCTGCCTTTTGAGGAGCCCTCTTGGGGCTCCCGTGGGCCGTCCTGGGCCTCTCTGGAAGCCCTGTTACGCTGTTTTTGTGGTGCTCGGGGCTCTCGTGGGCCGTTCTGGGCTGCTCCTGGAGCCATCCCAGGCTGTTTTATGACTCCATGGTGCCCTCTGGACGTCACCTCTTGGAGCCCTGCACCTCTGCTGGAGCCGAGCCTTGTCCAGCGTGCACCTGCCCCGCGCCCCTTCCGCCACCCGGGGGTCGCGCTGGGCCCCCGTGGGGGGCCCTCTTGGGCAACCTTGGGCGCTTGGGTAACCATGTTGGCCGGGGTTGGGCAGCAGTCGTTGCCATGCTGGGTTGTCTTGGCGGTCTTCTGGGCCTTCTTGGGGCTCATTTGTGCTGTCCTGGACCTCTCTGGAAACCCTTTTGAGCTTTCCTTGTGGTGCTCGGGGCACTCGTGGGCCGTTCTGGGCTGCTCCTGGAGCCATCCCAAGCTGCCTTACACAACTCTATGGGGCCCTCTAGACATCACCTGTTTGAGAACTGCCGCACATCGTGCACCTGTCCCCGCCCCTCCCGCCACCCTGGAGTCGCGTTCGGCCTCCCTGAAAACCCTCTTGGACGATCTTGGGCGCTTGGGGGACCATCTTGGCCGTGGTTGGGCAGCACTCGGGCCCATGCTAGGCTGTCTTGGCTGCTTTTTGGGCCTTGTTGGGGCTCCTGGACGCCCTGTTGGGCTGTCTTTGTGGCGCTCGAGGCCCTCCTGGGCCGTTCTGGGCTACTCCTGGAGGCATCCCAAGCTGACAACTCCATGGGGCCCTCTGTACGTCACCTCTTGGAGCCCTGAGCCGTCCTGTCCCCCCTTCTGGAGCCGGGGCCCGCTCCCGTGGGGTCGCGCTCTAGGCCTCCCTGCAAGCCCTCCTTGGCAATCTTGAGCGCCTTGGGCGCCATTTACCGCGGTGTGGGCAGCAATCGGGGCCATGCTGGGCTGTCTTGGCGGCCTTCTGGGCCTTCTTGCGGCTTCCTTGGGCTGTCCTGGGTCGCTCTGGACGCCCTGTTGGGCTGTCTTTGTGGTGCTCGGTGCTCTCGTGGGCCGTTTTTGTCTGCTCCTGGAGCCACTCCAGGCTGTCTTACAACTCTATGGGGCCCTCTGGACGTCACCTCTTGTAGCCCTGAGTTGTCCTGCTCCCCCATGCTGGAGCCGAAGCCCGCATAGCGTGCACCTGCCCACCTGGGTTGCGATGGACCTCCAGGAAAACCCTTTTGGACAATCTGAAGAGCTTCGGGGACCATTTGGCTCGTTCGGGGTAGCAATCGGGGCCATGCTTGGCTGTCTTGGTTGGTGGCCTTTGGGGCCTTCTTGGGGCTCCCTTGGGCCGTCCTGCGCCTCTCTGGAAGTCCTGTTGTGCTTTGTTTGTGGTGCTCGCGGCCCTCATGGGCCGTTCTGGGCTGCTCCTGGAGCCATCCCAGGCTGTTTTACGACTCTACGGGCCCTTTGGAGCCCTGAGCCGTCCTGCCCCCCCCCATGCTGGAGCCGGAGCCGACGTAGCGTGCACCTGCCCCGCGCCCCTCCCGCCCCGCCCCCCCCGGGTCGCGCCCCCCCCCTCTGGGGGTCGAGCTGGGCCTCCCTGAACGAAAACCCTTTTGGGCAATCCTAGGCGATTTGGAGATCATTTTGGCTCGTTTGGGGTAGCTGCTTGGCTGTCTTGGCGGCCTTTGGGGCCTTCTTGGGTGTTCCCTTGGAATGAGGAGGAGCGAAGGAGGAGGAGGAGGAGGAGGAGGAGGAGGAGGAGGAGGAGGAGGCGGAGGAGGAGGAGGCGGACGACGACGACGGCGGCGGCGGCGGCGACGGCGATGACGACGAGGGGCCCCAGCGCCGTCAGAAAACGGCCGATCCCGGGTAGGCCGAAAGCCTAAGGGCTCAAGTTCTGAAGCTAATCTCACAGGTTTGGGGGGCTTTCCATGGGGTTCTCCCAGGGCTTGCGAGGCCTCTCCCTCAGGTCTTAGGCTAATCGGGCGTCGAGATACCTATGCGCAGAGCCTGGGAAGCGGGGATTGCGAAGGCGGTGTGCCATCTGGGTTGGAGATGTTGCAGTGCTTCGGAAGGTGTTGTCAAAACATCCTCGGGCGGGATATCAGGGAGAGGGAGTATCGGACACCCGCGTGTAAGAACACATCCCCCCAGCTGTGGGACGCTATCATGATCGATGCAAGCTGCATATAGAAACATATAACACTCGGGTACAATGGTTGTTGTTGTTGCTGCTGTTGTTGTTTCTGGTGCCGATGCCGTTGTTGTAGTAGTTGTTGTTGTTGTTGTTGTTGTTGCTGTTGCTGTTGCTGTTGCTGTTAGTGGTGTTGTGGGTGTTGAATGTCCAATTCTGAAGAATCTTTGTTGTTGGTCTCCCCTGCGCGGAAACCAGTGTACAATGCTTCTCCTCGGGCTCGCATCTCTTTTTGTGACGGACAATTGAGGTTTCACTAAACTTGCTTTGGCCCCTGGTTTAGAAACACAGCGGCTCCCGCCAGATTCTTTGTCCCCTTTTTTGTTTTGGTTTTTTATGTTTGAATCGCGCTCTCGCGAGGGAGGTCTTCATACTGTATACCAGAATCGCGCTCACGCGCGGGGGCTCGTTTTAAGTTATTCAGACGCCGCGCCCTCGACACCCAGGCATCACGCTCTCGGTGTGGATGTCCTCATGATTTATTTGGGAGTGGCGCTATCGCTGGAGTCATTCCCGCGATCCATACAGCTCGCACGTTTCGGCAACCTGCGTGTTCGACGTGGCCGCCCGGGCCTGCCTTCCCCGCCCGCCCGTTAGGGCCCCCACCCGCCCGATCAGCTCTCGTCTGGTTCTGCCAGCCGCTTTCTGCTTCAAGCCCCCCTCCTGCTCCTCCTCCTCCTCCTCCTCCGCCTCCTCCACCAGCCTCCTCCTCCTCCTCCTCTTGCTTTCGTGCTCCATCCTCTCTCCCTCGCCCCTGTTTGCGCGAAACACTCGTGGCAGGTACGAAGAAAAATATACCTCCAGGTGGAGTGCGGTTGAAGACTGGGAGGGCGGGTCTCGAGGGTTTGGGGTATACGGGTGGGATGGCGCGCGAGCAGATCAGATCCTACAGTCATAGAATACAGTTTGCTGTTGATGATCGTGATGACGATGATGACGACCATGTTGTTGATGCTGACGTTGATCTTGTTGTTGGTGCTGAGGAAGAAGAGGACGATGAACAGGAGCACGGTGAGGATGACGAGGATGATGGGAGGAACGATGGCGACGGTGATGGAACGTACTTGTCGGTTTACCAGGCACGGGCCCACTCAAGCGTGGGAGTTCGCGCGCAGCTTAGAACGTAAGGTTTTAGCGGGGGGTGCCTGGGAAGGGGAACCTCCGCGGCCCATTTGGGCTAATGTTTTTCTCTCGGGCCTTTCCCTCCCATGTGCCCTCCACAGGCCGTTTTTTTCTTTGGCTCTCGCCGCGTAGCGGTTAGAACCCGCCGACGAGATCGTCGGCCCGAGTGTCCCGCGTTGCTGGAGGGCCGCCGAGGGCGACGCAGGTGCGCGCGCGGACGAGAATCGCCGCGCCTGTGATGCCACGTGGGTAGTCCGTCGTTCCCTTGGTTCTGGGCGCGCGGGAGTGAAGATAACCCGCGTCGCTCGGGGCCGCTCGCTGTGGGCGCATCAGGCGCCCACTTGTCGGTTTACGAGGCGCGGGCCCACTCAAACGGAGAAGGAGGAGGAGGAGGAGGAGGAGGCGGAGGCGGAAGAGGAGGAGGAGGAGGGGGAGGAGGAGGAGGAGGAGTAGCAGGAGCAGGAGCAGGAGCAGGAACAGGAGGAGTGCGGAGGAGTGAGAAAGAGTGAGGAGGACTGAGGAGGAGTGCGGAGGAGCGAGAGGAGGAGGAGGAGGAGGAGGAGGACAAGAAGAAGGCGGACGAGGAGGGGAGGAGGAGGAGGAGGAGGAGGAGAGAAGGGAGGAGGAGGAGGAGGAGGAGGAGGAGGAGGAGGAGGAGGAGGAGGCGGAAGAGGAGGAGGAGGAGGAGCAGGAGCAGGAGCAGGAGCAGAAGCAGGAACAGTAGGAGTGCGGATGAGTGAGAAAGAGTGAGGAGGACTGAGGAGGAGTGCGGCGGAGCGAGAAGGAGGAGGAGGAGGAGAAGGAGGAGGAGGATGAGGAGGAATCGAACTTGTGATACGAATAATCGTAATAATCACACTAAGAATAATACTAATAATTAGACTAATAAGAAGAATACTAGGAATACTGGGAATATCAATAATAATAATAAGAAGCATACTACTACGAATCATAATACTAATAATAAGCATCCTACTACTACTAATAATAATAGTAAATAGTAGTCATACTAATAATACTAATACTAATACTAATACTACTACTAATACTAATACGAATAATACTAATACGAATACGAAGAATATGATCACTAAGAAGAACACTATGACGAATACCAAGAATACTAGTACTATGAATAAGAGGAGTAATACTGATACGAAGAAGAACAATACGAATGATAATAATAATGAGAATACGAAGAATAATACTACTGATACTCAGAAGAATAATCTTAATAAGTCTACGACGACGAATACTACTAATAACAATAAGAAGAAGACGACGCATACGGATACTAATAATAAGACGATTAACAATACTACTAATAATAAGAAGAAAAGGAATCATAATGATTAAAACCATAATCCTATTATACAGAATAATATTACAAATCAGAACAAGAGTAATACTAATAACAAGAATAACAAACAATGATAAGACGAATAATAAAAACAATAACAATATTAATAATGATAATGATGATGATGATGATGATGATGATGATGATGTTGATGATGATGATGATGATGATGATGATGATACTAATAATAATAACTAAAATAGAAATAATAACAATACTAATAATATTTATTATACTAACAATAATGCTACTACTACTACTACTACTACTACCACTATTACTACTAATAATAGTAATAGTAGTAAATAATAGTAATAATATTCATAATAGTAATAATAGTAATAATGATGATAATAATAATACTACTAATAATAATAATACGAATAATACTAGTAATAATAGTAATAAAAATACTAATAATTACAATAATACTAATAATACTAATACTACTAATAACACTAGTAATACTAATAATATTATAATAATACTGATAATAACACTAAGAAGAATACTATGAATACGAATACTAATAAGAGGAGGAGGAGGAAGAGGAGGAGGAGGAGGAGGAGGAGGAGGACGAGGATCGCCCCCCTGCGCGCACAAGCGTGCCGTACCCCGAGCCGTCGCTGCCCGGTGTTTTCCCGTGGTCGAGGGCGCGGGCTGCGCCCCTGGCGCCGCCCATGGGCCCGCCGCGCGGCCCCGGCCTGTGGCTGGCCTGGGACCCCCAGCGCGGCGCGTAGCGGTGAGCACGAGCGCAGGCCGCCTCGGCGCTGCGGGCGCCCGCGCCATCCGCGGCGGCGCCGCCGCCGGGCGCGGCCGCGACCGCCCCCGCCGCGGCGGTGAGCGCAGCGCTCTCGGCACCGCTGCAGCCGGGCGCGGCCAAGGCCATCTCGGCGCTGGCGGCGGGCGCGGCAGCCACGGTCGCGTCGGCGGCGGCGGGCACGGCCTGCCGCCGTGACCCCCCCCTGGGGCAGACTTGGCATCGCTCGGGCGTGTGCATTTTTCTTTGGCGAGGGTCATCGAGGAGCATCCTGGGTCATTTTGCGAGCAGAAAGCTCACGAGACCGACAAGGTGCGCGGGGAATCAATGGCCGAGCGATGGCAAGCTCACGGGGAGCGGCCGTCGCCCTCCTGCCAGGCTGCTCTTGCCCTGCCGCGCCGCGACCGCAGCTCTCCCCCCGTGGCCCCCGCGCCGTCCGCAGGCAGAGAATATATATATATATATATATATATATATATATAAGGAGAGAGAGAGAGAGAGAGAGAGAGAGAGAGAGAAAGACAAGAAAGCACAGCACGGCCAGACGTTGATCTCCTGCGCCGCTGGGTGCCAGGCGGCCGCGCGGCCTCCCTGCCCCCG
This sequence comes from Prorocentrum cordatum, assembly GCA_963575745.1. Classification (NCBI taxonomy): domain Eukaryota; class Dinophyceae; order Prorocentrales; family Prorocentraceae; genus Prorocentrum; species Prorocentrum cordatum. The sequence goes on along the minus strand of CAUYUJ010001922.1, from coordinate 58,170 downwards.
CACCGCCCGTGGGCCGCGCTGGCCGCGCGCGCGTGCCACGGAAACAGGTGCATGCCTCTATCCGTCTGCGTCTCGCTGCTTCTGGGGGTGTCGCCCGACCACGCCACCAGCGTGGCCCGCAGCAGTGCCCGCCGACGGGATCCTCTGGCGCGTCGGCGGGACCGTGTGTGGCTCGCTGCTGGGTGCCGTGCAGCCCTGCTGCCACGTCGCCGCTCCCCCCAGCCCTGCGCCGCGCGTGGGCCCCGAGGGAGGCATCCGCAGTCGCGTCAGCCCCGCAGCCGGGAGCGGCCGCGGCCCCGCCGCCCGCTCGGCAGCCGCCCTGGCTCGCCCAGCAGCCTCTAAAAGCGGTGGGGTGCAGGCCACGCCCGCAGCCGCCGAAGGCTCCCCGCATGCCTGCCGGTAGCCCTCCACGGGCAGTCTGGGCTCAGACATTTTTTTTGTTGGTCGGCGGGTCGAGAGCGGGCCTCTTCCGGTCAAGAATTAGGCGGGGCGCGCGAAGCACTAATTGGGGAGACAGGGCGCGGGCACCTCTGGGCTCAGACACATGATGCGGGCAGGCGGCGTGTGGCAGCCGCAGGCGTTGCCAAAGACACGCTGACCGGCATCAAAGGCCTGGGTCAACCCTGGGGGCGCGACGATGATCACGCTTCGCGCGTCGCGGTCTGGGCCGGAGCGGCCGCCTTTCGCCAGCCAAGGGGGCGGCGCAGGGGCGCGAGGGCTGCGAAGATAACCGCGCGTCACGCATGGCGGCGCGCGCTGTGCGAAGCCAGGTGACCTGGGCTGTCGCCAACTTGCTTGGCTCGGCCCTGTCCCTGCCTGTCCCTGGCCCGGTCCTGCTCTCGGCCGCCCGCCGCCTTCTTTGGGCTCGGGACCTGGGCCCTGCCCTCGCACGCCGCCGGCTTCCACCGCTCGGCGCAACCCGCTTTCTGATTCCTGCGGGAGCAGCGTTAAGGGGCGACCGGCTCGGGGGGCACGTGCGAACCCTACCCCTACCCGCCACGATTTCTGAGGGGGAGGGTGGGGTAGGGTTCGCACGTTGCCCCCTAGACAGGCTCGGGGGGGAGTGCGACGACCCCCGGTCGCTCATGGGTCGCGGATAGGGGCCCGGCAGCAAGCTGGGCTGGTGGAAGCCAGCGCTCCACCATGGCAGCGGGACCTTCTCTGGCAGCGCGGCCTCCAGCGTGTTGGCCCTGCCTTCGGCCCACCCTGGCCAGTGGTTGGTCGCCGCGGCGGCGGAGCGAGAGAAGGGGTGAGGCCTTCGGAGAGCGTGTCGGTGTGTTCGGTGGCTCGCCGCAGGGGGCCGCGAGGCGAGGCGAAGGGGGGGCGGTGGCGGGGAGGGAGCCGCGAGGGGGACGGCGGTAGCGAGGGGAAGAGGGGCTGCGAGGGTGTTTCGTGCAGGGGCAGGGGGGTGCTGCTGCTGCTGCTGACGACGACGACGAAGATGTCGACGACGGCGCTTTCTTGATGATGCTGATGCTGCTGATGATGATGATGACGATGATGCTGGTGCTGGTGCTGGTGCTGATGCTGATGCTGATGCTGATGCTGATGCTGATGCTGCTGATGCTGATGCTGATGCTGATGCTGATGCTGATGCTGATGCTGATGCTGATGCTGCTGCTGATGATGCTGCTGATGCTGCTGCTGCTGCTGATGAAGTTGATGATGATGATGATGATGATGATGATGATGATGATGATGATGATGATGATGATGCTGCTGCCGATGATGATTATGATGACGATGATTAGCAGGACATGTGTGTTTGTGTGTGCGTATGGGCTGGTGGGGTGGGGTGGGGTGGAGGGTGTGGGGGTGGGGTGTGGGTGGTGGTGTTGGTGATGGTGGTCTTGATGACGATGCATGATTATGACGACGATGATGAGGATGGTGACCAGGTGGCTATGGTTAGGATGATGGTGATGACGAAGATGATGAAGAGGATAAGGAGGAGGAGGAGGAGGAGGAGGAGGAGGAGGAGGAGGAGGAGGAGGAGGAGGAGGAGGGAGAGAGGGGGAGGAGGATGAGCAGGATGCAACCCAGCGGCAGGGAAACGGAAAGAGACCGCGGCGGGGCCTCAGGCGCACTCAACCAGGTAGTGGCCGCGCACGACTTCGTCGCGTCGGCTTCCCCGGCCGAGGTGCTGATCACTAGCCACAGGATCAACCTGGACGCCACTGGAGGGGGGAGCAAGGGGGGATTGTTTTGTGGATGACGATCCATGGAGAGGAAGCATGTTGCCAAATAATTGCCAGATGTCTAGAACATGTGTTCAAGATGTTTTAAACATGTCAAACACATGTTTAACACATGTTTAGAACAGGTTGTCGACATTTTGCACACATTTCAAATTCAATGATAGGACCGTTAGGGTATCCATTGTCGTGGCATCCACAAGGATTGGCGGATGGGAGGAACGGAGTGGTGAGGGTCCGGGGAGGGAGGAGAGGAGCGGAGGTTGAGGGGAGCGTTGTGCGGGGTGGGATCTCGTCTTTCAGGGGGCACGTGGACTCATGATCATTCGAGATCAAGAGGAATTAGCGATACAGTTGGCACTTTTGCAATGCATGTTGCTGTGTCGCCCTATTCTGGTGCATCATTTGTTACAGCGTGCGCGCTCGCGTGACACAGTGGTGTCGCCGAGCTGTTGGTCACATTAGCTTTAATTGGGTCAGGGCAGTTTTGGCGCAGTGTCGACAGGGTCTGGATCAGATTAGGTTAGGGATTTGCCACGTTCGGAGGGGGGCTTGTACCCCGAAATGTTCGACCGCGGTTCGTTATTGCTGAATGAGAGTCGCGTTCCTGCGAGGTGGGCCCTCGTTCTGTTAAGTGGGCCCCCGATGTGTTTGATCGAATTGCTGGCTCTGCCTCCTGCTTCCCCTTTTCCTGATCGGCATGTTCGCCTTTCTTTTTTGTTGCCTCGCCTCTTCCTCCCGCCTCTCAGATGTCTGGCGATTTCGCGCCCTTCTTGTCTCTGTCCACGGCTCGCTGAATGTTTCCCGATTGCAGGTCGGTTTGCGCGTCGCTCTTTCCCGGGGAGCTGCGGAAAATAGTTGCTCCTTCCTCCTCGTCCGCCTGCTTTTGCTTCTGTCCCGCTCTCCTTCGCTCTCGCCCGATCTCCTCGTCGTCATCCCCCGTTCCCCTTTCCGCCCCGTCTTCTATTCCACTTCCTCCTCCGCCGTCGGCGACCTCTGGGCGGCCTTCGGCGGCGCTCGGCGGCCTTTCGGCGGCCTCCGGCTGCCCTTGCAAGCTTTTCGGCGGCCCCGGGTGGCCAATCGGCGGCTCTTCGGCGGCCTTCGGATGCCTTTCGTTACCAGCCTGGAACATATCCCTATCCCTATGCTGGGCACCTCCTCTTCTCGATGCCGATCTTAAGGATTCCCTCAGTTTTTGAGGGCCTATCCCTAAGATTGTCCTCGCTTTGTGCTCGCCCATCTTAGGGATAGGGATACGTTTGAGGCTGGTTATTGGGGCGCCCTCCGGCGACCTTTCGGCGACCTTTCGGCGGCCCTCAGAGCCCTTTCGGCGGCCCTCGGCGGCTGTTCTTTTTGTGGTGTGCTGTGCCCCTGCCCTGGCTGGCGGCGACCGCGACGGCTGACTAGGACACGAGGGCGGACGACGACCGAAGCGCGAACGACGACGAGGTAGACCTCTGTCAATGGCACAGGATCCGTTCCAATGTAGTTTCACTTATCATGATCTTGTGTTGCAGTAAATCGCTGCTGTGCACGATTTGTGGTGATTTGATGTACGTGTGCCGTCGCACACGTGAGTTCGCACCGGCGCCGTTATTTATCAAACGCCGACGGGCCCTTGAATCAATCAAAACTACGAGCGAATCTCTTCGATCCCCGTTCTATTTCATATTATATTCTATTTGGTTCCCTACTTCGTGTGAGAGAACCTCGGTGGTTCCAGAGGAGTGCTACCGACATTGGTAGCGGAACCAGTGGCTCCAGATCCGCGGCAAAAAGGAATCGGATACCTTGCTCGTGGGCGAACGCACTCACCACAGGAAAATGAGATCCTCCGGCTCAGGCGGCCCACGGCCCAAAGGCAATGGCAAGCAAATGCCAGCAAGCGAGGCTGGTGATGGCACATCGGATCCAACGGAGGACACTGCGCGACTGGACGACGGCGATTTGATAGTGACTTTCGTGACGGAGGCCGAGACCGTGGTCGAGGCGACAGAGATCCGCAGATGGACGCAGGAATGGCCAAACGCTGCCCAGATGCGACAGACTTGCGGTGCAACTTCAGAAGGACAGCGACGGTGTTCCAGCGGTTGTGTCAGCGCAGAGGCGACGCCGTGGCGAGTGAAGGAGCGTACCTCTTACTGCAGGAGCTGGTGGACATGAGCGAAGCATTTGATAAGATTTTCGGCAAGTTGGACGTACTGTACAAGGACACGCAGGAGGTGGAGCTGCCAGGGAGATGCGGCGCGTTCGTTGGAGACTTTGCGAGGTTGCCGAGGGAGACATTGAATGCCTACGTGCTATGACACGGCCACGGTTTGTCAAAGTTGCGAGAGGCTGGGCTGGACCTACCAGACCTCCTGGCGGGCTGGCATATGATGACTGATGACGAGGTCGGCGAACCCGCGATGGCAGATTCCCAACCTCAAGCTGACGGTGCAGGTCGTGACTGAGCCTCTCAAGACGATTTTTGGAGGCGATTGCACGGCACGCAGGAAGGACCTCGACTGAGCGACGAGCACGCGCCGAGGCAAGAGCTACGAAGGTGGCGACAATTACAGGGCCGAAGAAGAGGAAGACGACGCATATTGGTATGCGGACGAATGCCCGGATGAGCCGTGCTGCGAGGATGCCGTGTGGTACGAGGAAGACGAGGAGCCTATCCCCGAGGTGCTCGAAGATGCATGCGAAGCGACGGCGGAGGCCTTCGCGAACTACGCGGAGGCCCGGGCAAAGATGAGAGAGTTGGCAGCAGCGAGAGGATTTTGCCCGGTGGTGGCACCGATGAACGACCGACGAGGATTTCCACCACCGCGGGCCGGCAACGTGCGGCCACCAAAAGGACGAGGGCGGGCAGGCTCGGGATACGGCCAATCACGCGGAAGCTCAAGCAAGGGTACAGCAAGAGGCAGATTTGGTGGCAGAGCACCACTTGGAGGCAGGGGTGGAGCCAAGGGTGGACGGCGTCCGGATGGCTCGCCCAAAATGACGGCAGCAGGTGCGACATAGCAGCGCGGACCTCGATTCAAGCGACGAAGAGGTGGCGCAGCAGCCGATGGGCCCGAAGAGACGACGATGCTGTGTCATATGCACGGTGACATGACGATGACGGAGATCGCACCGAGCCCCGAAACAACGACGATGGGAGAAGTGAACTTGGCCACGGGCACAGGTGTCGGCGACAGTGGAGGGATGAAACCAGTGATGGGTCTCGAGGAGTGGCCAGCATGGCGTGGGAGATTGCAGAATATGGGCCTACCCAGTGAGATCCAGACGGCGCGGTGCCACGAGACGTTCAGGTTCGGCAGCGACGAGACCGCGACGGCGAAGCAGCAGGTGGCCTTCCCTGTTTGGGTGAAGAGCGCGAAGGAGCAGATCGCGGTCTACCTCGTTCCAGGTCGAGTGTCTCTGCTCGTGGCAAGGCCCTGTCTCGAGGAGTGGGGCATGGTGGCCGACTACCGCAACGAGGAGGTGATGTATCTGGGTGCTCAGCCGCAGAAGTGGATCGACATGGAGACGAATGGGGAAGGCCATATGATCATCGATCTATTGGACTTCCCGTTCGATGTTCTAGCGGCAGACGGGGGGTCAAGCTCGGCGGGCGCGGGCACCGACGGCGACCGCCAGGTGGAAAGGAAAGCGAGAAAGAGGCGGACTTCTTTGTGACCAGCAGTTACGGCGACGCCGAGATCGAGCACGCGGAGACCGTGAAGTTCGATGCGAAGGAGCTGGAGGATTGGTTTGCAGAGACCAACCGCGCGTTGGATAGCAAGCCGATGGCAAAGAGGGGTTTGTGGGAGATTTTTTGGTGGCCGACGGACGAGCCGCGCGCTGCGTGGAGAGGCGCGGCGAAGTCAAGGCGGAGAAGTTCACGTTGGAGACCGGCTGGGTCTTCATGAACGGCTCGCGTCGCGAGGCATTCATGCGGGGGCCGGCAAAGAAGAGGCCGGAAGAAGTATTGGTGGCGCCGCCGTGCGCTTCATGGTCTACGATCGGCGCGCTGGCAGAAGCAAACAAGAGCAGCGAATGCCGACTGCAGCAACGGGGAGAGCGTGCCAAGCAGCAGCGCGAATTCCTGAAGTTCAGTCGGGATATCCAGGAGGCGCAGCAGCAGGCGCAGAGGCACGCGCATATAGAACACCCTCGATACGCGACATCATGGGAGGCTGGGGCGTGGTGCGGGATGACGGGCTACGACACATTCGTGGACCAGTGCGCCTACGGACTCATGGCGCTGGATTCTGCAGGTCGAAGGCTCGGGCCGATCAGGAAGCCGACCAACTTGAGGACCGCGAAGATGCAGATGCACGATGGGCTCTGGAAGACATGCGGCTGTAAGGGGAATCTTGTGATTCTCGAGGGTGGACACCGCGCGCGCGGCGTGGGGAATGGCCCGGGGAAGATGGCATTTCAGGCGGCGATCTGCGTCGTAGGACTGTTTGAAGCGCGCGGCGCGCATGACCTGCGACGCGCGCAGACAGCTGCGCCGCGTGGAGGGTTTCACGCCATCGCAGCGGGCGCTAGGAAGGCAGCCAAATATCCTCGGCAGCCTGGCGGACGAGCCGACAACCGCGGGCGACGTCGGCGAAAGCGACGAGGAGTTCTACCGCAACCTGGCTCGCGGGCGGGGCGCAGGCATGGCTTCTGTGGCGGCGAACGTACCGAGGGCAGTTCCGGAGGCGCTGGCGGCCACGAACCGGCCCCTCTAGAGAGAGTTCCAGATCTGCGAGTGGGTGTACTTCTGGAGGCGCGACACAGGCGAGAGCGACCTCATCAAGAACCATTGGAAGGGACCCGCGACGATCGCACTGGTCGAGTGCACGCACGATCCCAACAAGCTTAGACAGTCAGTGTTGTGGTGTGTGCATGGCAGCGCGCTTAAACGGACGACGCGCGAGCTGTTGCGAGCCGAACTTCCAGTGGAGCGACGGCAAAGAGAAGAAGAAGATGACGATCATGGACTGCCACTGTCAACGGCGGAGCGAGTGCTGGAGAAGCTGAAGAGCATAAGCGGATCCACGAATTTCGCGGACCACACGGGCGAAGTTCTCGGTCAGCCAGAGGATTGCGAGGACGAGCATTTCTCCAGGGAGATGGATACGATGGGCGTTGACACTGATGGCCATAGTCGTAGTCGTAGTAGTAGTAGTAGTAGTAGTAGTAGTAGCAGCAGTAGCAGTAGTAGTAGTAGTAGTAGTAGTAGTAGTAGTAGTAGTAGTAGTAGTAGTAGCGGTAGTAGTAGTAGTAGTAGTAGTAGTAGTCGTAGTAGTAGTATTAGTAGTAGTAGTAGTAGTAGTAGTAGTTGTAGTAGTAGTAGTAGTAGTAGGAGTAGTCGTAGTCGTAGTCGTAGTCGTAGGTAGTAGTAGTAGTAGTAGTAGTAGTAGTAGTAGTAGTAGTAGTAGTAGTAGTAGTAGTAGTAGTATAGTAGTAGTGGTAGACTGAGTAGTAGTAGTAGTAGTAGTAGTAGTAGTAGTAGTAGTAGTAGTAGTAGTAGTAGTAATAGTAATAGACTGAGTAGTAGTAGTAGTAGTAGTAGTAGTAGTAGTAGTAGTAGTAGTAGTGGTAGTAGTAGTAGTAGTAGTGGTAGTAGTAGTAAAAGTAGTAGTAGTAGTAGTAGTAGTGGACTGCGCCGCATACATTGCACCACGTAGACTTGCATCGCATAGACTGCATTACATAGGTTGCACCGCGTAGGTTGCGCCACAAAGACTGCGCCGCATAGATTGCATCGCGAATATTGCGCCGCATAAATTGCAACGCGTAGGTTGCGTCGCGTCAATCGCACCGCGTAGGTTGCACCGCATAGACTGCATTGCGTAGGTTGCGCCGCGTAGGTGGCACCACATCTATTCTTCCTTTAAAGAGAATCGAATCGACCACTCTTCCGAGGGCGGAATTTTCCGTTCCCTTCGTCGTATCGAGATTCACACATGGCTCTTCCATCGTCCATCCAAAAAATGTTTTCGCACCATCCCAGCGGGGGCAGTGTCCCCCCCCCCGCCATCCTCTGCAACAGACACTATGCGCGCGAACTCGTTCATCACGAATCATAGATTTTCAGGAATCGTTGCAACAAATGCTACGAAATGTGCATGCGCGAGTCGTCGCGCGCGAATACCGAAATCCTTGAAATATGTTTGGTTTCGTAAGAATTTCAAAACCGAGTGTCCAAACAACGTAAATAAACGCATGGTTTCGCATCATGTATTTCCAAAGAACAGCTTGCCCGCGCGCTCCTGCCATGCGTCTTTCGCCCTTTCCAGAACATGCTACCAAGCGGGCTTCGCGCGCGCGCGTCGAAATCGTTCGAACGCGCTCGCGCGCGTGCCGTCGCGAGAACCCTTTTGCGACAAATGGGCCACGCGCGCGCGTCGCCGCGCGCGCGTGCCGAAATCTATTGCAGCCCCTCGGCCTCGCATCGAATCTGCAACCGGGTGCGGAAACGCACAGAACTACATGGTTTCGCACTGCCAGTTTTCAAAGAAAGCGTGCGGTCGCGCTCTGGCGAAGTGTTAAGAAAAGCATGGGTGTCTCAACATGTGCGCGGAATTCTGCCAAACGGGTTTCTCGCGCCGCATGCCGGTATCATTGGCGCGCCCTCGCGCGCGTGCTGGGGGGGCGCGATCCGCGTCAGACAACGCCGCGCGGGCCGCTCTCGCGCCGGCCGCGCGCGCGTCGAACTCTTTCCAGAACCATTGTCGCCGACGCGAGGGCGCCTTCATCGTCGTCGGCGTGATCATCATCGGCGCCCGCGCTGGCCGCGCCGTCGTCGTTGTCGACGTCGTCGCCGGTGTCGTTGCTATCGTCGAAGCGCCTGCCGTTGTCGATGTTGCCATGATGCCGCGGACGGCCAAGTCGCCGACTCGCATTGAAGTGCCCGCTGGGATATGCCCAGCGGTCAGCGCCGAGATGGGCCAGCCAACGTCGAGCGCTCATCGCAATCGCCACCCCGCGTGTTTTTCGAACCGAGTTGCGGGCGGGTGGGTGGGATGATTGCGCGAGCAATGGAATTGGCAACTCAGTGCGAACAGAAATTACTTATCTGCTTAGAAAAGATAATAGACTCCACCCCTCCACACCTCGATTTTTCGCAATGCAATTTACATATGACGCTGCCCCATCGCTCATCCTAAGTATGAGTTTGCGCCAGCCAAGGGGGGCTGGCCCCCCCGCCGTCCTCTGCGGCGCATGTGAGGCGCGCGCGCTCGTCTATCAAACGTCGGCAGTTTTCAAACATCTTGTGAACAATAAAACAAGGAACGAAATGCACGCGCGCGCCGAAATCTTTCAAAAACTCCCAGTGTCGCAGGGATATCGGGATCCAGTTTCCCCACCAAAACACCAACGTAACACATATTGTTGTGCAGCGCTGATTTCCACGCGAAAAACTTGCGCGCGCTCGGTCGAATCCTCGACAGCGCGCGCTCGGGCGAGTTCTTGACAAAGAGCCATAGACATCAACATGCTACCAGACGGGTTTCGCGCGCGCGTGTCGAAATCATTCGAACGCCATTGCGCGCGTGCCGTCGCGAGAGCCCTTTGCAAACGATGCGACGAAGTGCGCGCGCGTTGTTGCGCGCGCGTGCCGGTTTCGTAACGAGCTCAAACTCGAGCAGACAACGACAGCATGACACATCACATGGTTTTGCACATCAGTTTCCAACAAGCGCGCGCTCGCGCTCTTGCGAATTCTTGAGGAGACCATCGGCTTTCCAACATGTTCATGGAATTTTGCCAAGCGTGCCTCTCGCGCCGCATGCAGGGGACATTCGCGCGCCTTTGCGCGCGCGCTGGGGAGGGGGCACGGCCCGTATCAAATAATGCCATGCTGGCCGCTCTCGCGCGTCGGCAGCGCGCGAGTGCCAGACTATTTCCAATTCCCGCATCGCCGACGCGAGGGCGACGTCATCGTCGTCGGCGTGATTAGCATCGGCGCCCGCGATGGCCGCGCCTTCGTCGTTGTCAGCGTCGTCGCCAGCGTTCGCTACCATCATCGCCGTGCCTGCTGTTGTCGATCTTGCCATGATACCGCGCCCGACCAAGTCGCCGACTCGCGCTGATGTGCCCGCTGGGATGCGCCCGGCGGTCAGCGCCGCCGTTTCCACGTCGGTCGCGCCGAACTAGTCGGCCGCCGCGCGCGCGCGCTGTTGGGTCGGCGCGGCCGCGGAGATGGACTGGCCGGCGCTGAGCGCTCATCGCAGTCGCCACCGCGCGTGTTTTTAAAGCGTGTTGCGGGCGGGCGGGCGAGATTGCGCGGGCGGTGGAATTGGCAACTCGCTGCGAACAGTTTGTTTTATAAAAAGAATAGACTCTACCCCCCCCTTCCCCCCCCCGCCGCCCTGGGTGATCGCCTCCCCCTTTCGCGCTGCAATTTGCGCGTCGGTCTGCCGCGTCGCCCATCCCAAATGTGAATTTGCCCCGCCCCCCCCCGCCATCTTCTGCGGCAGATGTTGCGCGCGTGCTCGTTGATCGAATGCCGCGCGTCTTCAGAACATGTTGCAACGTCGGGGCGAAGCGCGCGCGCGTCTTCTCGCGCGTGCGTGCCAAGCTCTAAAACACAATGGGTTTTGCGCGGATTTCATTGCCGAGTGCCAGCGAAATATATAACGTACAAAAGGTCTTGCACCGCGGATTTTCATGTTAGAAGAAAGAACTCGCGCGCGCTCATGCGAATTCTTTGGAGCGCCAGTATTTTCTTGGCGTTTCCAGCAAATGCTACCAAACGGGCATCGCGGTCGCACGTCGAAAACGTTCGAGCGCCATTGCGCGCGTGCCGTCGCGAGAATCCTCCGCAGCAGATAAGACGAAGTGCACGCGCGCGCGTCGTCGCGCGCATGCCGAAATCAGTCGCAAACCTTTCTGTGGTTTCGCAGCGGTTTCAAAACCGAGTGCCCCAAAGACAGTTATAAACAAGAAACACATGGTTTCGCAGCATCAGTTTTCAAAGCAAAGAAGCGCGCGCTCGTGCTCTTGCGGATTCTGGAGAAAACCATTGGTTTTTGAACGTGCCCATGGGATTCTGCCAAGCGGGCCTCCCGCGCCGCGCGCAGACATCATCCGCGCGCCCTTGCGCCCGTGCTGGGGGAGGAGGCGAGATCCGCGTCGAAGAATGCCGCGCGGGCCACTCTCGCGCGCCGGCCGCTCTCGCGCGCCGAACTCTTTCCAAAACCTTCCCCGCCAACGCGCGGGCGCCGCCGTCGTCGTCGGCGCGATCAGCATGGGCGCCCGCGCTGGCAGCGCCGTCGTTTTTGTCAACGTCGTCGCCAGCGTTCTCTGCTATCGTCGCCGTGTCGCTGCTGTTGACGTTGCAGAGATGCCGCGCCCGCCCAAGTCGCCGACTCGCGCTGAAGTGTTCGCTAGGATGCGCGCAGCGGCCAGTGCCGCCGCGGCTGCGTCCGTCGCGCCAAAGAAGCTGGCCGCTGCGCGCGCGCATGCACGGGCTGTCGCGGCTGCAGAGACGCGAAGGCCAGCGCCGAGCACTCTTCGCAATCGCCGCCGCACGGGGCTTGCAAGCCAAGTTGCGGGTGGGTGGGTGGGATGGTTGCGCGCAGTGGAGTCAAGTTGAGCATTGACTTGCGCCGCGTAGACTGCGCCGCGTAAGTTGCATTGCGTAGGTTGCACCGCGTAGATTTTCCGAATTGCAATTTGTAGTTGCTTCCGTTCCATCGTCCATCCAAAATATGAATTCAGACCATCCCAACTCAACCGGCGCCCCCCCCGCCATCCTTTGCAAAACATCTTATGCGCGCGCGCTATCAAATAATCGCAATTTTCCAAGAACCCCTTGCAACAAGTGGACGAAGTGCGCGCGCGCGCCTCGTCGCGCGCGCGCCGACATCGTTAACTTTATGTTTCGGAAGGATTCCGCCGACAAAAACATATAAGCACATGTAGTTTCGCAACGCGGATTTCCCAAAAAAGCTTATGCGCGCGCGCTCCGGCGAATCCTCGGGAAAACCGCCGGTTTTTCGTTATTGTCAGAACGTGCTACCGAGCGGGCATCGCGCGCGCGTCGGAATCGTTCGGGAATCCTGCGCAAAGAATGTGGCGAAGTGGACGCGCGCGCGTCGTCGCGCGCGTGCCGAAACCCGTCAATTTTCTCGTTTTCGCAGCGAGTTAAAATCTGAATGCCCAAGAAACAAATCAAACCGCACGGTATCGCAGCGCCAGTTTTTTTTGGTGAAAATGCAAAAGCGCGCGATCGCGCTCTTGCGGATTCTTGGGGCAATCATTTTGTGAAGATGCAAAATGATTAATCAACTTTTCATGGAATTCTGCCGAGCGGGGCGCTCGCGCCGCGCGCCGACATCACGCGCGCGCCGTTGCGCTCGCGCGGGGGGGGTGGGGGGCGCGATCCGTTTCGTATAAATCCATGCGGGCCGCTCGCGCTTCGGCCGCGCGCGCGCGCGTCGAACTCCGTCCAAAACTTTCCGTCGTCGTCGTCGGCGTGATCAGGGTCCGCGTCGCTACTGGCCTCGCCGTCGTCGCTGTCAGCATCGTCGCCGTCATCGCTACTAACATCGCCGTGTGTACCGCTGGCGACGTTGCCGTGATGCCGCGCCCGGCCAAGTCGCCGACTCGCGCTGAAGTGCTTGCTGGGATGTGCCCAGTGGTCAGCGCCGCCGCGGTTGCGTCGGTCGCGCCGCAGTAGCTGGCCGCTGCGCGCGCGGGCTGAAGCGGCCGCAGAGATGCACCAGCCAGCGCCAAGCACTCATGGCAACCGCCGTTGAATAGGGTTTGCAAACCCTGTGGCGGGTGGGTGGGCGGGGTGTCTGCGCGAACAGTGCAGTGGGCAATTTCAAGTTGAGCATTCATTTATTGCGCCGCGTAGATTGCACCGCGTATATTCTCTTGTCTAAAAAAGATTAAAGGTTCGACCACCCTCCCCCCCGACTTAAAGACCCCCCCATTCCCATTGCAATTTGCTCACTATTCTGCCTCATCGTCCATCTTGAATATGAACTTACACCATCCCAGGGGGGCCGGTATCGCCCCACCCCCCGTCGGTTCCCTGGCAACAAATACTATGCGCGCGCATTCGTTTATCAAGAGTCACAAGTTTTCAATATACCCTAGCAAACAAAATCCGAAGTGCACACGCGCGCGTCGTCGCGCGCGCATGCCGGAATCTTTCAAAACAGTTTGGTTTCGGAAGGATTTCAACATCGAGTTTCCGGAACACATACAAAATCAAAGGGTTTCGCAACGCGGATGTTCTAAAAGAGTTTACGCGCGCGGTCTTGCGAATTCTAAGAAACCGCGGTTTTCAACATTTTCAGAACATACATGCTACCCAACGGGCTTCGCGCGCGCATGTCGAAATCGTTCAAACGAATTTTCCGCGCGTGCCGTCGCGAGAATCCTTTGCAACAAATGTGACGAAGTGCGCGCGCGCATGCCGAAATCCTTCAAAAACCATCGATTTCGGGGGATTTCGGAGTCGTCGGTCCAAAAAAAAAAACAAACAACAACACAGGGTTTCGCAACACGTTTTTTGAACAAAAACGTGTGCGCGCGCTCTTGCGTCGTCGTCGTCGTCGTCGTCGCCGTCCTCCCTCCTCCCTCGTCGTCGTCGTCGTCGTCGCCGTCGTCGTTCTTTGTCTTTCCTCGTCGTCGTCGTCGTCGTCGTCGTCGTTTCCGTCGTCGTTGTCGCCGTGGTCGTCTTTCTCCCTCCCTCGTCGTCGTCGTCGTCGTCCGTCGTCGGCGTCTCGTCGTCGTCCCTCCTATTTCGTTGCCGTCGTCGTCGTCGTCGTCGTCGTCGTCGTCGTCGTCGTCGTCTTCCCTCCTCCCTCGTCGTTGCCGTCGTCGTCGTCGTCGCCGTCCTCCCTGTTTCTTCGTCGTTCGCGTCGTCGCCGTCCTCCCTCTTCCCTCGTCGTTGTCGTCGTTGTCGCCGTCGTCGTCGTCCTCCCTCTTCCCTCGTCGTCGTCGTCGTGGTCCTCGTTGGCGACGTCGGCGTCGTCGTCGTCGTCGTCGTTGTCGTCGTCGTCGTCGTCGTCGGCGTCGGCGTCGTCGTCGTCGTCGTCGGCGTCGGCGTCGTCGTCGTCGTCGGCGTCGTCATCGTCGTCGTCGTCGGCGTCGTCATCGGCGTCGTCGCCGTCGTTGTCGTCGTTGTCGTCGTCCTCGAAGTCGTCGGAGTCGTCGTCGGGGTCGTCGTCGTTGTCGTCGTCGTCGTCGTCGGTGTCGTCGAAGTCGTCGTCGTCGGCATCGTCGTCGTCGTCGTCGTCGTCGGCGTCGTCGTCGTCGTCGTCGTCATCGGCGTCGTCATCGGAGTCGTCGTCGTCGTCGGCGTCGTCATCGTCGTCGTCGTTGGCGTCGACGTCGTCGTCGTTGTCTTCGTCGTCGTCGATGACGTCGTCGTCGTTGTCGTCGTAGTCGTCGTCGGCATCGTCGTCGTCGTTGTCTCTGTCGTCGTCGTCGTCGGTGTCGTTGCCAAGTGCCATTTGGTACCTGCCGTCACGGTCTTAGAACGTCTTGCGACCAAGTTGCGGGCGGGAGGGTGGGACGTTTGCATGAGCAGTGGACAGGACAGCTTCAAGACAGTCAAAGTGAATTGCACTACACAGGTTGCACCGCATACATTGCGCCACATATGTTGCACCGCATGGACTGCAATAACGTATTGATTGGGGTCCACGCTGGCGGAAATCTTTCCCGTCGTGTTGGCAATCGTTGTTCGGCATTTGGCGGTTTCCAGTGGGCGCGCTCGGGCCCTGGGGCTAGGGCCCGGGCCTCAGCTAGGGGCCAGGGCTGGGGCAAGGACTAGGGCCAGAGGCAGGGCGCGCCGGGGCCCTGGGGCTTAGGCCAGAGTGTACGGCTCGGGCTATGGCTGAGGCTGGGCCAGGGCGCCGTGAGGCCATGGTGCTCGGGCCAGGGCGGGGGCTCGGGCTGGGGCTTGGCCTAGAGCCAAGGCGCGCGAGGGCCCTGGGGCTGGGGCCAGGGCTGGGGCTGGGGGCCGTGGCGCGCTGAGGCTCTGGGGCTACGGGTACGGCGTGCGTCCGACATCGCTTGTGCGGCGCGCCCAGCTCTCTTCCGGTAGCGTGTGCACATGCCGCGTTCTGTTCCATCTCCTTCCTTCTGCCCCGTCTCTTTTCTATTCTTTTCACCTGATCCCAGCGAGCTTGACATGAGTAAATCCAGCCCGTTGCTTATGACTAAGTGTAGGCCGGCGGGTCTCACGAGTCAAGGGCGCGCCTTGGAGCATCTGCGACACGCACTGCTTCTGTGCACCCGCCGCCCTCCCAAAAGGACGCATTCTTCTTGGGCCTTTGACCAGTCGAGAGCTGAAGAGCTCGTCCAATTCGCGCTCTGCTCCAGCAGGCCGCAGGGAACGCTGCAGACACTTCTCCGTCTTAGCACGCGCTGCTGGGGCACTGTGCTCCTGCTTTGCTTGGGTGCGATCTCCAGAAGTGCCGAGACTTCCCTTTGAATGCAGGGCTTGCTTGAGGCGCAAAACAAATGAAGTAGGTTTAGAGTAGCTCCTGAAGTAGGTCGGCGAAGTAGGTCTGCAGCGCGCCTGGCAACAGTGGTCGGCGCAGGTAACTCGAAGAAGTGGCTCCCTCGGCCCCACTACTGGCCTGTGCGCATCGTACCGGCCAGTAGCGGGCCTAATTTCGACGGTGGCACTTCGGCACGACGGCCATGTCGTTTGCCTTCTTCCCCGTCCCCATCCTCTCATCTCCTCTCATGTTCATCATTGTCATCATCAGCATCATCGGCATCATCATCATCCTCATCCTCATCATTATCATCATTATCATCACCCTCATCATCATCATCATCATCATCAAACATCCCATTCCGCTTCCTCTTCCTCTTCCTCTTACTTTCTCTCTTCCTCTTCCCTTCCTCCCTCCCCCCATCCTCTCCCTCGCCACACTCCTCATGTTTCTCATCTGGGTTCTCACCGTCATCATGATCATCGTCAGCAGCAGCAGCAGTAGCAGTAGCATCATATTCAATTTTCGAGCACCAGGAGCCTGAGAGCGCGGGCCACTCGTTTTTTTGTTTTTTTTTGTTCTTCTTCTTCTTCTACATGCCGAAACGAGGATTATGGTGAGGAATGCGTCGGCCATCGGAATGCCAAAGCCCCTTATTAGGATGCCTTGTGCATGCCAATCGCATCATCCTCTACATCATCATCACCATCATCATCATCATCATCATCATCAGTATCATCAGTAGCATCATCATCATCATCATCAGCATCAGCATCAGCATCAGCATCAGCATCAGCATCATCATCATCATCATCATCATCATCGTCGTCGTCGTCGTCGTCGTCGTCATCATCATCATCATCATCTCATCACCTTGTCTCGACGCCTACCACGGCGAGGGCCCTCAGGGCTCAGGGGGCCCGCCGAATTTTTCGCTTCGCTCGTTTCGCTGGCCCATCCTGTATCACTACTGCCTTGTTGACGTGCTCGTGGCGAGCGAGAAGGAGGAGGAGGCTTCTCGATGGTTTCATGGCGCACTCTTGGGGCCAAAATGGGTCGTGGACAAGACGCCTCTTTTGAGAGGCGTCTCGGGGTCTCTCGGGAGGCCTTCTTTGGCGGCATGTTGCAACCTCCTGGGGATTCTGGGGGTCCTCTCTGGGGGAGTAATCATAGTTTATCCCTCGTGCGGTGCTCACACCAGTTGGGTCCAGCATTCGTCTTCGAGAAGGGCTGCTTCCCTCGTGGCTAATCTCCTCGGCTCGTCGGGTCGCCAGGACGGGCGCGAGGACAGCCGGGCCTCCGCGCGCCGCGGTCCGGGCCAGAGCGGCCGCCCTTCTTTCGAGGGGCGGCGCGACTCACCGCGCAGCGCTCCGCGAGGGCGCCCCGCGCGAAGTCGGGCGGCCCAAGTCGTCGCCAACTTGCTTCTGGTGCGTCCGCGCCCCGCTCTGGGCCGCTGGCACTCTGCCTGGGCTCGGCCCCGCCCAGGACCGTCTCCAGCCTCGGCCCCGCGGTCGGCCGCCTCTGGCCTCCAGCGCTCCGTGCACCCTGCTCCCTGCTCCTTGCCTCTCTCCTCCGGCTCTCCTCCGTCCGTCCTTGCGTCCCGCGCCTTCTCCCCGCCTTGCCTCCCGCCTTGCCTGCCTCCGTCCTCCCTCGTCCTCCTCCCCCATCCCCGTTCTCCTTCCCCCCCTCTCGCCTCCTTTCCCTCCTCAGTCTGCCCTCCCTCCTCCTCCCACCGCCTCTCTCCTCCCCCCTCCGCTCTCCTCGTCCTCCTCGTCCTCCTGCCAACTCCACGTCCACCTCCCGCTCCGCTGGCTGGAAGGGGAGGCTCCGAAGAACTGGCAGCTCATCCCACGACTACGAGCGATATTCGCGAGTTCTGCCAGGACCTCAAGGTATGCGGCAAGGCCGAACTGAGGCGCCGCCCCTCCTGGATGATGATGCTGCTGATAATGATGATGATGACGACGATAATGGGGACGACGATGACGGGGACGACGACGATGACGATGGCTATACCGGTGACGATAATCATGGTGATGGCGGGGATGGCGATGGTGATGGTGATGGTGATGGTGATGATGCTGCTGCTGCTGATGATGATGCCGACGATTATGATGGGCTGGCGATGATGAGGATGATGCGAATACGTATGCGGACGATGATGCCGATGATGGTGGTGGTGGCAAGGATAATGACGACGACGGCGATCATGGTGATGATGAATGTGGCGGTGGTGATGCCGACGATCATGACATCGATGCCGACGCCGACGACGGCGACGATCACGATGATTGTGGCGCTGTTGCAGATGATAATGAGGATGAGGATGATGATGAGGATGATGATGATGATGAAGCTGATGCTGAAGCTGAAGCTGATGCTGATGCTGATGCTGATGCTGCTGATGATGATGATGCTGATGCTGCTGATGATGCTGATGATGGTGATGATGCTGATGATGATCATGATAATGCTGACGATGATGATGATGATGCTGCTGCTGCTGCTGATGATGAGGATAACGACTATGTTTGTGCGGATGCTAATGGCGGCGGTGGTGGTGGTAAGGATGACGAAGAGAACGGCGATGATGGTAATGATAGGAAGGATGACGATGAGAGCGACAATGAGAAGGGATTCCCCCCGAAATGGGTACGATCGAAGACCAAGTGGGCGGGTGTCGAGGATTTTGGAAATATGCGTTAACGGACCCTCGAGCAGATAAGAGCGAGCAGTCCTAAATTTGTTGTTGTTGTTGTTGAGCACTCATTTCTAGATAGTAAGAATTGTCGATCCCTCCTGCCCCGTAACCATTGCTTTTTTAAGTTCAAGTGTGTATCCTGGGGCTCGCATCCTGATGTTTGTTCTGCACCAGAGTTTTCCCAAATCGCGCTCTCGCTCGGGACTTCTTCACAAGTTGTTCAGGAATCGCTCTCGCGCGTGGGAATCCCTCGCAATTTATTCAGACGCCGCGCCCTCGACACTCAAGAATCACGCTGTCGCTTGGTCCTTTCTCACGGTTTACTTGTAAATCGCGCTGTCGCTCGAGCTCTCCTCGCGAATCATGCAGGACTCTCGTTTCAGCAAGACGTCTTCTCGACCTGGCCGCTTGGGCCCGCCGTCAAGACCCGCCCGTTAGGGTCTAACCCGCCCGATGGGCCCGTCTGGTTCTGCCACGTGCTTTCTGCTCCCGGCCCCCCCCTCCTGCTAATCCCGTGCTCCATGCTTCTCCCTCACCCTTCCATCCGTCCCCTCTTCCCCTGTGTCAGGGGCTTCACCAATTACGCGCGGCAGGTAAGGAAGATATACCCCCAGGGGGTACTAACGAAGACGCAGAGGGTGGGTACCGAGGGTTTGGGATATACGTGTTGAATTGCACGCGAGCAGGTACGAGCAAACAGGCACATTATGATTGTTGTTGTTATTGTTGTTGGTGTTGGTGTTGGTGTTGCTGCTGCTGGTGTTGCTGCTGTTGATGTTGTTGTTGCTATTGTTGTTGTTGTTATTGTAGTAGTTGTTGTTGTTGTTGTTGATGTTGTTGTTGTTGTTGTCATTGTTGTGGTTGTTGTTGTTAGTACTCGTCGTAGTAGTGTTAGTACTACTAGTGGTAGTCGTAGTCGTAGTAATAGCCAAAGTCGTAGCAGCAGTAGTCGTAATAGTAGTAGTAGTAGTAGTAGTAGTCGTAGTAGTAGTCGTAGTAGTAGTAAAAGTAGTAGTAGTAGTAGTAGTAGTAGTAGTAGTAGTAGTAGTAGTAGTAGTAGTAGTATGAGGAGTAGTAGTAGTAGTAGTAGTAGTAGTAGTAGTAGTAGTAGTAATAGTAGTAGGAGTAGTAGTAGTAGTCGTAGTCGTAGTAGTCGTAGTCGCAGTAGTAGTAGTAGTAGTAGTAGTCGTAGTAGTAGTAGTAGTAGTAGTAGTAGTAGTAGTAGTAGTAGTAGTCGTAGTAGTAGTAGTAGTAGTAGTAGTAGTAGTAGTCGTAGTAGTAGTAGTAGTAGTAGTGTAAGTAGTAGTAGTCGTAGTAGTAGTAGTAGTAGTAGTAGTAGTAGTAGTAGTAGTAGTAGTAGTGGTATAGTAGTAGTAGGTAGTGTAAGTAGTAGTGGTAGTGGTAGTAGTAGTAGTAGTAGTAGTAGTAGTAGTAGTAGTAGTAGTAGTAGTAGTAGTAGTAGTAGTAGTAGTAGTAGTAGTAGTAGTAGTAGTAGTAGTAGTAGTAGTAGTAGTAGTAGTAGTAGTAGTAGTAGTAGTAGTAATAGTAGTAGTAGTAGTAGTAGCAGTAGTAGTAGTAGTA
>CAUYUJ010001922.1:25000-38157 GCA_963575745.1 Prorocentrum cordatum | reverse complement strand
GTGGTGGTGGTGGTGGTGGTGATGGTGGTGGTGGTGGTGGTGGTGGTGGTGGTGGTAGTAATAGTAGTAGTGGGCCCAATAGGGGGTAGGTGTTGTGGGGGGGGGTGTTGTGAGGGGGGCGCGATCCTCGTGAGGGGTGTGCCGAAATGGGAACAATCGCTGGGGCCTTCGGCGCAGCTCCCAGGTATGGGGAACCGATCCTCGTGAGGGGTGTGCCGAAATTGGCTGGGCCGCCGCGGCCTTTGGCGGAGCTCCCTGGGATGGTGATGGTGATGCTGATGATGGCTGATGCTGGTGCTGGTGCTGATGATGATGACGATGATGGTGATGATGTTAATGGTGACGATGGTGGTACGGAGCTGCTTCTGATGACGACGATGTTGATCGCACCGCGTCGACATGAGCCTATGGCCAAAGCAGAGTGGGGCATGAGACCCCACTCTTGGGCTGAGCGCACGTGCCCACAACCTAGAGCCCCAGGAGGACCCAGCCCCGCGGGGACCCCGACATCACCGCACGGCGGCAGCGGTCCCAGAACGCCATTCCTGGCAACCTGTGGCACCTGTGGGACCTGCAATGCTTGAAGGGGCAGTGAGACCTGGAAGACCTGCGACGCCCGTAGGACTAGAGGGGGCCCTGCTGCGTGCGGGGCCCGTGAGACCGGCGAGACCTGCGTGCCTTGTGCGGCCCGTCGAACCAACGTGCGGCCGACCGTCACGCCGTGTCTCTGCGCACGCGCCCCCTTACTCGTTCTACGCGTCTGTCAGCTACCTATGTGCGTGGTCACGCCTGCGCCGCGTTTCATGGACGACCATGCATCGGCGCTGCTCTGCAGGTGCGACTGCTGCCACCGCTCCTCCCGAGCCCTCAGTTCCCGTTACCCTCCTCCCCACTCACGCGAACTTTTTGGTGCACGCAAGCATCCAGCTTTTGCGCCGAAGATCGCCGAATACCGCCGAAGACCCTCAAAAGACGGCCGAAGGCCGCCAAGGACCGCTCGAGGCCGATGGGTAACAAGGGGTTTGTGATCGAATGCTTGACATCCCTCGGTTCCCCTGCCCCGCCCCACCGCTCCTGCCCCCATTAGGGCGCCAGGGGCAACGTTAGGGGGGGGATAGGCTCAGGGGGGTATGCATCGACCCCACAACCGCGGACTTACAATCGGGGGCCTGTCGCCGATCTGTGGGCGATGTGTCGCCGATTCCAGGTCGACGTCTCCCCCTCCGAGCTGTTCTCCTGATGGTCTTCGCGTCATAACTCTGGCCTCCAGCGGCCGTTCGTCCTCGGCATCACCCAGACATGCTGATAGTAGAAGCGACTCGCCCCCCCCCACCCACCCACGGGGCGACGCGCGCGCGCTCAGAAATCTTCTAATACGTGCTCGGCGGCTGGCGTTTTCAGGTCATACGGCCCTGCCTGGGTAACGATGTGCTGTAAGATGTGTGTGCTGCATGCTCGTTTCGGACGTGCCCCGCGAAGGGGGGCGCACAGTACCAGTATGTCCTCTTGCGCCCCGCCCTCTGCCCTTGGCCCACCCCTTCCGTCAGCGCCCTGCTGAAGTGGCGGATGAAGATCGTCCGGGAGCGCGAGCGCGCGCAGCGGGCGGAGCAGAAGGCGCCGCGCGGGGCTGGCAGTGGGGCTTCGCGAGCGACGCACACACATCCGCAGCCGCGCCCTCGCGGTCGGAGTGCCGGGGCGCCGTCCCATGGACGTGCGGCCGCACGGGCACGTTCCCACGTTAGCAGTCCATGGGAGCCGTACGGGGTCATCGGGCGGGAGGGCTGGTGGGCTATCGTACTGTCTCCGCCTCCGCCCCCGTCTCCTCCTGTGCCTCCCCTCCCCTCCCCATTCGGGGCCCTCTCCGCTCCCACTCCGTCTCCTCCTCCAGCCCTCTCCCCTCCCCCCCCTCCAGCCCTCCAGCCCTCCAGCCCTTCCCTCATGGGAGCAATTCATGGTTCCTATGGTGTGTCATCGTAACTCCGTGTGCAGAGTAAATTAGCATCGGTTGGCGTCTGGTAATCGATGAGAAAGCGCCACTGTAGCTTCGATTTGTGCTGATTCAGCGTCGATTAGCGTCGATCAGCGTCAATTCACAAGTGCCAGCAAGATGTCGTGGGAGGCTGCCATGAGTTGTCGTCGAACGTATCCGCGCCCTCGCGGTCTGGATTCCGGGGCGCCATCCCTCGGATGCGCGGCCGCACGGGTACGTTCCGCGCGGGGCATCCGCGAACATTGCGCACATGTATTTGTGGGGCCCCGTGCGGCTCAGGGGCCTGGCACGCGAGGCTGCGGGTACGGGTATGTTTTTCGCCCACGAGGGCTGTGCCCGGCCGAGGCCATGGCGTGCCAATGCCCGGTTGAAACAAATAGGTGACGGATTGTTTTGAGGGCCTCCGATTTGAGCTGTCTTGGAGGGTTTTGGGGGGTCCGGGCAAAAGGCCGCCCTTTCATTGCTGCCCGGGTGGTTCTAAAGCTACCCGTCTGTGAGGGTTGTTACCCTTTTTCTTCCATTATGAAGCGTGGAGTACCCAGTCGACGGTCCTGCGCCTCCTCCCGCTGAGCGAGACAGTCACGACGGGGGTGTTTATCCAGCCTCCTGGGGCCCTCACCGGGACCAGGGACCAAACGACTCGGCATGAGCGTTGCGCCAACATCGCGGCGTCGGAGATATCTGAAGTTGCCCCTTCCCCAGCATTCGCACCATTGGTGCCACTGGGGCCCTCTTAGCCTCTTGCGGGGTGCTCTGGAGGCCATCTGAGCCTCCTAGGGAAACGTGGGGCAGTTTGTACCAGTCTGGCAACACCCGCCCCATGTGCCCGCGGTAAGCTCCGCCACCGTGCCAGGACAGCACTGTGTGTGGTGACCCCTCGAGAACTCTGTGACAGCTCTCGACAGGCCGAAGGTGGCCGTGACCTGTGATGCGCTGTTTTGCAGGCTCGAGGCGGCCGTGACTTTGTTAGGTTCTTCTCTAGGGAACACGTGTGACCGCTCTCGTCCCGCATCTCAGAGGGCCGCAGCACTTCACGACGCCGCGACACGTGACATTTGATCTCGCCACTGCCCAGAGACCCATATCAGGAGACACGGCGGGCTCTACACCCTAGGCGATGCTTAAGAAAACTTAAGTTTTCGGCCAGAGTCTCGATTATTCTTAATGTTTCAATGTAGATCCTAAGATTTGAATAGAGATTGTGGATTTTGATTCAAATTCTGAGACTATGAATTTCTTAACCCATGATTTCTAAAGCATTTCGCAGGGTGTAGCCTCCAATATCCCTGCCGGAAGGGTCCTAGGGTTTTTGTTGGGGGCATCTCGGGAGCCCGCCTGCGGATTTTGGGCCATCCTGGATGGTGTTGCGACCATCTGGGGAGCGCTTTGGAGCAGTTCGGGAGGGTCCCGTGACCGTCCAGCGGGCGGCTGGGTGCTACTTTGAGCTGGCCTTCCGTTGACGTGGGGCGGTCTTGCGGCACTCTTAGCCCCGTCCAATTTCTGGTCCCGACCTGGTCTTGTCCTTTTTAAGGCTCCTTCGGACCTCT
This sequence comes from Prorocentrum cordatum, assembly GCA_963575745.1. Taxonomy (NCBI): domain Eukaryota; class Dinophyceae; order Prorocentrales; family Prorocentraceae; genus Prorocentrum; species Prorocentrum cordatum. The sequence continues at coordinate 34,620 of CAUYUJ010001922.1, read as the reverse complement.
AAGGCGCTTCCAGGGTCCTCTTGGGCGCCTCTTGGGGTCCTCCATGCTGTTAAGTCAGGTTTGAGGCCGTATTAGTACGCCATCTTCGCGGTCTTGTTATTTTGGAGGCACTTCTGAAGCCCTGTGAGGCGTCGGGGTTCCCAGGGAGCTTCGGAACAGTTGGTAATGTGGTTGCAGAAGTGGTGGTGCCCCCCAGAACGCTACAGCAGCCCAGCCAGGCAGCCTACTGTGACGCATTTCCTCCATGCTTCCTCTTCGGAGCGTGGCTGGACCTCTACGAGGAGACGGAGGAGGGGGGATGGCTGGAAGGGCGAAGGATGGTGAAGAGGAGGGAGACGGTGAGGATGAGGAGTGGGTCGAAGAGGGGTCACGGATGATAATTATTACGATAATGGTGATGGTGGTGGTGGAGACGATGACGATGACCATGATGACATTGTCGACGACGACGACGACGGTGGTGGTTTTGGTATTCACGATGCTGCTGCTGATGATGATGCTGATGATGATGATAGTGATGATGCTGCTGATGCTGATGCTGATGCTGATGCTGATGCTGCTGCTCATGATGATGGTGATGGTAATACTGTTGCTGCTGCTGATGATGCTGGTGATGATGGTGCTGCTGCTGCTGATGCTGCTGCTGCTGATGATGACGACCATGCTGACGATTATGTTGATTGTGCTGATGATGATGGTTATGATGATAATGCTGATGATGAGGATGCTGTTGCTGATGATGATGACGGTGCTGATTAACATGATGAGGATGATGGCACTGGTGACGTTGGCGATGCCGATGTGGTGATGTTGGTGATGCTGCTTCTAATGATCATGCCTGCATATGGTAATGCCGATGCGGATGGAGATGAGGAGGAAGACACGGATGCCAATGCCCAACACGAACGATGTGGCTGAGTATGCCGATATGAATTGTTACGCCAACCAGTCATTGGCAGCTGCTGCCGATCCTACTTGAAGGCTGAGGTGGGTTGAGGGAAGACTACATGATTATGGTGATGATGCTGAGGATAATGATGCTGATGATGACGATGCTGGTGCTGATGATAATGCTGCTACTGGCCATGATGCTGCTGCTGATGATGACGATGCTGCTGCTGATGATGATGCTGCCGATGATGATGCTGCTGCTGCTAATGATGATGGTGATGATGATGATGATGATGACGATAACACGGACGACCGTAATTATGGTGACGGTGGTGGTCTAACAGCGGCGACCCTGCTGTTGATACCGCTGCTGCTGCTGATGATGACGATGCAGATGGTGGTGGTGGTGGTGATTCTGCTGCTGCTGCTGATGATGCTGATGCTGGGTGATGATGAATTTGCTGATGCTGATGATGATGATGATGATGATGATGATGATGATGATGCTGCTGCTGATGATGATGATGATGATGATGATGATGATGATGCTGGTGATGGTGATGGTGATGGTGATGGTGATGGTGGTGGTGGTGGTGGTGATGGCGATGGTGTTGGTGAGGGCGACCAATATTTCGAGGCGAATCAAGTGGTGGCGACGAGGGCCTCCGAGGAAGCCCAAGAAGGGGAACCCGAGGGAAGAGTAGCGCTATGGGTACCTTCGTGGCCAGCCTGGGCTCGCTGGCGCGGCGGCTCCGTCGACAAGCCCCTCCGCGCCCCAGGGCTCCAGGCCCTTGGGCGCGGGCTGGCGAGACCGCCAGAGAGCGCGGCCGTCCTGCAGGGCCCCCAAGCGGAAGGGCGCCGGCGCAGCGTGCACGGCGAGCTTTTCTGAGGACGTCCGACCGACCGACCGGCCCCGAGACGTGTCCGCGCCGTGACAAAACGCGGGCCGGGAGGTTTTTCGTGGGTGTTCGGGACGGGGTCGTCTTAAGCAACGGCTAAGGATGAGAAGCTGGTCAAGGGGAAAGGGTCCGGACTTCCGGGGGCCGCGTGCTGAAACAATCAGGACGCTGCATGATGATCGTTTTCAGATTTATTGTTTTGATGATCGGCGCGGGCCCCCGCACACCCCCTCCTCTCATTGAGAGTGATGATGGCTGCTTCGGGCGCCTGCCTCAAGCAGGTGGAGTCTCCCCCATAGGACGTGTTGCAAACAGAGGTCTGGAGCCAGACCCCCTCTTTCCCCCCCTCCTTCCCGCCCAATGTCGGAACGCCAACTAGGAAAATGTTCACCGGGTCCCACCCCCATCCCTGTACCCTGCCTCCCTCCTCCTGCCTCCTGCCTCCCTCCTCTTGCCTCCCTCCTCCTCCTGCCTCCGCCCCCCGCTGCCTCCTTCCTGCCTCCTGCCTCCGCCCCCGAGGCCCTTGCGGGGATGGTCTGTGCTTTGGCCCGCGGCCCCAGAGGTCCCGACTACTTCAGCGGGGACGCTGCTTCGCCCCAGAGCCGCTTCTGATGGTCCCGGGTCGACTGGACATATAGTGGTCGCCCTTCGCCGGATTGACCTTTGGTGCGGGCCCATTGGGGCCCCCCGATCGCCAAACGCGATGTGATGGTACAGGAGCTCGACCACAAGAAACCTTCACAAGCAACCCAACCCTGAGACCCCAGGAAGTCCATTGATTTTTGGTGTGGGAACGTCACGCTTTCCATAGCAAAACCATCGAAACCCAAGAAACCCAAGGCACCCCGGAGGCAAGCAGGGTGTTTCTCGGCATGGGTTTCCACTGCAGCATCTTGCGCGGCTGTGCTTTGCCCCCCGCGGCCCCCGAGAGTCGCGCACCGAAGGTCACTCTAGCCTAATTGGGGTCACTCGTACGTGCAGCAGACCAGTAGGCCCGATCACGGGCCCGGGAGGCCAGAAACACGGACAACATGCTGGGACTGGAAAGATCAGTTCGGCAGAGGTTTGGGATCCAGATCAGGCAGGGACCAACCAAAAAAACACAGCATGTAGTGTCTACGCAGAACAACCGCCTATTTTTGATTATCGTTCTATCCTTCTTGGTTCTGTGTAGCTCCTCCCCGCTCCCCCTCTCCTCCCAGAGCGGCCCCCGTGCCGAAGCCTCCGTGGCGCGCGCGGCGGGGGCCAGCGCGGACGGGGGGCCCGCCGAGCCCCGCTGGCGGAACCCAGCTGGGGGGGCCGTCGGTGCGCGACGACGCCCTGGCCGACCTGGGTCTGCGCTGGCCCCGGGGAGGTGTCGGAGGCTGATAGACCTCCTGCCCCGACGCGTCGAGGAGGGAATTGGCCGCTCTCTGCTCGCGAGGGGGCGTCGCGGCCGTCGCTTTCGCGGGTCCAGGTCCGTCGGCTTCGGCCCCGGGCCGTTTTCTCTGAGGGGAGGTTTATCGCGGGCGATGTTTCTCCCCCAATCCCAGAGTTTCGCCCGAAAAGTCTGGCCGCTCAGAAGAATGGGAAAACCCTGGGATACACCCCAAGGGGGCTATTCGGACGCACCCCTATCGAGAATGGACACCCCCCCATCGTATATCCCAGGGTTAGGCCCCAAATTTCTGGTCCATTCGGAACCCCCACGAAGCCTGGGATAGGGGTCGACATATCCCCTGTTAGTTTATGAAAGGGAGGTTCGTCCACCGCCGAAAAAGTGCGTCTCCGAAGCCCCGCGGCCGCGGCCGCGCCCCCGCGGCGGCGGGCAGGCGAAGGACAAGCAGGCCCTCGCCGTGAGGAGCTCGGGCGCTCCGGCGGCTGCCGGAGGGCCCGCGCCGGCAGAGGCGGCGCCCCCCTGCCCCCCCGCCCCCCTTCCCTTATGTCGGGCCTGTCCCCCTACAGGGGGATTTTCGACGAAAATTTAGCAATAGTCAAAACATACCCCCAAGTGGTAAACAAATGCTCCACAAAGTATGTCCCCAGATTTTTTTAAAACAATGATGTTTGGGGTACTTTTTTTATCTTTCGCCGAACATCCCCCTGTAGGGGGACAGGCCCGACTGAACCCTTCTCCCCTCGGGCAACGTCAGCAGGAGGCCCCTCCGCAGGCCCTCCCTCGCTCTGCGAGAAAAAAGAACAACGGCGGGAGGCGGTTCGCGGTGTGTTCGGCCTCCGGGGGCCCTGGCCAGGCCTCGGGGCCGTCCACAAGACGATGCAGGCTGCCTCGGGGCCGCGAAACAGCGATTCAGGATGAAAAACCCTGTCCCGGGGAAAGGGTCCAGAACTTTGGTAGGGGGCCACATGCGAGCCCTACCCCTACCCCCCACGATTTCTGAGGGGGAGGGTGGGGTTCACTTCGCTCGGCAGAGCCCGAATGAAGTGAACCCTACCCCCCCCCCTCAGAAATCGTGGGGGGTAGGGGTAGGGCTCGCATGTGGCCCCCTACTTGGGGGTCGACGTTGTGAAACAATCACGACGTCGGGGGTCTGGGTCCCCAGGCCTCCCCCCCACCCCCCCCTTCGGTCGGGGACAGCGTGAGTCTCGAGCACGCCCGGCCTCGGGCTCGCCGATGCTTTTTGGCGGGCCCGCCCCGAGTTGTGACGGTGCAGCTTTCCTGGGGGTCTGCAGCGGGAGCTCGCGTGAAGTTTCAGATGGGGCCTCGTCATTCTCCCGACGATCCCTTCGGGTCAGCCTGGACCCCCCCCGCACCCGAGCCGCACGTCTTCCCTGGGCGATGTCAGCAGGGGCAGCGCCAGCCGGGGCATCGGGCTCCGAGGGGGAAAGCCGGAGGCTACACGCCTTCGAGGGTCGAGCTTCGAGTCTCTCAGACGCTGCGCTCTGGCCGAGGGCGCCCGGGGGCTGCCGGGATCGTCATTGAACGGCCGGCCGCCAGAGAGCCCAGTGATGGCCCGAGAGCCAGGGGGCCCCGCCCCGGGGCGGACGGGCTCGGGGGGGGACGCACCGACCGCCACAGGCCCGTGGAGCGCCCGCAGGGGCCCAGGGGCCCTCCCCGCCCAGGAGCGTGCGGATTTTTGCAATCGGGTGCGTGTCGCCGCCAGGGGGGGCAGGCCCCGGCAGACGTGGGCGACAGAATTGTCCAAGCACGCCGTGCCAGTGTGTCTCGATTCTGGTGGGGACTCTGCACATCTGGGCACGTTTCCGGCGGAAGCCTGGGAAGAAGCAGTGCGCAAGTATACTATCTAGCGCACACTCGTGCCATTGCTCATGTGCCAACGGGCATGCGGCCTCATTCATCCTGCGTGTCGCGGATCTATCGGCGATGCGCGCCCTCTTTGCAGCCGTCTTTTTGGCCTTCGGCTGAGGCGGAGGCATTTTTTCAGAATGTTCGCACCCTCTGCCTTCCCGCATGGGCTCGCCACCATTCCTCCTCCTCCTCCTCCTCCTCCTCCTCCTCCTCCTTCTCCTCCTCCACCTCCCCCTCCCATCCTCCCTCTCCTCCCCCTCCCCCTCGTCACCCTCACCCCTCCCCCTCCCCCCTCTCCCCTCTCCCCCCTCCCCCTCCCCCTCCCCCCCCCTCCTCCCCCCTCCCCCTCCTCCTCCCCCCTCCCCTCCTCCCCCTCCTCTCTCCTCCCCCTCCCCCCCCCTCCTCCCTCCTCCTCCCCTCCTCCTCCCCCTCCTCCTCCTCCTCCTCCTCTCTCCGCCTCCCTTCCTCCTCCTCCTCCGCCTCCTCCTCCTCCTCCTCCCCCCTCCCCCTCCCGCCTCCCCCTCCCCCTCCCCCGCCCCTCCTCCTCGGCGCCAGCTCGGCTCTGGCCGTCGCCTGGGCGGGGTCGGCGAGCCCGCGCCAGGCGACCCCCGGGCCGCTGCCCTCTCCGCCCTCTCCGCCCGTCCGCTCTCCTGCTGGCGCCGCCGCGGTGCCCGGCGGCGGGGCGCCTCCGCAGCGCCCGCGCGCGCACGGCCGCCCCGAGCGGCGTGCCCGGCGGCGGGCCGCGCGCGGGCTCGGGTCGTTCGGGCCCTGCTTGCGCGCCCTCGGCGGCGTGGGAGCACCGCGCCCCGGGGGCCGCCCTCCGGGGCGCGCCCTTCGTGGCGCAGAGCGGCGACGGGAGCGGAGCACGTGCCGATGCAGCGGGCCGCAGGGCCGTGGCGGAGGAGATGGAGGTTCGTGGTTCACCGTGGCGTGCACGAGGGCGCGCACCCAGGAGCCTGAGCCGAGGCCGAGGTGGGAGGCACTGCAATCGCCAGCCCGTCCGGGATGGAAGCCCGTGCAGCGGAGCTGTCAGCTGAGAAGTTCGCCGCCGCAGAGGCCGCGATGGCAGCTGCGCAGGTGACGGCGCCCATACCCCTCGGCAGCACGGCGAGGGAGTTCGTCCCGTTCAGCCCGCCGCTGCAGGAGTCGATGGCCGACGACGGGGGGTCGCCGCAGCTGCGGCGCCTTGGGAGAGGAGCGAAACCCGCGCACGGCTGCTTCGGGATGCTGACCTCCTTCGAGGCGCTGGAGCACAGAGAGGCGCCGTGCTGACTGGCCCACAGATCAACTGGGCAGCCATAGTCGACAGCGGGGCGCCCCCGAGTGCATCGTCCGCATCGCCGCCCACAGGTGAGCGTCTGCAGGCGTGAAGGGTAGCCCCGCGGCGTTCGGGTTCGGCTCGAATTGCTGGCGGTGGGTCTGGGGCCGTCTCGTCTGTGGCTCGCGGGGTGTCTCGGGGGGTGCTGGGCCTTGTTGGGTCTTCTGTCCCCGCGGGCTCTGGGTCTGTTCTCGGGCTTCTCGTCGGGCTGCGGGGTGGGCGCGTTGAACAGAGCAGCCGGATGGAAAGTTTGTGCACCAGAGGGCTTTTCATTCCCACATGCTGTTTGTATTGTGTTTGTTGGATCGCGCAATTCGATCCAGTGGATGCTGCTTCGCAACGGTTCCGGTTCCGATTCCTCTCCTGCCCTCCTCCTCCTCCTCCTCCCTCTCCTCCCCCTCCCTATCTTCTCTCTTCCCCTCCTCCTCCCTCTTCCCCTCCCCCTCCCCCTCCTCCCTCTCCTCCCCTTCCCCCTCCTCCCCCTCCTCCTCTCTTCCTCATCCTCCTCTTTCTCCTCCTTCCCCTCCACTTCCTCCTCCTCCTCCTCCTCCTCCTCCTCCTCCTCCTCCCCCGCCTCCTCCTCGTCCTCCTCTTCCTCCTCCTCCTCCTCCTCCTCGCGCGCGGCTTCTGCCTTTGTCTTAGTCTCTATATATCTGTCGATCGTTCTTTCTCTATCTCAATCTACACTCAACCAGCATAGTAAGGATAAGCGAGTTTTCCAAGAGTCCTTTGCTTCCTTGCCACTTAGGCCCATCCCTGGCAATTTTAGCTGGCCCAGCCCCACTCGAAAAATGCCAACATGGCTTTCCAAGGCCCTTGCGTCCTTACCGCGCATCCTTTCTATACGGGTTGACTGGATATCCATCTCTATATTTCTGGATCTCCCAGTCGGTGTTTTCAACCAAGCCGAAATGCGCAAGCAGACTGGGCTCCGTCATTGGGCACGCGGCGGCGTTTCTCGGGCCCCTCATGTGGCCTTGCTCGGACCCCAGTGCTACATGCCAGCGCCATGCGCGGCGAGCAACCGCGATGACGAACGCACCCCATGGGGCCGCCAGAATCTTCCATAACAGCGTTTCGCTGGAGGCTTATTGACATGACTGCATCAGAGTCCCACAGGGGGGGGGGGGGGCGGGGAGTCCTGAGGACGATCTCTTCGGCAGCCGCCTCGCCCAAGACACCCCCGCAATTCATTCCGCAGTCTCGCTCTCGCTTCTATGCCGGCTGCATTTTTGGTGTGGACGGTCACGATCATTCGGGGGTGGATAGACCTCCTACTTTGACACGTCGATTAGCGAATTGGCCGTTTTCGGTTCGCGACAGGCAGTCACGACCGTCGTTTTTGTTGCGGGCCCAGGTCCGTCGGTTTCGGTCCTAGGCCGTTTTCACGAAGGAGAGGTGTGCTACAGGGAGGTGTGTCCACCGCCGAATCATTGGCAGCAAATGCGCTGAAGGTGCGCATGGCCGTGCTCTTGTCGCCCCTGTCCCTTCCTAGCCGACCCACTCCTCGACCCGCCTCTTCGCCTTCCCCGTCGCTGTGCTCTGGCTGGGGCAATCGCCTTCTGAGCCTCCGCGGCGCCTCCCTCGAGCCAGGCGCCGCCGCCGTCGCCGCCGCCGTCGCCGCCGCCGTCGCCGCCGCCGCGGCTGTCGCCGTCGCTGGCGTTGTCGCCGCCGCCGCCCTCGCCGCCGCCGCCGCCGCCGCGCCCTGCCTCCCTCGACCTGCCCCCACGCCGAGGCCGCCGCCTCCGCCCCATGCAAGGCCGCCGCCGCGGCGGCCGCGGCAGGCGCGCCGCCGCGCTCTTGGAGAGCTGCGCGTCCGCGCATCTCGCGCCTCCCTGACGCTTCGAGGTTCGAGGCTCGGGTTTTTCGGACGTTTCCGGGGGTTCCCGGTGGTTTTCCGCCCTCGGGGTGCTTTGCAGCAGCTGCCCCCTGGTCAGGGCGTTTCGGGGGTGCCCTGATCGCCCCGAACGGCTGCCTGGGTACCGAGGTATGACCCGAAAGCCAGACATGTTCGCGTCGTGCACAGAATCGTGGCGGAGGGTTTTGGGCCAGCTTCGGCCCCTGGAGGCCTTCGCCAGGCCCAGGCACCGTCAACAAAAGTGCTCGGAATGAGCCATCGGTCCCAGTGAAACCCCTGGGCCCTTGTTGGGGCGTCGGATTGGTGGGCGCTCCAATGGACCGCCTCTCTCGTAGTTATTTCTCTGCTCAGCCGCTCGGTCATTGGTCGGGTTGTGCTCGGACGCCCGCGCGGGGGCGTTCCATGGCCGAGCGGCTCGCCGAGCGCCGCGGGCGGCCCGGAGCCAGTTGGTATCGAACGATCTGCGCTGTTTCGGGTGGCCGGGAGCGCTCGGGCTTGAACAAGTCGGGGATCAAGAGACGGGGTCAATGCAAACGGGGGTCAGCCAGGGCGCCGGATCCTGCAGGATCCTGCGAAGATCCCCTCTGGCTGACCTGAGCTATCGAGCCGCGCGTGGCCGCGAGGCGGCCGCGCATATTGGCAGACCCGGGTTTGCGAAGACCTGCGTTGCAGTTTTTTTTTTCTCTTGCATTGCAGTTTTTGGTTTCCTGCTGACCCCGGTCTAGATTGACCCAGGTCAGAAGATCCCCGAGCAAGCTGAGGCAGTTTGGATTGGCCCGGGTCAGGGTCAGAATACCCTTTCTGGTTTGCACGAAGTGATCTTGGAACATTTCTGGCTCAGACGGTCTTGTTTGAATGCGTCGGGTTTATGTTATGAGAAGACTGTTTGCGCTCTTATAGAACATCGTATGGTTCTGAGACAGAACATATTCCGTGGTAGGCCTGTAGGGATGCCGGGACGGTCGGTCCCTGCTCAAAATTTCGGGAGGCTGGGAGCGCTCGAACGATCTGAGGCGGTGTCAGAGCTTGGCGTTGGCGCCACCGCCACGTGAGCCCGCCGTAGTAGGCGACAACACGATGCGCGCCTTGCGATTCGGCCTTCCGTTCCCGGTGGCACCACCTAAACACACTTATATTCTGTGGACGTCGGCCCCACAGGGGCGATGTATAGTATAGTAGTCTTACAGTGCAGTGCAGGCTCAGAGGTCGGTGCTTTCTGGCCACACCATGTGGGCAACGATCTACTACGATTTGCTTTTGCTACACGCTCGGTTCGGACGTGCACCTCAGGGCGCATTGCATGATCGGGCCGAACGAAAGGAGGGGATAGGGTAAGGGGGGGACGAAATCTGCTGCATGCAGCTCGTTTCGGCCCCGCCGCCTGGCTCCTTCGTCGATACATGGGCG
>CAUYUJ010001922.1:0-20000 GCA_963575745.1 Prorocentrum cordatum | reverse complement strand
TCGGAGGCTACCCTCGCGCGCGCTCGCATGGCGCCCAAGAGGCAGGTCCGCGACCGCAGCCTGGGCGTCAGGCTCGGGCATGGGCTTCCTGCCAGCTGGGGCGGCCTGCGTGGACAACTACCTGGCGGCTGGCTGCCAGCGCGCGAAGTGCAGGCCTTTGCGCAGAAGGTCGAGCGCGAGCTCTCCTCGGTCGGCTTCGCCGCGCGCGAGCAGGTCAGCGCCGCGCGCCAGGCCGGCTTCGTCGGCCTCGACCTCGACGGGCACGAGCACTCGGCGCGGGTCTCTGCCGTTTCGCCCGGCGGCTCCGCTGCGCCATTGAGGAGTGTTTGCGGCGCCCGAAGGTCATGGGCGCGCTCCTCGAGATCGTCCTGGGACGCTGCGCCTGGGCCGCGCTGCTCAAGAGGTGCTCGCTGGTCCTTTTCGACGCCGTCGACCCCTCCATTCAGGCGGCGAAGGATGAGGCCCTGCCGCACTGGCCGCCGGTCCGCCGCGAGCCGGCGCGCGCGCTCGCTGCTCCCGCAATCTGCTTCGCGGGCGCGGAGCAGCATCCCGTGGTCGCGGCCAGAGACGCCTCTGGCTGGGGCCGCGGAGTCTGCCGCCGTCGCTGCTCGCCCGAGGCCGTCGCCGAGGCGGGCCGCGCGGCCGAGGGGCGGCGCTGCCCCTTCGAGGGCTCGGCCCGCGCGCGCGGGCCACCGCCGGGGCCGGCGCGCGCCGCCTCCGCACTCCGCGACTCTGCCCAGTTGCCGTCCGAGGTCGCCCAGGACAGGGGCAAGTCTTTCGGCGAGGTCGACAGGGTCGGCGACGGCTGGGCTGTCGCGCGCTCGTTCTCGTGGCGCGACGCGTGCGACATTTACCGCGCTGAGGGCCTTGCGCTGGGCTCCGCGCTTCGGCGCCGGCATCGCGTGTCCGACGCCTTTTGCTGGCGGATCGTCTGCCTCGTCGACGACGCGTCGTTGTCGCGCGCCATCGGCAATGGCCGCGGTGGCTCCGCCCAGCAGCGCAGCGCCCTCCGGGGGATCTGCGCCCTCTCGCTCGCCTGGAGGCTGCGCGTCATTGCCGGGCGAATCCCCGGCGAGCTTAATCCGTCCGACGGCCGGTTGCGGGCTGCCGTGCGTCGAGCGCGCGGGCGCCGACGTGGCTGCCGGCCTTGGCGACCGCCTTCTTATCAGCCTGGCGGCCGCCGGCATGAAGGGGCGTCCCCTGACATCCTCCAGTCGCAATTTTTTCAAGACGCCAGTTCTTGTTGTGTTCTCGTTTCAAGACGTTGCGAGAAAAACAAGGCAAAGGCATGTAGTGCGTTTTTGCGTAAGTTGGCGTTGTCGTGTTTTTGGGTTTCATGGTGCGTTTGCATTGTTTTCTGTCATAAGACGATCGTTGACAGGGCCTACGGGCCAGTGCCAACTTGGGCCGACCAATATTGAACCAAAATAGCCACGGCAGGAGGATGGAGGGTGGCGGGGCGCGCACTTGGCATGCATTAGTGCGCAACGTCCGCGATGGTGAAGCGGGGTGGGCGTCCCGATCGAAGCTGCGCACTGCAAGATCGAGATGCGCAATCGTGGCAGCATTCGAGGGGTCTGCTCATGGAGGAGCGGAGACGAGCGCGCAGCGGCCCCATTCATTTTCCTTTCTTTTCTGCAACATATGCAATAGTGCACGGCAGCATGATGCCGCTCACGCGCCAACGCCGCGTTCTGCAGCGTCAGGATCGATTCAAATAGTTGGGGAGGAATAGAATGATGATCTTTTATATATATATATATATATATATATATATATATATCCACACACGTATATATATACATATATATATACATATATATATATATAGGACGCCCGCACTTTTCATCCGCATGCGTGTGGCGCGTAGTGCATAATGGCGTACAGGCCATTCAGCCCGTGCTCCCTGCGCCGCTGAATCGTGCGCGAGGCGAGCGAGCCCTAGGCTAAACTAGGATCGAGAGATGAGAGGAAGAAACATGCACCTCTCAATGCTATATACACACAAACATACACACATCATGCGCAGGCATGCGTGCACGGATACGACACTGCGTGGTGCAATTCGAGGGGGGTGTGCTTTTTGGTCCCAGGATCCTGGGTCGGGGCCAGGGCGGAAAAAACACCCTTGGAACAAAAAAACCTTGGAACAAAAACACGTAAGGGAAACCCGAGCACCGCGCGGACGACCGCCGTTTTCCGTCAAGAGCAAGCGTCGGTCATAACCACCATGCACGATGATGCGGCCACGCGTGTCGACCAACTGTGGTGTTAATCGACGGAGAGAGGTAGAGATCCCGAGTGAGGAGGAGGTGGAGGGGATGGGCGTTATTTCCAAACGTTCATGGTGGCAATGTCAGTGGCGCTCATCTCCTGCGCATCTGTGACCACGTGGCGCTGCATCGGGCGACATCCTGCACCGTCGTAGATCACTGTGCACTCATGCACGTCCACTCTGAGAGCCACGCGCGAGCGAGAGGAGGCGTGAGTTTGCAGAGGGGATGTTTCCAACGATTGCGACGTACATCGGCTCGCGGCCGACGGTGGGGCGGAGCGCGCCCCGACGGAGGTGCCAACGGAGGAGGCGAAGGAGGGGAGGGGGAGAGGCTGAGGGGAGGCTGTCGCGGGGGTCCCTGGAGAAGTCACTGGGGTCGAGGCCGAGTGAGGGAGGAAGGGGGCAAGAACAAATGATCGAAACCGAGTCCACTCGGTTTTCCCGACTTGGATCCAGGCTCGCATGTCAACTAAGGTACTCGGCGATCGTGCGTGCATGTGTGCCTGAGTGTGCGAACCCAGACCCCCGACGTCGTGATTTTTTCACAACGTCGACCCCCAGAGGTCTGTCGCTCCCGAGGCCCAGTGAGAGAACCCAGAGGCCGAACACAGCGAAAAACCGCCCGTCGTGATTTTTCACGACGCCAGGAGGTCTGGGGTCTGGAGGGCGGCCATTATAATGGGCCGTTTTCGCGACAGCGGCCGCGAGGAGGAGGAGGTGGAGGAGGATGAGGGCTCTTTCCCAAGCGTATGGTTGCAAATTGGTATGATCTCGTACTGCGTCCCTGGGTACTTGTCGCTGCATCGCGCGAGCGATGCGGGGGACGAGGTGGGAGGATGGAGTAGGAGGGTGGGTCGTCATCCTCGAAGTTGCACGCGCATGCGTTAGCCACGTGTCGGCGCACGTCCCCGCGCCATGCCCTCGCTGCACGGATCGAACCGGATCGAGGGGGGAGGGGGGCGAGAAAGGGGCAGGCGCAGCGTGGGCGGCCCTTCTGCATTAATGCAGCGGCCAGCTTCACGTGCTAATTCGCCGAGAAAGGAAAGGAGAGGAAATTATGTAATTGTCCGAGAAGGGAAAGGAGAGGAAATTATGATAGGAACACGTGCAGGGGTGACGGCGAGGATGTGGAGGTTGGTGGGGCGAGGGCGGTGGTTTCAATCGAAGGAGGGAGAGAGGCTGGGGGCCTGCAGCTCGCTCCCGCGGGAGCAGTACGGTCGGCAGGTCGGCCCTGACAGATTCTCAGGGCTGCCGCGCAAGGAAACGTCTATATATATATATACACATAGACGTCGGCCCTGACTATTCTCAGGGCTGGGCCGCTCACTGGATGAGCCTCGGCCGCACCCGCTCTGGATCGACGGGGAGAGGTTGGATCGAGCGCCGCGCGCGGGGCCAGCCTCGGCAGGGCACGGGGGCGGGGCCGAAAGGCAAGGATCGATCGGTTGATCGACCGAGTGCTCGATCGATCGAGCGATCTCGATCAGTCGATCGATCGACCGATCGATATCAAGCCTTTCGGCCCCTCAAGGCGGGACGTGCGAGAGCTTCAAGGCATGGAGGCACGCATGGCCCCCGTGCCCTGCCGAAGTTGTCTGCTTTACAACTCGAGCGTGATCGAGGCTGTCGAGTCGAGGGAGCAGGGGAAAGGCTTCGAAGTCCGACCCTGGATGCGAGCGCAGCCTTCTCGATCGAGGCCCTCGCCTGCCCCGCGCGGGCGCATGGATCCAGACAGGAGGGAGGAGTGAAACATTGCGAGGAGGAGGCCAGCGCGCTTCGACGCGGCCGCGCCTCCAATGAAGCAACGGGGGGATCCGCCGATCCCCCGATTAATGAACGGCTCGAGGCTGGCCCAGCTTCCGCCTCAATCCTTGGCGATCTCGAGGCCCTTCCTCGAGCCCAGCCTATAGGCAGCTTTTTTTTTGGAGGGGGAGGGGGGGGGGGGGCGAAAGGCGACCGATCGACCTCGGCAAGGTCTTCTTCGTCTCCTCGGTCTCATTCTCCTCCTCGTTATTCCTCCTCATTAATGATTCTCTTGTTCTTCTCCTCATTCTTCCTGCTAATCGTTCTCCTCCTCCTCATCCTCATCATCATCATCATCATCATCATCATCATCATCATCATCATCATCATCATCATCATCATCATCATCATCCCTCTCTCCCTCTCTCCTCCGTCAGCCTGGGGTAGTTCCGTGTACTTACACCACCATGGCCAACCACACACCCATGTCGAAGTTCACGCTCAGGGCGAAATCAATGGACAGCCAGCCCTCGAAACACAGCACGGGGACGTGGCCATCGCACAGGGAGTTCGCGTAAACGCTGAGGGCGACAGTATACACACTGCGTTCCAGCACATACCCCCCCACCCCACGCGCTGGTATCCCCCGCCTCCTGCGGAAGGGGTGCCCAGGGGGTGGGAAGGGCAGAGCGGATTCGCAGTATCGTACAGGTAGTCGTTGAGGACGGCAGTATACACCACGCACTGCGTTCCAGCACATACCCCCCCACCCCACGCGCTGGTATCCCCCGCCTCCTGCGGAAGGGGTGCCCAGGGGGTGGGAAGGGCAGAGTGGATTCGCAGACGTGGCCATCGTACAGGGAGTTCGCGTAGCCGTTGAGGACGGCCGCATACACCATATACATGCGTTCCAGCACTACCCCCCGCCCCACGCCCTGGTACCCCCCGCCTCCTGCGGAAGGGGTGCCCAGGGGCCCCGTGGGAAGAGCAGAGTGGATGGTCCACGTGCGTGCGAACCCCTGGCTCTGCGCGAAGCTCTTGCACGTGGTGTGCATAGCATGTGCCCGCGGCCCACGGGGGACTCGAAGCTTGGATCCGAAGCGGCTCGAAACTGAGACCGATCGCGATGAGTTTCAGAGAGGATTTGATTTTGAGCGGGTCCGAGGGAATCCAAAACAACTGACATGTATATACGCAGAGCCATTGACCAGAATTCGGGCCAACCATTTCGAACCCCAACACCTCTGACATCGAGGCGTTGAAGAGGTCCGAACGCTTTGACACACGAAATCTCGTACATCGAGCGCGGCCTCAGAGAGGGCCGAACATCTCGAAACGCGAAATCTTGGACGTCGATCGGCCTATGGGATTCTCGTTCCTCCAAGGGGTGGGGTGGTGGGGTGGGAAGGTCCTCCGTAAATTCCTGTCCGCCTCCGCCGATGCATAAGAACGGGGACGAAACGAAGAACAAGGAACGAGGCAAGACGATATCATGTTAATCCTCCGCTGCTCCCCCGCCTCCAGAGAGGGACCCTCGTCCTCGATCCTCGGTCCTCTCCCTCAGCCGCCGTGCTCATCTGTCCTGCTCGGTTGTCTGACGTCCAGCACCACATTGCATCTTCCCTGGCGTTTTTTCACACATGGCAACTGCATGGTATCACTAGCAAAGCTCGGGAATCACCTTCTCGAGGAACGAGTAGTAAAACGTGCTGCCATGGTGCAGTGACTTTGCCACTGCACCCATGGCTCTATTATCTGACTCGTCACAGAATGTCCACATCAGTTTGGGATTCCCCTGGCGCCTGGAGCGGGCCACTACATGTACGCACATGTGGTGTTTGAATATTTCATGGCCACCCCACGCTTTCCAGTACGCCAAGTATTTCAGCATCGAAGTCTCGAGAATGCGCTGCTGGACGTCAGACAACCGACGCGTGTTCTCCTTCAAGCACTCATGGAATATATTCAGCTCCCTAACAGCATGTGGCAAGAACACGTCCGTATCATTAGTGAACAACGATGCGTTCTCTCTGATCACGGCTTCGCAAAAGGGGACCAAATGTTTCGTCTCCGCTGCCTTCGCATGAAGACGTGGCCAGTTGACATCACCGAGCATCTTTAACGTTAATTTTTGAATTCTGCTCTGGCTTCCTCGGGGGTGTGCTGCCTTCTGCTGGATATACCATGACTTGAGCCGCCGTCTCAGATGAACTATGTTGTGCGATCGGCGTATTGCAACAGTGCTTGCACGGCTCAGCGCAAAGTTATGCTCGATCAAATGCATCAGCACTGCTCCTACAAGGAGCTGGCTGATGCCGAGGTCCACTATGTGCATGAGGTCCAGCGCCAGCATTTCAATATTAAAGCCCAGCACTGTGAATATCAATGCTACATGCATCAACCCAACCTGGTTACAAGAATCAAAAAATGTAAATTCCGTTGGAAATACGCTCTCGTCTAAATCTAAAACCTTGTGTGTGTCGTGCACTACGCCGGCCTGGATGAGACGGTGACCCTTCCGAAGGCCCAAGGGAGGGAAAGCCGTCCATAGGCCGTGCCCTCCGATTTCAGCATCGTGGCGCATGCATTGCACAAGGCGCCTCAGCATGGGCTTGTCAGGAATCGTGACCTTTGTAACTGATGCCGCAACCATCGCATCATATGCGGCTGCGTCTTTATCAACCCATGTGCATGAATCTATCGTCCGAGGGTATCTGAAGAGCTGTTCCCTGGTAGCGGAGCACATGAAGCACGGCGTGTGCTCGTGGTCCCAGCGGCGGAACCCCAGGGAAGTTTGGAATTCTAGGAGATCTGCTCTCATCTCCACCAGGGCTCCGTGGAGCCCTGATGCTATCTCGAATCCTCGCCTCGCCGCTCGTATCTCGTTTTTGAATGGAGCGTTGTTGTGGTCCAGAGCTGGGAATATACCTAAAGCTAACGTGTTTAACGACCAACATATTACTCGCATGATACTTTCAATAGTACATGCGCCGCGGCAGCCGCATCGGCAACAATCCGATTTTCGGACTGCTGCTATCAAATGCCTCTCATTGGATACGCAATTGTTCCAATACCATACTATGAAGGAATCTCGTTTCGTGTGTGGCACCCCGTCGCTGTAAAAACCGATCGGGAAGCTTTTATGTCCAAATCGACGGGTCACCTCATGATTGGCATAATGAATGGGCAGCTCGTCCCGTGGCACTGCAGTCAAATCGAAATCACCTGGCTTGGATTCATAACTGTGGTGGAAGGTCTCATGAGGGAGGGAAAAGGGGAATTCTACGTACATGCGTTTCTCTGCCGTCCCATCCCAGAGAGGGATCTCAGCCGAAAACAGATTCTCTTTGCTGCGCACCGCGATGGCCCTTCTCAAGTGCTCCGTGTGATGATTCGAGTCTGGCCGAAGTGCGATGTCTCCTACTCCCTTCGCTCCTGCTTGCATGCTGTGCCAAGCTATGGAGCATACCTCCTGAGATGTCATTTTGCCAGCCTTCCACCGTTTCAAAAGATATGTCCGCAAACCATTCCCATCGTCATATCCTCCAGGCGGGGGCGATGCGTTCACGGCCGTTGCGGCCTCCTGAAAAATCAGTCCCATGGCAGCTGCCCTGTTAGCCATGCTGGCGATCGGCGCCACGCCAAACCCAACACAGTCAACCAGTATAGTAAGGATGCGCGATAAGGATGCATGTGCCTCGGACGCCCATGTCGAAGCTTTTCGAGCGGGGCGCGGCCCGCGAAAGTGGCCAAGAGGATGGAACGAGGATCGGATCCGACAAGGGTGCAAGGGTACCCTTGAGAAGGTTGCCCGTCCTTACTGTGCGGGTTGATTGTAGGCGAACGCAGACAGGAAGCTCGGCTGGCCTTGGTTGCCTCGTGCCAATGTGTACGGACATCGATGGCAGCAGCACTGCATTCGTGAGTGGGAGACCTAACGTTACCAGTGCAACGCAACGCAAATGCTTAAGCAATAGCGTCAATGCAGTAGCAAAGCAGCAGCGGCAAATGCAACGCAACGCAAATGCTTAAGCAATGGCTTCAAAGGTCAGGGCAAACAAAGAAGCTGCCATTTGTTCACCGAGAGGCTCAAGGACACAGGCACCGATGGGTTCGCCAGTCAACAACTCCCTCAACTCTGCCTCCTCTCCCGAGGGCGAGAGGATCCGAGAGGGGATGAGGATGAGGACAGTGAGGAGGGCGCGACAGGGGATGCGGATGAGGACGCTGGGGGCAGGATACCGCCAATGATACCAAGCCTCGTATCGGTCTTCACATTTCTCTTGCACCGCCTAGTGCCATCGCTCCGAGCGAGTCCAGCGCCGAGCCAACGCTCGCACTCGAGAGGGGGCCGTGCGCTCAGGGCGCATGCGTAGTGGGTGGGGGAGGTGGACCAGGTATAGGAGGGCATGGGGTACGGAAGAAGGCAAGAGGAGAGGGGTCGAGGGAGAGCATTGAAACCTAGAGGCTGAAGGACGAGGGTACTCGGAAAGGGAGCACTGGAGGGCGAGGGGAGGACTATAGGCATGAAAGCGGACCCCCAGCAAGTCCAAGCCGCGCCCTAAGCCTTCTTGAACTTTGTCTGGGCATTGCTGACGGTCTCCAGCACGGGGCTCACCAAGGCCCAGACGCGCTTGGCCTGTCGGGGCCCCCTCCTTCTCCTCGTCATCTTCCTCCTCCTCCTCCTCCTCCCGCCTCCTCCCTCCTCCTCCTCATTCTCCTCCTCCTTCTCCTCCTCCTCCTACTGATCCGCATCCTCATCCTCCTCCTTCGCTTCTCCTCAGGCCTCCAACGGCAACACCCATTATCTCTCTGCATGGGTCCCCTGCTATCTTGCTCATTGGATGTGCCATGCAGTCTCATTGCGATGGCCTCGGCCACAACCTCTTCGATCCCGTCCCACTCCGAGTCGGACATCGAGGACCTGGGCTATGCACTCGCGCGCGCGATGCATTCATATGCCCAAACATGGCGAAGGCCATTAGCGTAGATAGGTGTCGCCTAGCTCGCGATGGGGCATGGATACATGACGCTCGCGAGCTAACTGACCTGATGCATGCCGATGGCCTTCAAGTGTTTGGGCCTTCTCATGGCTACCAACCGTTCGATCTAACTGATATTTGTTGTTTGAAGTTCCCTGGGTGACTTGTTCTGGATCACGCCGCGCAACGTGCTCGAAGCATCCTCGAGGTCCTTCTTGCAGCTCGCGAGTTCCTCATCGAACGGCAGAAGCCACGAGTGCTCTTTCGCCTCCCCCCACTCGGCGGCTGAGGCGGATGTCTCCCCTCCTCCTTACCTTCTTGATCACCCTTCTCCTGACATTCATGCCCCTCCTTCTTTCCCTCCTCCTCGTCGCGTTGCCGCCCCTGCATGTCTATGACCTGCACTCCCCCCCTCCTTATCCTCCCTTCATCTGGTCCTAGTGCTCGCGCTCCCAGGGTGATTGCTGCTCTCACTGCCCGCCCCCACCGAGAGGCCAGAGATAAGCGCAGAGAGGTTGCACACCTCACCGAACAGGCCAGAGATTTTCCCACCGCCGATTTTGGTAGAACTGCTCGGTGCCGTGGACGAAGTACCATGAGTCGATGACTTTTTCTTCTTTTTGCCTGTTGTCTCCTGGGGCCCCCCTCGATCGAGCAGTTTCCCGCGCGCGATTCCAACCTTCATAGTAACTACTTAGGTTTGGAATCGTGCGCGGATGGTTTCATTATGTAGGGTGCTCCTTCGACGTCGCACTGCTCGACTCGTAGGTGGAGTCGGACGAGTTCGAACGCGAGCGCTCGCGGCGGCCACGGCCCTTAAGGAGCTAAAGGCGGAGGAGGAGGAGGAGGAGGAGGAGGAGGAGGATGGCACGAGGAGGTGGAGGAGTGGGAGCAGGAGGGGGTCAGAGCGTGAGGAGGAGGAGGTGTGGGGTAGGGGTGGGAGCTTACTGCCCCTCGTGAGCGGTCCTCCTCCTCCTCCTCCTTGTCCTCCTCCTCCTCCTCCTCCTCCCCCTCATCAGGTTATTGTCACTCGAGAGCTCCTCATTCCACCTCCGCCTCCTCGATCCACCTCCTCCTCCTCCTTGTCCTCCTCCTTCTTCTCCTCCTCCTCCTCCCTCCTGAGAGCCCCTCGCTTCTTCGCAGTAGTACTGGCCTCGCCGAGCGAGTCGAGAGCAGCACGGGCCTCGCCGATCGGGATGTTGTCGCGCTTGACAACCGTAGCGATCCGCTGCAAGTGGTTCTGGGGCGGGGGGGGGAGAAGAGTCATGAGGCGTGCGTACATGCATGCATGCATGCATGCATGCATGCATCGGTGGATGGATGATTTTGTCCATCGATGCATGCATGGTGCGCGCATGCATGCATGAGTGTATGGCTGAAGTTGCGTTCGTCCAACGCGAGTCCTGCTCCTCCTGGTCCCAACTCTCATAACGACGGTACGTCTGCTCACCAGTCTGAACGTCCGTGGAAGTGCACCCCTTCATCTTTTTGCAGTATGCCACCACGCTCTCAGCACGTGCGTACGCTCGCTGACCATATTGACTATCCTTGTTGGATTCCGTCCAGCCGAAGTCTTTGAGAAGGTCATCGAACGTGCGCCAACGTTTCTCCATCAAATTGCGGGAGTTGTTCTCACGGGCTTCGGTTTTGAGGCTGTCGATGTTGTCGAAATGACCTCGGCAAGCCATGGTGCGAGATTCGCAGGGCGAAAGGGTATGGCCGCGAGATCGAGTGTGAATCCACAGAACGCATGTGTGTTTGTGCTCATCACATTTCCTTGCGTTCATTTCCCTCGCCTCGCGGATCTGCGCCTGATCGGGATTTCATTCCTATCGAGACCTAAGCTCTCTGAGACGGGGGCCATCGCGCTCCCAGATGAACTTCCATTTCATTTTCTGATCCCTGTTCAGCCCGTCGAACTCCTTTTTCAGCTCTGGCCTTTTCTTCTTGATCTGGTTCCTCTTGGAACGCACGTGGAAACAGACGCACCCCTCCCTCCTCTCCATCATGTTTCATTGCGCTTGTGTTTGGGACCCCACAGTATATCCTGAGGCGCTGCAGCGCATTCTCGTGCTCACTGTTGGCCTTCCTTTTCAAACGTGCCACCTCTTTGGCGCGATCGGGGCTCATCCTCGTCGGCTTGGTCTTGGCTGCTGGCTTCTTGGGTTCCTTCTTGGGGGCCATCGCCTCCGCGCCGGAGGAGCCCCCTCCCCGACCCTTCACCAACGCCACTCGTATGTTTCGCCATCCTCCTTCCCTTCTCCTTCATTCCGACCACCCTCCTTTTCTCCTCCTGTTCTCCTCCACAGCATTCCTCAGTCCGCCCATCGGGCGGGGTGTGGTGGGCACCCCAGAACAAACGACACCTGGAAAGGACTCGTCAGGGCATGGCCCCTGCGATGCCTCGAAGGTGCACCGCGCTCTGATTCCTCCCCCACCCCACACACATGCAGACCGAGGGAGCGCCAATGTCAACTGAAGGGTTATGCCTCCTGCAACGGTGGCAGACGCTTCTTCCCGTTTGCCATGCAACGTCCAAATCCGCTCACATCCCCTGATGAACAACTGCATGGCATCTGATTGATGGGTACACCGTATACACACATTTATGATACATGTGGGCGCACGCGCACGCGCACATGCACGTCCACGCGTGCATGCATACAACATGCGTGTGGAGCATTCAAACGCATTTTTGCCAACGGCGATTGCGTCAATTCAACGGCGCAAAGAGTCTCCCAAGCGCGACGCACGCGCGCGCACACACACACACACACACACGCAAACACACACACACATACGCACCCACCACATTTTTTACATTTTTCCAGATGCAACGTCCAAATCTGAAGTTGTCAGCATGCCCTCTTCGCCTGCAGCCCCCATCGCTAGACCTCTAGGGGGCAGGGAGCGAGGGGGGATCGCGGTGGGCGTGGGGGGCGGCGCGTGTGCGGGCAGGGGGGATGGGGGGGAAACGCATGGTGGGCCGACTCCGAGGCGTGGCGCGCGGGCGGGCGGCGGCGGGGGCGCGGGGGCGGGTGCCACGGCGGGGGAAGGGGGTGGGGGGGCGGTGCGGGGGGGGGGGAGGCGGGGTGCAGGGGGGGTGCACTTAAGCGCGCGTGGCCATTCGCCGCGGCCGCGGCCTCTCTGCCCTTTGGCGGCGCCTCACCACCGAAACGTTAAACGACATCAAACGACATTAAACAACATTAAACAACATTAAACAACATTAAACAACATTAAACAACATTAAACAACATTAAACAACATCAAACAACATTAAACGACATCAAACGACATCAAACGACATCAAACGACATCAAACGACATTAAACGACATCAAACGACATTAAACGACATTATACATATTCGACATCAAACAACATTAAACGACATCATTCGACATTAAACAACATCATTCGACATTAAACAACATCATTCGACATTAAACAACATTACACAACATTAAACGACATTAAACGACATTAAACAACATTAAACGACATCAAACAACATTAAACGACATCAAACAACATTAAACGACATCAAACAACATTAAACGACATCAAACGACATCATTCGACATTAAACAACATCATTCGACATTAAACAACATCAAACGACATTAAACGACATCAAACGACATTAAACGACATCAAACGACATTAAACGACATTAAACGACATTAAACGACATCAAACGACATCAAACGACATTAAACTACATCAAACGACATTAAACGACATTATACACATTCGACATTAAACAACATTAAACGACATCAAACGACATTAAACGACATCAAACGACATCAAACAACATCATTCGACATTAAACAACATCATTCGACATCAAACAACATTAAACGACATCAAACGACATTAAACGACATCAAACGACATTAAACGACACCAAACGACATTAAACGACATTAAACAACATCATTCGACATCAAACGACATTAAACGACATCAAACGACATTAAACGACACTATACATATTCGACATTAAACAACATTAAACGACATCAAACGACATTAAACGACATCAAACGACATCAAACAACATCATTCGACATTAAACACCATCATTCGACATCAAACAACATTAAACGACATCAAACGACATTAAACGACATCAAACGACATTAAACAACATCAAACGACATTAAACGACATTAAACGACGTCACGACATCAAACAACATTAAACGACATCAAACAACATCAAACGACATTAAACGACATCAAACGACATCAAACAACATTAAACGACATTACGGATAGACAACATCAAACGACATTAAACGACATTAAACAACATCATTCGACATCAAACAACATTAAACAACATCAAACGACATCAAACGACATCACACCACCTGAACCAGCGTTCACCTCACCTTTAAGGCACCGCCCCATGGCCCCGCATGCCCCCAGAGCCCCTTCAGCCCCCCCCCCCACTCCCGCCCACCCGCGCAGCCCCTCCCGCCCCTCGGCCCCCACCCCAATGGGTCCGCCCCTCGCATTCCCCACCCCCCCACCCACCCCTCCATCCACCACCCCGAGACAGGCGGCGGTCGCCCCCTGTCTCTAGTCCCCACCCCACGCATGCCCCATCCGCGCACCCCTCCCCACCACCTCCCACGCACGCCCCCCCATGGGGTTCATCCCTCCACCCCGCCCCACCGCACTCCCACCATGCCCCCCCGCCCCCCGCCCCAACCACCACCGCACCACCATAAGACCTCCCACCGCGGCCCCACACGCCATGGCCCATGTGCCAAGTATGAAGAGTGTGAGTAACACGGCCGCGGCAAAGTATGTCAGCCGCGCGTCGCGTCCAGCGTGCGCCGATCGCCTCGGCGCGGGGGGGGAGCTGCTCCTCGCTGTTGCCTCCTGCTGCTGCTGTTGTTGCTGCTGCTGTTGCTGTTACCGTTGCTGCTGCTGGTGCTGCCCTGCTGCTCTACTAGCACGCGCGCGGCGCGCGCGCGTGCACGCACGCATGCACACGCTCACGCCCGCGCGCACACCTTTTTTTGAGTCAGCGGCGCAGCGGGTATCCTCAGTCGCGTCAGCTCGAGGCGCAACTTGCCACGCACGCACGCACGCACGCACGCACGCACGCACGCACACACACACACACACACACGCACGCACGCACGCACGCACGCACGCACGCACGCACGCACGCACGCACGCACGCACGCACGCACGCAAGCACACACCCCCACACACACACAGACACACACACACACACACACACACGCTGCACATACACATGCGCATGCCTACACCTCGCGTGACCGCGCGCGCACGTGCATACCCAACATGTTGGTATGTATGTAATGCACGTGCGCATGCACCGATGTGCGCGTTCACGCTATGCAGACATGCATGTATAAAAAGTTCCAGTAATGCATCCGACACATTGTATATGCCCGTGTGTATACCAATTCGTGTACACATCCTTGTGCAGTTGAATTAACTTGTATACCCGAACGCACGCACATGCCAAGGTAACGCTCATCAGTGACATGTGAAATTGCAAGATGGGAAACATCACTGTGCACACTCATCCCGATCATGCCCTCTTCGCCTGCGGCACCACGCGTGTGCAAGTAGGATATCGCGATATCGACCACCTGACGTCCTTGAGTAAGTCGGCTGCGGGGAGCCCCGCAGGATTCTGGAAGGAGAGGGGCACGGCTCCATGGCTGGAGCTCATCCTCAAGCTTAGGGGCTCTTGCTTGGATGAGTCTCCTCTTACTCCTTTTCCTCTTAATCCTTCTTCTTCTCCTCCCTAGTCTTCCTCCGTCTCCTCGTCCTCATCCTCCTGATCCCCCCATTCTTATTCTCATCCTCATCCTCATCGATCCTCATCCAATTTCTCCTTCCCCCTCCCTCCTCCTCTCCTCCTCCTCCTTCTGATGCTGACTCCCTCCTCCTCGAACTCACCCTCATCGACCCTCGTCCTTCTTCTTCTCCTCCTCCTCCTCCTCCTGCTCCTCCTCTCCTCCTCCTCCTCATCCTCCTCCTCCGCCTCCTCATCGATCCTCGCCCTCATCCTCCTCGGGTCCTGTTCCTATATCCACCCCGATCCTACTCCTCCTCCTGCTCCACTTCCTCCTGCTCATTCTCGCCCTGCATGCTCCTCCTTGATCCTCCTCATCCTTTGATCATGCTGCTCGTCCTCCTCCCGAAGAGCCTCATCCTCCTCCTGCTCCTGGATACTCGCCCTGTTCATCGACCTCGAGGCCTCTATATTCACCGCCTGCCCCCATACCCTTTTGATATCTGGCCCCAGGGGCCCGAACAACGCAAACCACGTTTTCTGGGCCCAGGGCCCTCGGGCTCGGAAAACATGAGAGGTGGAGGGGTGGCGATCGCGAACGTCGAACGTCAGCAGATTCAGGAGTGGAGGTGTGGAGGGGGCGTCGCGTTGTTCGGGCCCCTGCAAGCCCGAGGTATACCGGATGGGAGAAGGGAGGCCGCCCTCGCCTCGGCACCGATCGATCGTGTTTTCGGGACCCTTGGGCCAGACATAACTTGAGGGAGAGTGGGCGATCACACGCACGGTGTTCGGAATTCCCTGGGGTCGGGAAAACTATAGGGAGGGGGTCGCCCAGAACACGACTGACGCAGATCGGATACCTTAAGGTAGAACACGACTGAAGCAGGTGGAGGAAGGGCGATCGTTTTTCGGACGCCCGAAATCGGACGTCCGAAAAACGATCGCCCTTCCTCCACCCCTCATGGTTTCAGGGCCCAAGGGGTCCGAACAACGAATTGCCTCGTGCACATACAACGCTTTCCCTTTGCATGCCTTCCCTTTGCAGCGCAGCGCAACGCAACGCACATGATGTTGCTCTCCAGCTCGCGGCGCTGCTCACCTGGGCTGCAGCGGGTTTCTGCTCTCTCTCGCTCTCTTTTTTTGTTTCTCTCTCTCTCTCTCTCTCTCTCCACCCCCCATCTCTGTCTTACGATCTGTCTCGCCAGAAATCCTATTCGCTCCTCTATCGCTCTCTCTCTTTCTCTCTGTTCTCTCTTCCTGCATCCCCCCCCCTTCCCTTATCACAAATCCTAGTCGCCGCAAGTCGGCGCGGCGACCCATCTCGTCGACGAGATGGTCGATATCCACGATCTGGTGCCAGGCCTGGCGTCTTCCTCCTCCTCCTCTTACTCCTCCTCCCGAGCGTTCTTCCTCCCCTTCTTCCTCCTCCTTCGTGTTCTGTCTCCTCCTCCTCCTCCTCCTCCTACTACTCCTACTCCTCCCCCTCCTCCTCCTCCTCCTCCTCCTCTTCCTTCTCCTCCTCCTCCTCCTCCTCCTACTCCTCCCCCTCCCTCCTCGAGCTCCTCCATCCTCCTCCTCCTCCTCCTCCTCCTCCTCCTGCTCCTCCTACTCAACATCATCCTCCTCCTCCTCCTCCCACCGAGCCTGATCAATATTAGCTCAGCATCTCCTGGAACACCTCGCGCCTGATGGCCACCACCGCTAGTTTGTCGATGGTCTTCGCCTCGACGACCTTACCGAAGATCTTCTTGATGATCAGGTCACTGATCTCGGAGGGCGCCCAGCCGACGAGGCGCTGCTGAAGGTGTGACGTGCTGTGGTCGCTCACCTGGACCAGCTGCAACCACTTGGCCTTGCTGGCCTGGTACTTGTAGGCGATCGTCGCCAGCTGCTCGGAATCCCTCCTCTTGATCTTCACCGTGATCTTCTCCCAGCTGAGCTGATCGTCCGAGGGCACTTCGAACTCCGCCGAGGTGGGCTGCTCGCCCTCGACCGCTGCCGCATCCTCGCCCTCATCTGCAGCTGGCGGCTCGACGATCTCCTCGACCTCACCTTCAGCTGGCGCCTCGACGATCTCCTCGACCTCACCTTCAGCTGGCGCCTCGACGATCTCCTCAAACTCGTCTTCAGCTGGCGCCTCGACGATCTCCTCAGGCTCGCCAGCTGGCGCCTCGACGATCTCCTCAGGCTCGCATTCGTCGACGGGCTGCTCTGCCTTGGCCTTGAGCTTGCCAACAACCGTGCTGCTCGAGCCCTTGCTGATCGAGCCCTTGCTGCTCGAGCCCTTGCTGTCGCCCTTGCTGCTCGAGCCCTTGCTGCCGCGACCCGCGCCCTTGCCTGTCTAGCCCTTGCCCTTGCCACTAGTCGAGCTCTTGCCCTTGCCCTTGCCGCCAGCGCCCTGGCTCGCTGTGACCAGCTCTGGGATCTGGCCTGGCCACTCCTCCTCACTCGTCGACGGCTCATCCTTGGCAGCCTTGTCCTTGCGCTTCTTCTTGCGGCTCGAGCAGCTGGGGCGCGGCGGGCTTCGCTTGCCGAGCAAACTGCCAAGGAAGGCTATGTCTGCGACATGGCCTGGCGCCTGGCTGCTGGTGCCTGGCGCCAGGCTGCTGGTGCCTGGCTGGCTGCTGGTGCCTGGCTGGCTGCTGGTGCCTGGCCCGCTGGCTGGTGCCTGGCTGGCTGCTGGTGCCAGGCTGGCTGGTGCCTGGCTGGCTGGAGCCTGGCTGGTTGGTGCCTGGCTGGCTGGTGCCTGGCTGGCTGCTGGCGTCGTAGGTGCCTGGCTGTCTGCTGGCGGCGTAGGTGCCTGGCTGTCTGCTGGCGGCGTGGGTGCCTGGCTGTCTGCTGGCGGTGCCTGGCTGTCATCTGGTGCCTGGCTGTCTGCTGGTGCCTGGCTGTCTGCTGGTGGCACCTCGCTGAGTCCCGAACGTTCTCTCTCTCTCTCTCTGTCTCTCTCTCTCTCTCTCTCTCTCCCCCCTCTCTCTCTCTATCTCTCCTTCTCTCTCTCTCTCTCTCGTTATTTCTCTCTCTCTCTCTCGATCGATCGAGCGAGCGAGAGAGATAGAGAGGGATCTCTCTCTCTCTCTCTCTCCTCTATTCTCTCTCTCCTCTCTCTCTATCCGTTCTGTGCCTCGATCCTCTACATCCTCCTCCTCCACCTCCGCCTCCTCCTCCTCCTCCTCCTCGCCTCCTCCTCCTCCTCCTCCTCCTCCTCCACCCCCTCCCCTCCCCCTCCCCCTCCCCCTCCCCCTCCCCCATCCACCTCCCTCCTCCTCCTCCTCATCCTCCTACCCCCCGCGCCCCGTCATCAATACAGTATCATCATCATCATCATCATCATCATCATCAACAGCAAAATCATCAATCATCATCATCTTCATCATCATCATCATCACCATCATCATCATCAGCATCAGCATCAGCATCAGCATCAGCATCAGCATCATCACCAGCATCAGCATCATCATCATCATCGTCATCGTCATCATCATCAGCAGCATCATCAGCAGCATCACCATCATCATGTTCATAATCATCATCATCATATTTATCAGCATCATCATCATCACCAGCATCATCAACCTCATCATCAACATCATCATCAGCATCATCATCCACATCATCATAGCATCATCATCATCAGCAGCATCATCACCATCAGCATCATCAGCATCGTCATCATCATCATCATCATCACCATTCTCATCATCAATATCAGCATCATCATCATCGTCATCATCATCATCACCACCACCATCATCACCATCATCATCAGCAGCAGCACCCCCCCTCATCCCCCTCTTCCTCCTGCTCCTCCACCCCCTCGAGCCGCCTCCTCCTCCTCCTCCCTGATCCCCATCCTCCTCATCCATCTCCTCCTCCTCTTCCTCTTCCTCCCCCCCTTCCCCTCCTCCCCCCCTCCCTCCTCGTTTGCATGGGCCCAGGCCCAGAATCGCAGGAGAGCCCGACGAGCGAAGCGCGAGCATCTCCGCGCGATCGCTGGCTTCGAATAGTTGGAACAAACCATACCGCTCATGCCTGCTGATCGAGATTCCCCCCATCGATCAGGCCCCTACACATATGCGAGCAGGACGAGGGACATCATGAGCGAGAGAAGGGGAAAGTGGAGAAAAAAGGAGAAAGAGACGGAGGAGACGGAGAACGAGAAGGCGGAGAAGGGGACCGAAACGGAACTTGAGGATAAGAAGGATGGAGAGAGTTGTTTGTCCCTCCTCTCTCCTCCAGCTGGTCCATCGCAGCCGCCATCATCGCGTGCATCTCTTCGTATGGCAGCTCGGGGATCTCGTTATCCTGCGGAGGGTGTTCCTCCTCCTCCTCCTCCTCATCCCCCTCGCGATTTTTCAGCTCGTTGAAGGGTTAGGGGCGCCTTTCCAGATTCCTGGCGCAATGCCAGACCACAGCATGTTTGGAAAACCGTGAGCTCACGCCGTCCAAGCATTATGTGCCACGGCATCGTCATGATCAGGAATTGGACCCCGAGTGGTCCTCATTCCCATCGTCCTTTTGGCGATCCCAGTGCGCAAACATGATGCGCAGCTGGCGGCTCTGAAGGTACCTCAGATCGGAATTCTTCAATGTGAGGCCCCCCTCATCTCCTCAGGCTTCTCTGGCCCCAGGGGTCCGACCGACACGAGCACCACCCACCTTCCCTTTCGTTTCCTGGGCCCCATTGGCCCGAACAGCACGATATCATTCCCGAGATCCTCTTCTTCTCAGGTATTGTTCGGGTAGCCCGATCCATACCTAGCACCCCATACTCTCCTCACGTTTTTCTGACCCGAGAGGTCCGAACAGCACAGCCACCTGGGGTTGTTATGTGTCCAGGGGTCCGACCAGCACGATGTTCTACCCCTCCCCTCCTTTCAAGTTAGCCCCTCCTCTTCTATCCTCTCCTCGATCTCCTTCAGGGGTCCGATGTCCCTTTCCTCCACTCGCGAACGCGATGTCTGACACAACCCCTTCCCCAAAGCCCGTTCGGGCAGAGGCTCCAGGCCCCGCGAAACCCCTCGCCGCGATGCCCGACGCCGACCCTTCACAACAACACCCCGACCTCGTTCAATTGGTTCGGGCATCAGGTCCCATCAACACGAGCACCCCCCCTTTCCTTGCGTTTTCCTGGCCCTGGCCCCAGCGAATCAACGCGATTGCATGTGTGTTCCTCCTTGCGCTTCCTGACCCTAGGAGTCCGAACAA
>CAUYUJ010001921.1:7081-95504 GCA_963575745.1 Prorocentrum cordatum | reverse complement strand
GGAGGGGAAGGACAGGGCGAGGCTCGCGCCCCCTTTGATAAGCAACCAAGGTACCCCCTATATAACCCTTCGGGAACGGACCTAAGGCAGGAGAGCCCAGAGCATGGGGGATACGGCCCTTATCCCTGATGTTTCTGGCTCTCCTGACTTATAGATGGGCGCGTTCCACGACTCGCAAAGGAACTGCTCGCAAGTGGCCTGGATCCGCCGTGGGGGATCTACGATAAATCACATCGAAGCAGACATGTGTTTTTGTTTCGGACGTTTGCGAGTAGGCACTTTGCGAGTAATGGAACGCGCTCGGTGAACTTAGGTCCCTTCCGTGTTCTGCAGAGGTAGCAGGCCAAACCGCCCAGGTACACTATCCCTCGTGCGAAGACGGGGACCTAAGTGAGGCCACATGAGGGGTTCCAGAAAAGGCCTTGCCTTCGAGGATCGAAGACGTTGCCAGGCGGAAGGACGGCGGAAGGTCGGCGGAAATCAAACGAGGCCGCCTCCGCCGGCGGAAGCGGGTGGAAGGTTGGCGGAAGGCGGCGGAAGCAAAAGATGCGCCCCCAAGAGATACAAACGTGTTTGGCCTCAGGGTTTCCGGAATCCGCCACATGTTCATCGTGTCATTAGGGTTAGGGGTTCTTTTGCTCTCTATGACCCTCCCCTCCCTCGCCCTCGATCCCCCCTCGGCGGGCAGCAGGGGGGGGGGAGAGCGGAGGGGGCAGCGTGCGGGAACACACCCCGGGCGAGGAGCGAGCGAGAGGAGGGAGAAGAGCGAGCGGGAGCGAGGGGGCGGGGGATGACGGGAGCGAGCGGGAGAGAAACGGGGCGCTTCGGAGCCGCGAGCGGGAGAGACAGGGGACGGGGGGAACGCAGGAGCGAGCGGGAGAGATGGAGGACCTTCGAGGTGGATGGGGGCGCGGCATGAGCGAGCAGAAAGGCAGACAGGACCGCGAGACGGGTTGGGGGGGGCGAGAGAGAGAGAGAGAGAGAGAGATAGAGAGAGAGAGAGCGAGGGCGAACAAAAGCGGAAGGGCGGGAGAAGCGGAGGAGGCCAGAGCAGGGATGGGGGCGGGGACGGGAGAAAGCAAGGGAAAGGCACAGCTCGGTGCGCACGACTCATCGGGTCGGGGGGGGGAGGGGCGAGCAGATCAGCGGACGAAGAGCGATGCGGCACAAACCTTGTTTCGCCGTAGGCGGCGCCTGCCCAAAGGGCGGCTGGGAAGTTTGTACCCTGACGTGCCACCGCAGAGGTGTGTAAACTGACCTGTCGCCCGGAGACAGGCGCCCCCGACGGCGGAAAAGAGTGCTCTGCCGCTGGTCGCCCGCGAAGAGAAGGTTGGGGGCTGCTAGAGATGTCCCTGGCCCTGCGGTGTCCCCAAAGGCCCCCAAAACAGTACAGAGGGGGCCAGTCCACTGGAGACCTTCCACAAGAAACCCAACCCTGAGACCCGGGACGTCCATTGATTTGTGGTGTGGGAACGTCGCGCTTTCCACAGCGAAGCCATCGAAACCCAACACGCCCAGGGCACCCTGTAGGCAAGCAGGGTGTCTCTTGGCATGGGCCCCCCCTGTGTCTGCACTGGGGGCCATTCCTCTCGCCAAGGAACTAGATGATGGGTGCGCCGAGGATGCACCACGCTCTGGCCCGTGGGCGCCCGTTGTGCCTCTTTTGTGCGAGGGCGTCGAAGGTCCGCCACGTTCTCGCCCGTTGCCGCCCGTTGCCCCGTGTTGAAGGGGCCCCGGGATACAAATAAATACACACAAATAAAAAGATTCCCCATATTCTCCTGCATTTTCTGGGTGTCTGTGTCTTCCCCCCCCCCCCCCACTTCCCATATTTTCCCATAGTTTCCTGGGCATCGAGGATTCCTTGTGTCTGTGTGTTTTTTCCCCTCCTGAGATTCGCCTCCTTCCCGCCCGTGGCCGCCTTGCTGCCGCCCGTCGCCGCCCGTGGCCCGCCGGTGGCTGCGCCGCGCAGGCTCGCCACGCTCCCGGCCGTGGCCTCCCAGTGGCCGCTCAGGCGGGCGCGCCGAAGATGACTCGCCACGTTATCGCCCGCTGCCGCGCGTCGCCCGCCCGCTCCCGCCCGCTGTTGCCGCTTTGGGCAGGTGCATCATGAAGGGATTCTCCATGTCCTGGGTTGTCCCACATGTCCCACATTTCCTGGGTGTTTGGCTTCCCCCCCACTTCCCATATTTTCCCATATTTTCTGGGGAATCGCCGCTTAATTGTGTCTGTGCGTTTTTCCCTCCTGACTCTTCCCCGCCCCTGGCCGCCGGCCGCCGCCCGCCGCCGCCCGTGGCCGCCCGTGGCTGCGCCGCGCAGGCTCGCCACGCTCCCGCCCCCGTGGCCTCCCCGTGGCCGCTCGGGCGGGCGCGCCGAAGATGGCTCGCCACGCTCCGGCCCGCTGCCGCGCGTTACGCCGCCCCGCTCCCGCCCGCTTTTGCCGCTTTGGGCAGGCGCCTCTGAAGGGGCCCCAGGACACACAAAAATACAGACACACGACTAAAAAGATTCCCCATCTTCTCCCATGGCTTCTGGGCTTCTGTCTTCCCCCCCACGCTTCCCATAGTTTCCCGCATGCTCTGGGGAATCGAGGACTGATTGTGTCTGTGTGTGTGTTGCGTCGAGGAGTCGCACGTCCCCGCCCGCTGCCGCCCGCTGCCGCCTCGTGCGTGCTTCCGCATCCCAACGGGGAGGCGCGAAGCGTAAACTATGCGGAACGCTGGGTCCCACTTAGTGGGAGGCAGCTTTCTGTGAGCTCTTCTGTGGACCCGAAGCGTCAATTACCACATGGCTTCTACCACATGGCTTCCACGACAAAGGTTCCACCGCCTAGCTTACACCGCGCTGCTTTTGCCACGTAGTTTCCACCACATGGCCCTCACCACGCAGCTTCCACCACATAGCTTCCACCACCAGAGTGCTAAAACTCACTGCTTGGGGTCCACGCTGGCAAACATTTTCGCTGGATTTGGGAACCCCTGTGGCCCTCTGGGCCTCGTTCGGGGTACTCTGGAGGTCGTCGGGGCTCCTCGGAAATCCTGGGGGCACCTTGGGCCAGGGACACTTCTGGCAGCACCCGAGGAGGGGAGACAACAAAGGTGGGGATAGGGAATCAGCTGCATGCAGCTGGTTTTGCCAGCTTGTACCTCTGCGCTTCTGGCGGTTTCGAAGCTCCCAGGTGTACCGCGGGGCCCGGAGCGGCTCGAAGTGTATACTACGCCGTCTGGTCGGCCAAGGAGCTCCGTGTGAAGCTGCCCCAGCTGCCCAAGCCGTGGGATGCTCGAGCGGCTACTCCCCTCCTTTGTCGAACTCCCTGGCTCCAGACAGTGCGGTGTGCACGTCGAGGCCCTCCGAGGGGCACGGACACGTGGCGCGAGCCGCGCGGCATGCCACTGGCTCTGGGCGCCCGGCCGCTGGCACCGAGAGCCCCAGGCACGCCCTGGAGGAAGTCCGGGGCCCGGGCCACCCCGCCGCCTGCCCGACTTCCAGGAGCGCGGCCACCCGCGCGACGGGGCCGACGGTGACTCCGAGCGCATATGGGGGCATCCGCAGCCCCGGTCAGCACTGGAGGCATACAGCCGCCGAGGGGCAGCGCCGGCACAGCAGCCGCACCGGGCGGCCAGTGAGTCCGCCGCCGGCTGTCGGCTCCTGTGCCCAGGGCTGCGCCAGACCCGCGGGCCAGCGTCCAGGGAGGCTCAGTCTTGCCACTCGGGAGGCACCGCCCCGCCGCTCAGCTGCTCGATCTGACAGGGCAGGTCGACGCATGCCGTGGTGTAGAGCTTGTGGAAGTTGTGGCCCGACCACGCCAGGGCAGAGACGACCATCATGGCCTGGTGGTGCACTGCTGTATCGTTGGGGTACTCCACCATGGCCAGCAGGAGGATCCTGGGGGCATGGCCAAACAAAGACTATTAAAATTAGTTTAGCTCTTGTTCGCTACTGAGCAGTTTGGACGTTTCAACGAAAACTGAACAAAACACACTAAAGGCAGATGAGCCTGTGGCAAACACGCCAGCCCCAGGTCCAGCCTATCCACCAAGTCCAGCCTAAGTACCCAAGGCAACCGGGCATCAGAACGCGCACTGGTTTCTGCAAAGTCCTGAAGAGCGTCGGCAAGAAATGCACTAGGTCCACCACCGGAAGTACGACAAGTTCAAACCAAAGAGGAAGGTCGCATATTCTGCGCTTCCACGAGTCGACAGACCTTGCTGTCACCCACCAGCAGAACTCGTCAAGAGCCACAGCGGGGAATGCGGTGAACATGAACGCGTCGTATCCGATGGACGAGACCGTCACGAGGGCAACTCGGCGAAAAATGGCCCAGAACGGTGTCCAGATCCAAACTCCAGGGTCGCCTGCAGCCATTCGAACAGCGCTGCCGCCCACCTCCTTGGTGGCGCTCACGCTCCGCTGCAGCCGCAACAGTAGGCTCTCTATCTTGTCGGCCCGCCATAGACCGACCGCGATCTGGGCTGCGCAACGGCTGCGCGCGTACGAGCCGAGCCACACGTCAGAATCATCCTGGCTGCCAAAGCTCCCCAGGCCCAGCCCCAAACCTTCATGGATCGCACCACCCCAGGTGGCTGCGGCAACCGAGAGCAACACTATGGTGAGAGCCTCCTTGAAAGACTTCAAGTAACTCGCCACAAACACAACAGCTTTCAGGACAACGTCCCAGTGATTGGCCGAGTCCTTGTCCTCCTCGACAGGGCTGCGACTCCAGAGTACCGCGAGGCCAGCCGACGCGACCAAGCACAAGTCCACCTCCCAGGCCGCCATGATCGCACACTGGCGTCCTGCCACTGCGGGAGCGAGCCTTCTATAACCAACATGCCTCGAGCCCAAATCGCTACACGTCTTCAGAGAGCCCCTACAGTGTACTCGCAGTCGCACTCGCACTCGCACTCGCACACACACACGCACGCACACCCACACACACACACACACACACACACACCAGGGGCAGTGCAACAGAACCGTCCATTCAAGGCGGACGGTGCCAGAGCGTGTGACACATACCCCAGGGAAACGTCACGAATGGCCATGTTTGCCAGCGCGAACCCCAAAGCGTTGGCCATGTCAGTGCACTCTCCGGGCCAGCCACGAAGTAGCTTGTCAACCTGGTGCAGTAGTGACTAAGAGACGGGGAAAGGGCCGCTCAACGCAGCTGCCAACCCAGATCAGCCGAAGGGCATCGAAAGGGATTGGCTGACCCTCCTTCCCCAGACATCCGAGGATCTGTATGTCAATTCGTGCCCCGAAGGTCCCGACCTCTTCCCCAGGGGGAACCTGACGTCCAGGATCCGCTCTTGAACGTCCCAGGACGCGATATCCAAGCCCAAAAGGCCGAAATCTATGAAAATCGCCAGGCCTGAAAAAACACATCGTCAGTCTGACGATGTGCCCAGAGCTCTGAAGACGTCAGAGATCTGGGCACATGCCCCCTGATATCTCGGCTCTACGCGTGAGAGCGACCGCACGGCTTCCGGATGCCGCCGGGGTGGGCCATATCCAGACGTGCAGGCCATTGCGGGGAGAACTCCTGCTGGCACTGACCAGATCATGAGATCCGACAGCTCCAAAAAATGCGAGACCGTCAAAAAACACGACCAGAGCCGCGGACTCCACCTTCCTGCGCCACGTTTCGAGCCGGATCGACACGTGAGTCTCCCGAGGCCGGAGAGGCCCCGCGAAAACAATTGTACGTCGCAGCGCGGCAGGGGCAATCCCCGCACGCGCGTCCGAGTGACACAGCAGGGCGCGGAGTCGCGAAATAGCCCACGTGCAACCTGCCATCGCTCGGACGTCCATTCCCTGTGCTTTTGTTCGGTTTCGTGCGTGGTTTTTTCACCAAATGGTCAAGGATGCTCCTCGATGGTCCTCGCCGAAGGAAAAGTGCACACGTCCGAGCGATGCCGAGGCAAGAGGGGAGGCAGAGAGGAGGAGGCGGCCGCGGGAGGAGTACGCCGCGCGAAAGAAAGCACCCGCAGGGGCCCCTCCGGCGAGGGGGGTGCCACTGCGGCGCACGGCCGACAGAGAGAAGCACCGCCCGCGAGGAGCGCCCCCCCCCCCCCGCCGCTGCCCAGCCCAGCCGGCGTCACACGCAAGGCCCCGGGCAAGAGGGACCGTTGGTTCGCCTGGACTCGCCTGATACGCACACACGTGCAGCCTCAATCACGATCACCACTGCTGCCGACCTGGAGACCTCCCAGAAGGGGTCGGAGCGGATGGGGTCGGAGGATCGCGCCGCATCGCCGATGCATCTGTGAGAACTACATCGCCAATAGCATCGCCGATGCATCGGCAATACGGCGCGATCCTCCGACCCCATCTACTCGGACCCCATCTGAGAGGCCTACTCTGGATGGTTTCTTTTGCATGAAGGGGGGGGGGTGATTGACCTTCTGACTGAGCCTGCCTGCCCAATCCCGCCCCCCTCCATCCTCCTCCCCCTCCTCATCCTCCTCTTCCTCCAACCCTCCCTCCGCCAGTTCCGACAGCACGTGCCCGACCCCCGGGCGGATTCAAGGGGGGTGCGACTACTGCCCCTGCCAGAATAGATGACCCCACACGTGTGCCCATCGGCACCCTCCTCCGCCCTCGACGCGGCAGGAGACAGAGCAGCACACAGGGCGGCGGCAGCACACAGCGGGCGGCTGCCCATCGGCACCCTCCTCCGCCCGCCCTCGACGCGGCACGAGAGAACGAGCAGCACAAGAGGCGGCGGCAGCACACAGAGGGCGGCTGCTCCCCTGGGGGCACGAGCGGGGGCCAGGCCCGAGCCCGCGAGCTCTAGCGCCTCCGCGCCGCATTCGGCCATCCGGGGGGCTCTGGTGCCAACCCCAGACAAGATCGCGTCGTGAAAAAAATCAGGACGGGAGGTCGTTGACCAATTTCGGCCTCGGGGTGGGCCCTCGCCGGGAACTTCGGGACCGTCCAAAAAAACGATTCCCAAAATAGCAAAAAATGCCTACAAGAATCGGCCCCATAATATTTTCTTGACTATTTTTGAATAGTCCCCCTGTAGAGGGACATGCCCGACCTAAAGTTAGGTCGGACATGTCCCCCTGCAAGGGGATTTTGGGCGAAAAATTCGCCGGCCCAACGGGCCAGAGGCGTTCTAAGATCTCCGGTAGCTGGTAAACAATCTTTTTCGCGCGCGCGGGGCGGGCCCTGAGGGTCCCCGGACGAAAAGTACCCCAGCAGACTCCCGGCAAGTCCTGTTCAAGGATGCCCGAACTCTTTTTCGGAGCCCCAGAGGGCTCCAAATCGGTCCAAGAGGGCCCCAAGAGGTCTCCCAGACGGTCCAAGAGGCCCTCGAGACGCCCAAAGAGCGCTCCAAGACGCCGATGATGACCCCAAGACGGCCCAAGAGGCCTCCAAGTGGCCTCCAAGAGGCCTCACAAGAGGGCCCGACAGGCCAAATTCCTAAATTTTACTATGGTTTTGGAAGGATTTTGTCCTTGCCGCCTTTTCGGCCATCCGATGCTCCAAGACGGCCCAAGAGGCCCCCAAGAGGGCCCCGAGACGGGCCAAGAGGCTTCCAAGAGGGCCCCAAGAGGGCCCAAGAGGGCCCCGAGACGGCCCAAGAGGCGCCCAAGACGGCCCAAGACGGCCCCAAGACGGCTCCAAGAGGGGCCCAAGAGGGGGACCACGAACCGAAAACTCGAGCCTTCCACCCCAGGGGGCCCCAGAAGGCCCCGAGAGGCCCCCAAGAGGCGCCCAAGAGGCCCCAAGATGCCGCGAAGAGGCCCCCAAGAAGCCCCAGGAGGCCCCCAGGAGGCCCCCAGGAGGCCCAAAAGAGGCCCCAGAAGTTCAAAAATGCCTCCCAGGCGCCCCCGAACGGCTTCTCAAAAGACCCCAAGAGGCCTCCCAAAGAAGCATCTTGACGACGACCCTGTTTGGCCCCAAGAGCAACACAAGATGCCAACGAGAGGCTTCCTCCTCCGCCCCTTCCCCTGCCTCCTCCTCCTCCTCCTTCTCCTCCTCCTCCTCCTCCTCCTGCTTTATCTTCATCCTCTTCCTCTCCTTCTCATCCTCTCCTCCTCCTCCCCTCCCCTTCCCCATCCTCATCTTCCTCCTCCTTCTCGGCGGCGCCGCAATGGCCCCGGGCCCACGGCGAAGCAGTAGCGATCATGCAACATGGGCCGGCGGAATGAGCGAAGCGATTGAACAAAAAATACCCCCAAAAAGATACCCAAACATAGCAACAAAATGCTCAAGACATCGACCCTCTAGCAAATTTCTACGACTTTTGAATATTCCTCCCCAGACATGCGACGTTCTGTTTTTTTCAGGACGGGGTCCCTGGAAATCCCTTCCCTTTCCCCGGGACCGGTTTTTCGTCCTGAATATTTGTTTGACGCTCCCGAGGCCCGGCGAAGGCCCCCCGAGGCCGAAAATGGCCAAAAACCTCCCGTCCTGATTTTGTCACGACGCGATCATGTCTGGGTCCTGTAGAGGAACATGCCCGACTTAAGGCCAGAGGGCCCGACGGCGGGCGCGCCCAGAGCGGCCTCGTGGAGCGGTCGCTGCCGAAGGCGCGGTCGTCGGCCGCGGCGCGCTGCAGGCTGGGCAGCAGCCTCGGCTGGCGCACCTGGCCCCCCAGTCTTCTTCCATGTTCTGGAACCTCCTCCTCCTCCTCCTCTTCTTCCTCCTCCTCCTCCTCCTCCTCCTCCTCCTCCTCCTCCCCCAGCTCCCCCTCCTTCTCCTCCTCCTCCTCCTCCTCCTCCTCCTCCTCCTCCTCCGCCCCCCAAGTCTTCTTCCACGTTCTGTGCACGCATGAAAAAATCGTCCCTCGCCCCCCGCAGGAGGAACTTTAGACCCATTCGACCGTCAAGCGACGTGCGAAAGCCGTACATGCAAAACGCTGACGTGTAAAATCCACATAGAGGACAAAACAAAAACACCCCCATAATAACCACCTTGACACGCGAAGCCGTTTACTAAACGCACCCACTGAAGGAATCGAACAGGGCAGGGCTGTTTTAGTAAACGCCCAACGCCGTTTAGCAATCCAGGTGGATGTTTCTCCCTTGACCATAGTTGTGGGGGCTGGGGACGGTTTCCCGCTGTTCACTCTGGAAGAAGACAGAGCGGCGCCATAAACAGAAAGAAACTCGTGGAACTCCGCGCGGACTTCTTGGATCCGCGCTGAACGCGCCGGGAGGCGCGGAGCGCGCCGGAGGCGCTGCAAGGGGGGGCCCGCGGAGGGCCGGGAGCTTATGTTTGTGCCGTGTTTGTTCGTCGATGTGCGGCGCACTCTGGGAGGGGAGCGATGACAAGTTCGGCGGCGCCATCTTGAAGCGACTTAGCTGCCTGGCTGCTCCGACGCCGTGCACACGAGTGGTATCGCAAACCGTCCAGCCACAGCAAGGGGCTGTCCTGCGCACGATGGCCTGCATGAGCGATTGCTTTGAACGAGTTTGTCCAGGGGCGTCACCTGCCCCCGTAGGTCTCCGACGACGCGATGCTTTCAATCTGGGCGTCTCTCCTCGACTTGGGCCTCACGGGGCCCGCTTCTAGCCCTTGTGGGCGATCAGAAACAGGCCCAGGACGACCAAAAACTCCCACCGAGGAAGGGGTCAGGAGCCCTGGGGCCGCGGCGGCTAAATAAGACGCATCGGAATGTGTATGGGCCCGCCCCCCAGGGGAGGGAACAGGACGAGGATGATGCGGACGACTCTGGGAGCCTACTCACTCCTCCCCCTCCTCCTCCTCCTCCTCCTCCTCCTCCTCCTCCTCCTCCTCCTCCTCCTCCTCCTCCTCCTCCTTCCTCTCCCTCTCCTCCTCCTCCTCCTCCTCCTCCTCCTCCTCCTCCTTCCTCTCCCTCTCCTCCTCCTCCTCCTCCTCCTCCTCCTCCTCCTCCTCCTCCTCCTCCTCCTCGTCCTCACCCATGAGGAGGACCCTACGCTTCTGAATCCAAAAGCGTTGACGTCTCGCTCGTGCTGCCGCCGGCCTCCGCCAGGCCGTCCGCCAGCAGATCTGCCGCCGCCTCGCTTTCGCTGCGCTCCGCCGGCTTTCGCCGAAGGCGAAGATGCGCCGAGGGCGCCGAGGGCGAGGCCCTCTCTCCCCAGGACCCCCTCGCGCTGGGAAAAAAAACACGACGGGAGGCGGTTCGCTCAGTTCGGCATCCGGGACCCCCTTAATACCTGGCCTCGGGGCCGTCAAAAAGCGGCTCAGGGTGCAAGCCCGGTCCCGGGGAAGGGGTCCAGACCTCTGGGGGTCGACGTTGTGAAAAAAACACGACGTCGGGGTTCTGGGTCCTTCGCTGGCGCACAAGCCCCGCCCCCCGAGGAGAGAACAGGCCGATGACGATGACGATGATGATGATGCCGTGGCAGGGTCCATCAGCATTGAGTCGGGAGATCGGGTCGGATCGGAACGAGCATCGCACCAGGCCGCGGCGCCTCGGAGCCAAATTCGAATTTGGGTCGGCTGCGCCCAGGCAGCGCAAGCACGCCGTGCAAGCAACGGGCCGCACCAGATCACCAGGTCGGATCGAGCTGGGTGAACTCGACATCCAACCTGGTCGGACGAATCAAAATGGGCCCTGTGATGTCACTGTGCGGCTGGCCCAGGGCCAAGGACACGCTCCAGGACTTCTAGAGCAACTGTCCGTCGGCCCTCGTCTCTGGAGTCCCTACGTGAGGGGAGGAAAACCTGTACCTCCTGGAACGCATCAGTGCTTCTCGGAGGGGACTGGGGGAGGGCCACTCCTCCCTTTGCCTTTTCCTTGCTCTTGTTATTCTAAACTATTTTGCTCGCCTCCTTTTTGAGTGGTATGATTATTATTTCTAGCATGCTTTGTTTCTGGTTCCTATGCTTATTACGACTCGTCTCGAACGGCCTGCGCGCTGGGGCTGTCAGCGCTGCTTCTCCGAGGAGTGGTGGGTGGTGCAGCCTGCTCCAGTGCGGCCTCGGGTGCGAATGCGATGGCCTCGGCCTCAGCCGCGGGTCAGCATTCAAAATTTCTGCCACTCTCTGCCTGCCTTCCCCTCTCCCTCCTCATCCTCCTCATATTCCTCCTTCTCCTGCTCATCGTCCTCCTCCCCCTACGCCGCGGGCACTGACAGAGAGAAAGCCCCAGAATTCTCTCGAGAAGATGCTCAAAGATCTTCACCCAAGAAGTACTGAGGCCCCCAGTGAGCCGGTTCAGGCTCGTACTCAACCTAGGCATTCTGTTCCAGAGCGAAGTTGCTTTCACAGGAGCTTGGGCCCCACCAGAGGCCAACCCCAAGCGTAGGCCCCGTAAGGGCAAGGGCAAAGGTCGAGGAAGGGCTTGACCTGAACCAGTGATTCATTAGTAAAGGTTTTTGATTTGAATGTGTTCCTCCTCTCCCTTGCCTCTATTTCCCGCTCGCCTTCGTGCCCTCGTGTGCTTTGCCTCCGTGTTATTGCCTTCCCTCTCCCTCCCCTCCTCTGTGATGTGCGAACTGAAATGCCTGTCTTCTCACTCCTGGGACCAGTGCCAAACGGCACTATTCGGGATGAGTTCGTTAGGCTTCTCGACCCTGACGGTATCCAGGGTGTCCCCATTGACCGGATAACCAGTCGTGGCGGGGGCACCGCATTCTGGAACGATTTCGAGGGTGTTTTACTCTTGAGGCGCACAGCGGTCGTCATGCAATATCTGTCAGGATGCAGCGGAGACCAGATGCTGAGTACCACCACCACCACCTCCTCCTCCTGCTCCTCCTCCTCCCGGGCCGTCGCGACGGCTCAACTTTTACGCATAAGTGAAGGACGATCCGACGGCCGATCTCAGACCTCTCTCTTTGATTGTTGCGATGGCGTCTCTCGATGCAGTGTTACAGGTGCCCGCGGTTCGGGATGAGGTTCAGAGTCAAGAAGAGGCCCAGTGACTCACAACACTTATGACCTGGCTCTCGAGCGAACCGATGGAGACAGCAGCAGAGTGCATCAGGCATCCGCGGACAACGGCGACGTTCGACAAGGAGGGACAGGCGCTGCAGGCTTGACGCGGCTTCTACCTTCATGAAATCGTTCCGCTTGGCACGCCCCCGAGCATTGGGGAAACCACAAGGTACCCATGCCGCTACTCCCCAGGCCCTCTCGGGGTGCGTTCTGACCAGGAACTCGAGGCGAATCCGGCGGTGGCGACGGGGGCCTCCCAGGAGGCCCAAACAGAGGAAAAACAAGGGAAGGGTAGAGGTAGGGGTACTATTTCTAGTGTGTTCGTGTATCTGTGTATGTTTTGGCATGCCCCCCGGGTGTGCTGATCGCTCCCGCAAACCATTTCGTCACGAAGGTGCCTCCAGCAGCCGGGCTCGGCGGCCAGGGCGGGCCCCCCCCCCCCCCGAGCGCAAGCGATGGGCGAGGGGCGTCCCTCCGGAGCTCGCTGGAACAACGAAAGCTGCCGCCAAGAGGCGCTATAGCACAGGGCGCTGCGAGCAGCCAGCGGAGACAGCAAGCACCTCGGGGGAGGAAAAGGTACCCATACCTCCGCCCCTTCGCCCGCTCTGCCCCTCTTCCGGCCGCCAGGAAGGCCCCCCGTCGCGCCGCCGCCGGATGCGCCCCGAAGTCCCGGTAAGAACGCGCCCAAGGCGAGGCCTCGGGAGCAGCGGTATTGGGACCTTCTGGTCTCCCCAGAATGAGGGGCCCGCGGGCCAGGACCTGGGGACGCAGAAAAACATACCAGGAGGAGGAGGAGGAGGAGGAGGAGGAGGAGGAGGAGGACGACGACGAGGTGGCGGTAATAAGAATACGAATGATTCATAAGAGCGATCCCACGACAGCCTGTTAGATCAGCCAGAAACGAAGATTCCAGCACAGGGGCTCGCACGGTCAGAGAAACGCGACTGTAGTGGGGGGCGACGCGAGCGAAAGCCCACCGACGACAGAGCACGCAAGCCCTGAATCAGCACCAGGCGTGAAGGGCCGCGAACGTCGCGCACTCATACCCTTAGCACGATTACACACACAAGTCTTACTGCTGTGCACTAGGACGTTGAGAACGCTCGAATCTTCGTCGGGGCTCCTGAAACCGCGCGGACAAACGAGCGCCGTCGATCACGCTGAGAGGAGGGGGAGGAGGAGAACGAGGAGGAGGAGGAGGAGGAGGAGGAGGAGGAGGAGGGGGAGGGCGGGGACGAGGGGGGGGCCGTCGCGCGGCTGGCGGCGGCTTGGAACATCAAGCACATGACTAGCACCAGGGCGAAATTCTGAAACATTACGGCAAGAACTCACTGCACTGTGAACTCGTCGATCGTCGCTCGAATCCCGATATCGAGTGCGCCTGACGCCGCCACTGCCTCGAGCTGCTTGATCTTGCTGTCGTGCGTCGTGAAAATGCGAACGTTTCCATCAGACTGTGTCGGTAACGTGCTTTCACTGAGAGGTGTTGAAGAAACTGCGGGTCGAAATCAAAACGTAATGTGTCGCCCCCTCGCATAGCTCTCGGTAAAATTCGTCATTGAGACGATAAAAACGCAATTCTCTTTCACATGATAAGCTTCCAATGTTGTTGCCTTGGGGATCTGTGACGACATAGCAATACGGAGGATCAGCTTGGCGATGAGAAGAACTGGCACCAGTAGATTGCGTCACTTTTATCTGTTGTAAGGCATCTTGGGGAGAGGGCCGAAAGCCATCAGTACTTCAATCGGAACTGTAGAACTTGAAACCGGCGTCGAGAAACCAAGGCGCCTTGGACCAGATAAATGCTGTTACGGATATGATGATTGTAGCTATAAGTGTCGTCGCACTCGTAAGCGTTAAGAGCAGGATTCCATCACGTGCGTAGGCGTTGTCGGAGATCATGGGAAGGGGAGGGACGGTAGCTCTGATCAACTTTGCATATTCCATAATGCCAGTTTCTACGCGCGCGATAGCGTGCAATTTCTCGCGTGGAGAAATGTGTAGAGCACCGAGGACATACTGCCTGAAGAACGATACGGTCGAGCGTAGTCATGCCATGCATGGACTGTTCACTCGCACGATGTAGTCTACAAGCTTCACGAATTAGGAATGAGAGCGTGCATATGTCGCCGTCGGTGCGCATGAGACCGCAATAGGATTCTCCACTCGGTAAGGAACATTATCATGCAGTAAGATTGAGTGGGTCACGGTCGCAACGCGGCGGTGGGATGTTGACAGACATAAACTTGGAACGCATTTCAGCCACATCAGTCTCGAATAACTCGCCTTGCAACGTACATGTTTGAATCAACTGCCACGGAGAAACGTCTTCCAGAAACTACGCGGTTTGAAGCGCAGATAAGACCTGGATATATGTCTGTAAATGTTCCAGCCATGGGCGACGGCTTGCACCGTCAAGTGCATCGCGGGGAAATCGACCAAACACAGCAGCGATGTAAAGTTGATGATGACATGGATGACGGCAAATCTTTTGAAACCATTTAGGTCTTTGAATGATGAGTTCAGCCGGAGCGCCAGCAATTCCAATATGACGCAAAATTTCAATAGTCGGGATAGGCATGTACTTGATGGCGCCGTCGGCGAATGTTTTTCTTGTTTTCTCATCAGCGGCTTTGCCTTTCATAAGCTTGCGACCGCGATATACGATGTATTTGTCGAACACGGTGTAGTCATGTTCAAGTAGAGCAGACGCAGTAAGGCCAGATAGTAAAGCAGACCATACAGTGCATCTGGAGACAAAAACGCGGAATCAAATATTGGTCTCGGCAAACCAGAACCGTCTCAATATACACCAGGTTTTGTTGGCAACTTGAATGCGTAGACGCCGTTCGACATTCAAACAGTTTTTGCCGTGTGAATATGGCCCAAGATAGCGCGCGGCGCCGAGTACAGAACATTGGGCTTGTTGTTCACGCGCCGCGCGCCGTTGTGCACGCGCGAGCGCGCCAGCGAAGTAGACAGTAGATCGGGTGTTTTCCTTTGCGCTGCGCAATCGTGTATTTGTCGAATATGGCGTCCAAACATGAATCATGATCGGCTTGACCATAGCATAAACTCGCAGGCGTAGTAATCACATATTGTTTACAAAAGTCGTCGACACAGGAAGTGATAGATAAGTCGATGACGGCGGCGTTGAGCGGCGATGGAACAAGCAAGCGAAGATCCTTTGCCGCATAGCTCCAATAGCGAACTGCATGCCAAAATGGCGCGCGAAACTGGTCAGCAGCAACGCCATTGCCTTGGAAGGTTCCGCTGAGGGGGGGATAAAACTCAGCAGGCACATCGGAAGCTTGTAGGGCACAAGTAGCGCGACGGTGATGCTGACGTAAGAAGCGTTCATCTTGTTCGGCGACGCGTAGAGGTGTGGCGTTTC
This sequence comes from Prorocentrum cordatum, assembly GCA_963575745.1. NCBI lineage: Eukaryota > Dinophyceae > Prorocentrales > Prorocentraceae > Prorocentrum > Prorocentrum cordatum. The sequence continues at coordinate 80,230 of CAUYUJ010001921.1, read as the reverse complement.
TTCGCAATGTATGTCGTCGTCGCTTTGATAAAGCATAAGGCGCTGAGTTGCTTGGTCCATGATGTCGCGGGGGGGCGAGGCAAATGTTCGGCAATGCTGAGACAAGCCTTTGAACATATATGTAGAACCAACATCTGAATACGAATAGCTTTTTCGCGTCGTCGGCCTAGAACAGCAAATGCGCGATGAGGCGAGCCGATGAGGTTTGCCAGGTCGACGTAGTAGCCCCCATGAACGGCACGAACGCCATCCTTTGTTTTGTACTTGAAGGCCTTGGCTGCGATGAAATTGGCACGGACTGTGACCAGTAGCGCGCGTCATTTCGAGTATATGCTGGAGCCGAGAAAGAAACGCTTGAGGTTCGTAGAGAGATTCGTCTTGTTCGACGCCTTAAAATCCGTTCTTGAATACAGATCGTGGCCATAAAATCATCTTCCATATCTCCCAAGGCACATCCCATGACGGCGAGGAACGTCGATCCGAGCTTTTTCGAATCCACAATTTCGCCCAGTTCACGTCCTGCTCGCCGCGAACGCGACCTTGATAATTAACGTGAACATTGTCGCCGTGGTCGTCTACAAACACATGTCGAACTTGAGAGATAGGTAGTCGGATACTATTCCATCCACCGCGAGAGTAAGCCTGCGATAACTTAGACAACCATTCTTCTTCACAGCGTCGACGGAGAGAGGACTTGCGATACTTGCGGGGACGCCTGCCGAAGCGTTTACCAGAGAGTAGACGTGCGAGGCGTCAAGCTTCAGCGAGTCGTCTGCCTCGCCAAGCATCTTGTAGCTCAAGCCGACGTTGCTCATTGAGTTCTTTACGGCGAGTAGCGCGTCAACGACGAATTCATCGGTTGACGCGGAGAGGTCGTGAAATACTGCGCCAGTGCTGAAATGCAAAAAAAACGATGGAAAGAACGTTGGGCGGGCCGAAGACACTGACAGCGATGATCCCGTCGTCGTTGAAGTAAATCTTGTCGTTCGCGAGAACGCGGTCCTGCTGGATTTTCTTTCTTGCCGTAGAAGTCTGCTGCGAGAGGTAGGAAACTGCGTTCGATGAGCACTGCCCATTGCTCAGATGAGCTCCTGTGCGAAACAGCGTCAAGTTGGTCAGCGCGCTGTCCTGTCCATTTGCCGGGCGCGATAAGAAAGTAAGGCTCATGCAAAATTGAGCAACCAAATCAAAATCCCATTGCATATGATGTAATGTCTCTTGGCCGTCATACCGTAAGTGCTGGTCAAATAACGCGTAAACTGGGCGATGGTCAATGCGACGAGTATCGGGGACAAGTTGAAAAAAAAACACCGCCAAGTGATCGCAATGTCTGACATTTGGAAATGTGTTGCGCCGAATAGAAACGGCGGGGCACAATTATGAAATCGATGTAGCGCGCAGAGCCAGACACGCCACGATAATGTGTAGGGAAAGCCGGGTAGAACGTGTTGAGTAGAATTGAGTCATGCTTGAGCAAGAAACCAATAAACTGTTGAATACGCGGCTGCTGCAAGCTGCGATTGAAGGACCCAGTACACGTATCATCAGTAGGGAATGTCCATCGGGGGTCCTCACGAGGCCGATATGTTCGTTGGAACCGATGCCCGTGACAGGTAATTTGCGAGACGAGAGAGGTGGATAACTCTTCAAGCCAGCCCAGCTTTGTTTTGCAACCTCTTCTGGAGCGGGACGTGTCAGCATTGGGAGGAAAGTAAGCGGAGATGAACGTGAAATCCGAATGTCGATTTTCCCATCGAAGAGCGCCCCCCACGACCCCATATGCATTGCTGCTTGGGACAAGGCACGGAGATAATATTGGATCTAGAAAACCTCTTGGAAGATAGCGCGATAGCAACACCTGTATGCGCATTGCCATATTTAGGATGATATCCCAAATGGAACTGATGATAGTCATTGCCAGTGTAAGTGTCACATGGATCTGATTCACAAATGCGACGACGGGTGCCCTGAATGAGGATGATGCTAGACATGAGGATGCAGCTGATGTCTTGAAATCGGCCTTGTTGAAGCCAGCTGAGACACAGATGGTGTGAGCGACCATAGAATGCACTGTGCGTGTAAGAATCGAGTGCTCACTGCCATGTGCGCGAATATATAAGACGATGCGGTAACAGGTATGCCCGACGCAGGGGGTGTGCTGAAATGGGCTGAGGAGGAGAAGGAAGAGGAGGAGGAGGAGGGGCCTTTTTGTTCCTCCTCCTCCTCCTCCTCCTCCTCTTCCTCCCCCTCCACCTCCTCCTCCTCATCGTCTTCCTCCTCCTCCTGCTCCTCCTGAGCGGGACTGCTTTGCTGTGCGGGAAGAATATGAGGTGTTCTGGAGCCCGGCACCCGATGGACCCAGTGGCACGGCGTGGTCCCCGCAGTTCAGGGGTAAGGGTCAAGACAGGACCCGTGAAGAGCGTGTGAGGCCGTCCCCGGAATCGTGTGGGACGCTTCTCTTCGCCCTCCTCTCCCCCCTGTTTCCTCTTCCTCCCTACCCTCGTCCTCGCCTCGCTGTTCCTTCGTGTGCGTGTGTGTGCGTGTGGTGCGGGGGGGCTGAGATACATGCCTTCTCACTTCTGGCACCCAGTGTCACAACGAAGGGATCAGTTCACGGGATGATGTCGGTAGGCGTGTCGACCCGAGCGCTGTCCTTGGCGTGTGGGGGTGGGGGGGGGCTTAGGGCAAGACGCTGGGGCAATGTTCACTTCGATAGCGCACGGCGGTCACACTGCAAGTGGTTCAGAGAAGCAGACAGACCATGGTCTGAGTATAATCATCGTGCTACCATCGGGGGCGCCAAACAAGGAACGAGGGGGCTTTTCTGGACCGCGACGAGGCTCGGTCACGAACTCGCTCCCCGACCCAGATCTTCTGAGGAACGGCCCAGACACCAGAGCCCATCCTGCCCCCAGAGTGGTCCCCACTTCAGCGACTCGACTGCACCACCACCACCACCACCTCCTCCTCCTACTCCTCCTCCTTCTCCTCCTCCTCCTCCTCGTCCTCCTCCTCCTCCTCCCGCTTCTCCTCCTCCTCCTCCCTCCCTTGTCCCACCCTCTTCGCCCTCCTCCCCTCCCCCTCATCCTCCCCTCTCCCGCCCCTCCTGCAGGAAGTAGATGACCATCAGCAGCAGGGAGTACGAGGAGAGATGGCCGATGTCCGCCCCGCAGAGCTTGTGCCCCCTGGGCGGCCGAACATCGCTGCCGCCGTCGCGATGAGGACGCGAAGAGCTGACTGAGTGCAGGGATGCTAAGATGAGCCCTCGGCCCATGGGAGACCGAAGAGAAAGCGGGTTCTCAAAGTCTGCCTGGCACGAACTGTTCAACGTTTCCAGCCCAGTTTGGGCTTCAGGAGACCCCCAGGAACTCTGGGGACCTCCGCGGGTCAGGATCTGGGAGGCAGAAGAGCTCACCAGGAGAAGGAGGAGGAGGAGGAGGAGGAGCCTTCTTGTCCTCCTCCTCCTCCTCCTCCTCCTCCTCCTCCTCCTCCTACTCCTACTCCTACTCCTACTCCTACTCCTACTCCTACTCATATTCATACTCCTCTTCTTCCTCTTCCTACTACCCCTCCTTCTCCTCCTCCTCCTGCTCCTCCTCCTCCTCCACCTGCTCCTCCTCATTCTGCTCCTCCTCCTCCTCCTCCTCCTCCTCCTCCTTCTCCTCAGCATCATCTGCATCATCAGTAGCTGCATCATCATCAACAACAACACCAGTATCATCATCATCATCATCAGCATCATCATCATCATCATCATCGTCATCATCATCATCAGCATCATCATCATCATCATCATCATCATCATCATCTTCATCATCAGCATCATCATCGTCATCATCATCAGTTTCATCATCATCATCATCATCATCATCATCATCATCATCATCATCATCATCATCATCATCATCATCATGATCAGCATCATCATCATCATCAGCAGCAGCATCATCAGCAGCAGCATCAGCATCATCATCATCATCAGCAGCAGCAGCAACAGCAGCAGAGACAGCATCATCATCGTCATCATCAGCATCATCATCAGCAACATCATCAGCATCAACATCATCATCGTCAGCAGCAGCATCATCAGTATCGTCATCATCATCGTCATCATCAGAAGCAGCATTACCAGCATCATCCGCAGCATCATCATAATCAGTGTCAGCATCCCTCTCCTCCTCCTCCTCCTCCTCCTCCTCCTCCTCATCCTCATCATCATCATCATCATCATCATCATCATCATCATCATCATCCTATCCTAACTTGGGGGGCTGGCGAGGAGGAGATCGAGAAGAGCAAGGAAGAAAAGGGGTGGGCGGGTGGTCTGTCACGCGCTGCTCACGGCCTGGAACCCCAGCCACCCAGCGTCGCTTCGCTGTGGCCTCCGACACGCCTCCAGAAGGCCCTCACAGAGGCCCGCAAAGGGAATGCAACCTTGATCCGCAGCGTGCCCCAGGCTCGCGATGTCGAGACTGTGCGGCAAGAAACCCGGCCACCCCTGCCTGTGTGGCAGCCACCTGTGGCGGTTCGTTGTGAGGCCGCAGGAACGCGTCCTTGCTGGCATCGGAGGTCTGCAGAGGAACCGCAGGAACCTTCAGCAGACGTCGCGGCCAAGGCAGGTAGAGGAGAGAAAAGCCGATATTTAAAACGAAATGCTTGTCAGAACGCAGCGTAAGAGCGGACAGGATACGTCCAGGTTCAAGAGCCTTCGAGTCCTGGCCAAGCGTGTCGATGTATCCAGACAAGGGAACGCCCGAAGCTCCCCTTCTGGAGGGATCAGGTGGAGGTGGACGGGGAGGTCGAGGTGGAGAAGAAAGGGACGGAGAGGGAGGAGGAGGAGGAGAAGGAGGAAAAAGAGGAGGAGATTACGGGGAGGCGGAAGAAATCGGATCCGCGGACCCCGCGAACCGCCCGTGTTAAGATTCTACGGGGGAGAAGGGGTAAGGTTATTAACTTTCGAAGATGGGCCCTGCGCTGTCTCACCCACTTCCATCAACCATCCGCGCGCACGCGCCCCACTCAACATGAATACATCTCTCCCGTCCCGGCTGCTGAAACAACTCGTCTGGTCGCCGTCCGTTCGGCGGTGCTGACGTGGTCCCGCGAACTCCTCATCGCCATTCGCACCTCATGAGGAAAATACTTCGTCCTGCGCAAGTGCGTTTCGGCCTTGCGTCTGCTGTGGGCGCAGGCATGCCACAGCACGATCTGGAACCCAGTGCAACGCCAGAAGAGGAGGGGGTCTTCCCCCAGCTGGCGGGCTCTAGCGTGGCCCACCACGATTCCGAATCCAACACGCGGATTTGTGCGAGGACGTCTCGAAAGGGAACTCCGAGCAAGCACACGATTCCTATTTTTGTTCGCGAGGACGTCTCGAAGGGGATCTCCTGATTGCACGTCGCGGGGAAATTACGGTGAGCTGTGGTGTGCCAACTATGTGGTAACAAACGAGTCCGACGGTCAAAACGCCAATCCCCAGGACGAAAACTGTTTTTCCTCTTTGGCCCGGAACGACGGTTTGAAGTCTTGAGCAGACGCTTATGAGGTAACCGCCGTCGGATCCTTTCAAGTTCGCGCAGATCCAATTTTGGTTCGGCTTGTGTGTTCGGTGGATCCGATTTCTGTCCGCGCGGACCCGATTTGGTCCGCGCTGGACCAGCGTCTGGTCTTATTGTTTACGTCGGATCCGATTTCCACCCCGTTAAAACATCATCTACGGGGGGAGGTTGGTTATCAACTTTCCAGGATGGGCCCTGCAGTGTCTCATGCACTCCCATCAACTCTCCGCGCGCGCGGGCCCAACTCAACATGAATATGTCTCTCTCGTCCCGGATGCCGCAAACAGCTCGTCCAGTCGCCGTACGTTCGGCGGCGCCGACGTGGTCTCGTGAACTCCTCGCCGTTTGCACCTCACGAGGAAAATCCTTCGTCCTGCGAAACTGCTCCTCTTCCTCCTCCTCATCATCATCCTCATCACCATCAGTAATTATCCTCCTCCTCGTCATCATCAGAATCAGCATCATCAGCATGATCATCGTCATCAGCATCGTCACCATCAGCATCCTCATCATCAGCATCAGCATCAGCATCATCACCATCGTCCTCATTATCATCCTCATCCGCATCCTCATCCTCATCCTCTTCATCCTCTTCATCCCCCTCATCATCAGCACCAGCATCAGCATCATCAACATCGTCAGCATTGTCATCATCGGCATCAGTAAGATCGTCATCAGCATCATCATCAGCAACATTATCATCAACATCATCATCACCAGTATCGCAATACGCATCATCATCAGCATCATCAGCATCATAATCATCGGAACCAGCATCATCATCATAATCAGCATCATCACCATCATCAGTATCATAATCACCAGCATCACCATCACTATCTTCACCACTATCAACATCATAGTCATCCTACTCCTCCTCATCCTCATCCTCATCCTCCCCCTCCTCCTTCTCTTCTTCCTCGTCCTACCCCCTCTTCAATCTCCTCCTGCCCTTTCTCCACGTTCCCTCTCGCCCGTGACCCCGTCCTCATCCCAAACAAGTATCCCGTATCCTCCTCATTCCTCCTCCTCCTCCTCCTCCGCCTCCTCCTCCCTCCTCCTCCATCCTCCCTCCTCCTACCACTCAAATATCCACTGGAAAGCGCCCGGAACGCCTCGCCCAGAGCTTGACGGCCAGTCCAAGCTCCACGACGTGGCTGCCGAAGGAGGCGTAGCCCTAGGCAGCAGGCGCTGTGGCCGAGACGAGCGTCGTTGGACTATCTCCCTCCTCTGTCAAGAGCCGTCCCTACGTTGGATTGCAATCTGACCAGAACTCCGAAGCGACGTCAGCCGTGGCGACGAGGGCTCCCCCAGCAGGAAAACTTCACCATCCTCCGAAACGGTCCTTCTCCTCCTCCTTCTCCTCCTCCTTCTCCTTAGTTCTCAGTTCTCAGTTCTCAGTTGCATCCTGGCTCTCCTACAGGCACAGCCAGACATTGAGTTCACAGAGGGACGTACAAGAAAACTGAATGACAGATAAGCAAGGCGGCATGCTGCATAATCTGATCCTGACCCCGCTCCACCAGAATAACCCCCCCCCCGCTGACGCGAAAGTGCCTTTAGCGGGAGCATCATGATCAGACGTGTGCCGGAAAGCACCCCTGTGAGAAGCTTTCGCCGTTCGCGTCGTCCTCCTCCTCCTCCTCCTCCTCCTCCTCCTCCTCCTCCTCCTTCTCCTTCTCCTCCTCCTCCTCCTCCTCGTCCGCCTCCGCCTCCTCCTCCGCCTCCTGCTCCTCCTTCGCCTCCTCCTCCTCCTCCTCCTCCTCTTCCTCCTCCTCCTCCTCCTGCTCCTCCTCCTCCTCCTCCTGCTCCTCCTCTTCCTCCTTTCCCTCCTCCTCTTCCTCCTCCTTGTCGGCCCAGCATTTGGCGGCTTGTGTGCTGATGGACCTTATGTATGAGGTCAACTCTCGGTTTCAACCAGGGCTCGAGGCACGCACGTGGGTTGATGACGTGAATAGCAGGGCTGAAGGCACAGCCCAGCAGGTCACATCTAGTACAGTCGAGTTTGTGCGTGATTTCAAAGTCGGTCTCGACAACTTACGCTTGTCTCTGTCCAGCAAGTCTTGCATCATTGCCTCCTCCCCGCTCGTCGCCAAAGAAGTGGGGGTTGAGCTCGCCAAGATAGGTATCACCGTGCAGGTTTCAGGCAGTGCCCCCGATCTCGGCATCGACAGAGGCCACAATGTGAATCGTCGCCGCACCCGAGGCCTCCAGAGATGGCGTAAGGGAGTTCGGAGAAGCAACCGTATAGCTAGCCTACGTTCGCTCAAGCAACGTATCCGTCGCAAGCTTTTTAAAACAGGAGCTGTCCCGCAGGCCATGTACGAGTCAAAACTTTTTGGAGTGGCCCCAGGTCGGCTACAGAAGTTGCGGCAGTCCGCCGCCCGTGCCGTCTGGGAGCAAAAGCAAGGCAGGTGTCTCACGACTGTTTTAGCCCTCAGGTTCGGATCCAGGGACCCTGCGGTTGTCGCTGTTATAGACATGTTGGTGGAGTGGTTCCGCTATTTGAGAATGGACGGTACCCCGATCGGCCGCCTCCAGGACGCCTGGAGGAAAATTTATAACCGTGTCGCCACCATCCCAACCAATCGCAGGTGGTTCAGAATCCGTGGCCCCATGTCTGCTATCATCACCTCCCTCCTTGCGCTTGGATGGGACACTCCTGGGCTCTTCGAGTGGCGCGACCCATTCGATGAGCACTGGGAGGCCCCCGTCCAAGACTTCTCCTCCCTCCGTGTTTTTCTCTCTTCTTACGACCCCTCCGACCTGCTGGCCGCCGTCCACAAGACTGTGGAGGTCAAGCTGTGGGCAGGCGCGTCCACCCAGCACTTGGGAGGCGGGATGGAGGAGGGTGTCGATTTGTTCCGCCTAAGGCAGCAGCTCGTGAGGCTCGAGAAAGCCCAAGAGTTCCAGACCAGAGCTGCAGTCGAGTGTGCCGCAGCAGCGGGTATGTGGCCCAGACAGCGCATTGCAGATTGTTGTGATGTGCAGGATTTTGACCCCACTTGCCCTAGATGTGGAGGGGCCCCCGAGAGCATCCGCCATCGTGTTTGGCAGTGCCCGAGCAATGCGGACCTCCCAGAGTGCCAAGACATGCAAGACGTAGTCGAGGCAGTCGAGACTGCCCTAGACCAGAGTTCAAATCTTTGTTTTTGGCTCCGAGGCATGATCCCTTCCAACCTCGTGTCCATCCCCGACCCCCCCGACGCAGTCGAGCTGCACGACGTGACCTACCCACCCATTGAAGCGTGCGGTGTTGCGACCCTCGGTGGTGGCGAGCCCCCAGCTGAAGTGGTGGGACGTCTGTTCGCGGGTGACGGGTCTGGGGGTGCGAATGCTAAGGACCCAAGGCTTCGGCGGTGTGCCTGGGCATGGGTCGAGCTCAACCCGAGGTCCCTGGAAGCGGAGGTCGTGCGTCGTAGGAGCGCCCCCTTGGCAGGTCGAAGACAGACCTCCAATAGGGCAGAGCTTTGGGCTCTCCTAGATTGCGTGCAACAGATTTCGGATGATTTGACATTTTTGAGTGACTCGGCCTACGTTGTCCGAGGCTGGTTCAAAATTCTGGCGGGCGGTATGCCCAAGTCTAACCTCGATGTGTGGTTTTCCTTGGCCCAGGTCGCCGAAACCAGGGCCCGAGGAATCACCGTTATTAAGGTTGAGAGCCATGTGAGCGAAGATAGATACCGCGCACTTGGACTCCCTGAGATGTTTCGCCTCGCGAATGCTGAGGCCGATCGTATCGCCGAGTGGGAAGCTCGGATGTGCCAGATAGACCCTGACACAACCCAGAGTGTCATCGCCCTCGACGCTCTCGCCGAGCAGGTCCGCCTCCGTCTTGCTGCTACTCTCATTGCCTCTGCCCCCCATGACAGTCGCAGTCAGAGAGAGAGGGCTAAGCCCCTCGACGGAGTTCGGAAAGCAGGCCTGAGTAAATTAGAGAGAGAGCTGTGCAGTGTTCCCCACATAAGATTGGCCTTCAGTTTTTGGAATCAAGGTTTAGTTGCAGGTTGTGCCACCAGAAGCCCTCCAAGGAGGGGGTTGTGGATTGGCTGTCGACCCCCTGCAACCCCTTCGATTCTAGTGCTGCCCCCTCCGCCTCCAGGTCCGCCCCTCTCCAGATCGGGAATCAGATCGTCCACCCGACCCATGCTACCAGTTTTTTTTGAGCACGCCGGTTGCTGGGCGTGCACATCATGCGGGGGCCTCGGAATGGACCGATCGATCCTGCTGCTGGCCCAGCCTTGCGGTCCCCTCTCCAAGAAGGGGGCCGAGAATCTGAGCAAGCTGGAGAGGGGCCTCATGCCAGGCGCGAGTGCGCGGGCCAAGGCTTTCAACAAGGCCAAGGCCCGCCCCGCCTGCAGCGGAGGAGTCCCTCCCCCCCCTCCTCCCCCTCCCCTTTGAGCTCATTGGAGCCCTCGGTGCAAAATCCTCCTCCTCCTCCTTTCCCTCCTCCTCCTCCGCCTCCTCCTCCTCCTCCTCCCTCGTCCCTCCTCCTCCTCCTCCCCCTCCGCCTCCTCCTCTCCTCCTCCTCCTCCTCCTCCTCCTCCTCCCCATCCTAGTCCGCCTCCGCCTCCTCCTCCGCCTCCTGCTCCTCCTTCGCCTCCTCCTCCTCCCTCCTCCTCCTGCTCTCCTGCTCCCTCATCCTCCTCCTCTCCTGTTCCTCCTCCTGCCCCTGCTCCTCCTTTCCTCCTCCTCCTCCTCCTCCTCCTCCTCCTCCTCCCTCCCTTCTTCCCTCTTTCCCTCCCGCCCCTCCCTCCCTCCCTCCGCCTCCTCCCTCCTTCTCCTCCTCCTCCTCCTGCTCCTCCGCCTCCTCCTCCTCCTCCTCCTCCTCCTCCTCCTCCTCCTCCTCCTCCTCCTCCTCTCCTCCTCTTCCTCTGCCTCCTCGTCCTCCTCCTCCTCCTCCTCATCCTCATCCAGCTCCTCCTCCGCCTCCTCCTCCTCGTTCTTCTCCTCCTCTTCCTACTCCTCCGCCTCCTCCTCCTCCTTCTCCTCCGCCTCCTCCTCCAGCTCCTCCGCCTCCTCCTCCCCTCCTCCTCCTCCTCCTCCTCTCCTTCTCCTCCTCCTCTGCCTCCTCCTCCTCCTCCTCCTCCTCCTCCTCCTCCCCCCTCCTCCTCCTCCCCTCCTCCTCCTCCTCCTCCTCCTCCTCCTCCTCCTCCTCTCTTCCTCTGCCTCCTCGTCCTCCTCCTAGTCCTCCTCCTCCTCCTCTTCTTCTTCTTCTTCTTCCTCCTCCTCCTCCTCCTCCTCCTCATCATCATCATCAGCAGCAGCAGCATCCTCATCATCAGCAGCATCAGCATCAGCATCAGCATCAGCATCATCATCAGCATCATCATCATCATCATCAGCAGCATCATCATCATCGTCAGTATCATCATCAGCAGCATCATCATCATAATCAGCATCATCATCATCATCAGCAGCAGCATCATCATCATCAACATCATCATCAGCATCACCAGCCTCATCATCAGCATCATCATCAGCTGCAGCAGCATCATCAGTATCGTCAGCAACATCATTATCATCAGCATCGTCATCATGACCAGCATCATCAGCAGCACCCGTATCGCCATCAGACTCATCCAAATTAGCAGCAGCATAATCCTCATCATCAGCAGCATCATCATCACCAGCATCATCATCAGCAGCATCATCATCAGCCGCATCATCATCATCATCATCATCATTATCGTCATCCTCATCATCATCAGCAGCAGCATCATCACCAGCATCAGCATCAGCATCAGCATCAGCATCAGCATCAGCATCAGCATCAGCATCAGCACCAGCATCAGCATCAGCATCATCATCAGCATCATCATCATCATCATCATCATCATCATCATCATCATCATCATCATCATCATCATCATCATCATCATCATCATCCCTTCCTCCTTTGCCCTGAATTCTCGCTCGCCCCCCGTCTCGCCGGGGAGATCGGGGTCCGGGAGCGAGCTGCCGAGACCCTGCAAGGCCGGAGGCCACCGACTCCGCCCTGCCAGAGCTCCGCCGACTCGAACAGGGGAGCGTGTTCGTATTCGGCGCTTCGACACTGGACGGAAAGGGGGGGGGGTCGTTCAGTTGGATTGGTTCGTCGAGTCTACGCGAAGTGCACAGAATGCTCCGTAGAGCATTCTCTACGCATTCGAGGCATGCCCAAATGTGAGCGTTTTCTCATTCGCCGCTTCGACATTGGGCGAAGGAAGGATGGGGAGAAGGGGGGGGTCTGGCTCCGGACCTCTGCTCAGTGCGACTGTTTGCAACAGTGTGTCCTATGGAGGACTCCACCTGCCTGAAACAAGCGCCAAAAACAGCCAAGATCTACTCCACGGGGGGGGAGGGGGAGGAGATACGAGGGCCCGCGCCGATCGGCAAAACAATGAATAAGAAAACGATCACCAGGTCGCGCTGGAGATGTCTGATCGTCTTCCCCGCCAATGCCAAGGGGAGGGCCACCAATAGGGGAGTCGCCACTTCCTCGAAGAAGCGCCACTTCCTCTCCTCAAGGAACTGCCCCCCCCCTCCCACCCCACCCCACAGCCCAGAACACTCGAGAACCCCCAAAAAACTGCCCCCCAACGTCCAGAAACCTCCTCGAGCCTGAATCCCGGAGACTCGATCCTCGGGAGGAACTGGTGACCCCCCCTGATAGTGACCCCCACTCGGCGCCTGCACAGGCCTTCTGCGCCCAGGGTGCACTTCTAAGCCCCAGGGCCGTCAAGAAGCGGCTCGGGATGAAAGCCCACCCTTGAGGCTCAAGAAGCGGCTCGGGATGACAGCCCCCCCTCAGAGGGGGGGGGGGCTCATTCAAAGGGCATTCAAACAACTGAGTCGTCCGAGATCTGAGATTGATCGCTGTGCCGCTGGCCAGGCTCGCGCGGGCAGCGAGGAGGAGAGGGTGGGAAGGAAGATGATGAGGAGGAAGACAAGAATGAGGAGGACGAAAAGGGGAGGAGGAGGAGGAGGAGGAGGAGGATGAGGAGGAGATGACTGGAGGAAGGAGCGGCGGCGCAGACGGGCCAGAAGGCTTCAGCACCACACCTGGGCCACCCTACTGATTGCCACCTTCTTGCACACTGTGCGCAACGATGACGACGTGGGCGATTCCTGGAACCGCACAGGCGGGGAACACCAGGCCTGTCGAAATCGGCAAGTTCCCCCAACAAAGGCCGACCACGGCATCCCCAATGCGGTGAAGATCGACTGATGTCTCTGCCGGCTCCCACACGATCCAGCCTTTCTGAGGCCGCTGGGCTGCTGATGTCCAGCTCCAGGAGCCCTGAATCCAAACAGGTTGACGCCCCTGAGGTAACCAACAGGTACCAGCACCCGATACAATACCGCTATTCCCTGGACCTCTTCTGGGGCGCGTTCTGACCAGAACCCCGAGGCGAGTCCAGCTATGGCGACGAGGGCCCCCCCGAGGCCCCAAAAAAGGAAAACGAGCTCAGGGCAGCGGTATCCGCACCTTTTCATCCGCTGAGTCCCACCTTCCGAGTAGGCGATCGACTACAGCATTGACCTGCCCCAAAATGGATAGGTTCGTCGAGTCTGCGACAGATGCATAGCATGCTCGTAGAGCATTCTGCACATTCGTTCGCAGATTCGACGGACAATCAATTCTGGGCTGCAACCCATCCCCCACCCGAACCTTCACCTCCGCCGCCTTCTGCCAAGCCTAGGCTCGCGGACCCGCCGCTGTCCTACGATATGGAGGCCAATCCACAGGAAACCTTCCGCAAGAAACCTAACCCTGAGACCCCAGGGCGCTCCTTGATGTTTGGTGTGGGAGCAATCCATTCAGGGGCTGAGAGTCAACTCTGCAACCCATCCCCCACCGGAACCTTCACCTCCACACACACAAGCCACTGCCCCCTCTCGTCAACAGCTCTGGAGGCCTAATGCTGGGCTAGTAACACTGTCTACCGAAGCCTAAACAAAACGAGCATCGGCGATATATATATATATATATATATATATATAAAAACAAAAACTTCACCTCCGCCGCCTTCCGCCGAGCGCCTGCGCCGGCGGACCCGCCGCTGTCCTGCAACATGGAGGCCAGCCCACGAGAAAGCTTCCGCAAGAGACCCAACCTTGGGTCGGGCATGTCCCCCTGCAGGCGGATTCTGGGCGGAACCTCAAACATAATCAAAACATGCTCCCAACTGGTCGAAACTAGTCGAAGACGTTGTTTCAGGCCCGACTCAGACCTAACCCTGAGACCCCAGGGCGCCCCTCGATTTCTGGTGTGGGAGCGTCGCGCTTTCCGCGGCAAAGCCAGCGCGAGACCCAAGGAGCACAGGGCACCCTGGAGGCAAGCGGGGCGTTTCTTGCCATGGGCCTCCACTGTGCTCCCGCCAGCCTCCGCCGGCTCCCGCCGGGGAGGCGAGGAGGTGTCGATGGCTGGGCCTTGTTCGGGACTCGGGGGAGCACCTCCCATCCTCCTCCCCCTCCTCCTCCTCCTCCTCCTCCTCCTCCTCCTCCACATCCTCCTCCTCCTCCTCCTCCTCCTCCTCCACATCCTCCTCCTCCTCCTCCTCCTCCTCCTCCTCCTCCTCCTCCTCGTATCGTTTTCCTGTTCGGCGTTGCGGCTTTGCGCGGAAGGGGCCATTCCCGTAGAGCGCGCCGAACAATACCCTTGGGCCCCCCCTGTGCGGGACTCGGGGCAGCGCCTCCCCTCTGGTGAGTGTTTTCCGGTTCGGCGTTCCGGCATGGGGCGGAAGGGGGGGGGGGAGGGCCCGGGGAGGAGGCCGGGGAGGAGGCAAGGGGGAGAGTCTTGGGCCCGAGGAGGAGGACAAGAGTCAGGGCCCCCTGAACGGTGACCTGGGTCAAGTGGGACACAGGCGCACCCAAGAACGCTCCAGCCATGGGTCGAGGCATTCCCCATGGTAGCGTTTTCTTATTCGGCGTTTCGACATTCTGATTGGGCGGAACAGGGGGGAGGGGAGGGGGGGGGGGCTGACCCTGGACACCTGCTCGATGCGACTGTTCGCAACGGTGCGTCCTACGGGGGGCTCCACCTGCTTGACACGGGCGCCAAAAACAACCAAGATCTACTCCAGGGGGGGGGGCGAGGGCCCGCGCAGACCAGCAAAACAATGAATGAGAAAACGATCACCGTCGCCAATCGTTGCAGGGAGCCCCGCACGGAGAGCCGCAGGGGATCCACCGCGAGAGCTCCCGCGGGGACAACGTCCGAGCCGTCCCCGACCCGCAAGCCGACGCCTTCCCAGATCTCTGGCGCACTGAAGAGCTCGGGGCGGCCAGCTCGTTGCCACGGTTGGCGCCAAGAGGCCGGCTGCGGGCCCCGACGTCCGAAAACGACTCTGGGGCATGAGAGGCCTGCATCGAGGAAGCGGGAGTGCAGGATGCCTGGGCTTCTCGACATGAAGGAGGGGGGTCCCTTACGGCAGCAGGCCATAGACCCCGGGGATCCCTCCCGAGAGTCGGCCTCTTATCCCGCGTCGGTTTCTTGACAGTCAGGGGGCCCAGGAGGAGCCCAGGAAACTGCGACGAAAACTCGCCAGGAGCCCGCTCCCTCGGGGACCCCTCTCCTTCACTACAGCCCCAGTGCGTCCCGAAGCTGTTGCTTCCCTTCGCCGGGCCGCTCCGCCCAACTTGAGATCCGACGTTGCAAAAGATCAGCATCGCAAAAAAGAACAAACAATCAGCATCGCAAAAACAAATCAGCAAAAAATCAGCATCAACGTTGAAAAATCAGCTTCGCAAAAATAATGCGACCGGAGTCCCAAACAACGCAGTCGTCCTGTGGCACGTCTCGCGCCGCATCGATCTGGGATGGCCCCCTGGGGCCCGAAGCCGCGCGGGAACGCCTGCTGTGGAAAACTGGAGCGCCTGGATCCAGGCTTCGGTCGGGCATGTCCTCCTACAGGGGGAGCTTGGACGAAAAACACCATCGAACAAGTTCCCAAATTGAAAAATTATCAGAAAATGGTATTGTTTCTTTGAAGTTCCTAAGAAAATAAGAAAAAGGCCCTGGACTATGTTTTGACTATTTTTGGCTGCTCCCCCTGTAGAGGGACACGCCCGGCTTAAATCGACAGGGGTGGGAGATGGCCCGCCCCCCCCCCGGACGCCTGGTGTCCTCGGGGCCCCCACTCGGCTCTCCTGCGGCAGCGCGTGGCGATCCGGGCAACTGCCAGAGAGAGAGAGAGAGCACTCCAGGGCGTGTGGATGTAGGTTGACGACCGAAGAGTCTCGGGTCGGGCGAAAGGGGGGGATAGCAAAGGGGGGGTTTGAGAATCAGCTCACGTAGCTGATTTTCCCGGCGCCTCCCGGCGCCGGATGGAGCGATGTATCGAGGAATGGGCCCCTCGGTGAGGCCGAAACCAGCTGCATGCAGCAAATTTCGTAACCCCCCCTTTCCCAATCCCCCCCTTTCGCCCGGCCCGAGAGTCGAACCTACAAGGGTTGCCGTAGGCAGAGGAAGGTAAGGGAGAAGGTCGCGAGCCCTTCTCCCGTGCGCTGCAGAAGGAGCAGCGCGGCACCCAGTACCAAGACCTGAGCCGAGACATCGGCGGTAGATGAGGATAGAATGGTGAGATGAGCGGACTTCACAGACAGGGCGGGGGCACCGCCGAGAGCCCACGAAGAGCCTCCGAGCACAGCGCAGCTCACCGCTCCCTCCCCCGGCGCCGGGCAAGCCACTCCTGGAGGCCAGCCGCCGCTCCGCTCGGCCGGAAAGAGCAAGGGAGCCATGTGGCGGCGCCAGGGCGGACCGGGGGGTGTCCTCCTCCTCCTCCTCCTCCTCCTCCTCTTCCTCCTCCTCCTCCTCCGCTTCCTCCTCCTCCTCCTCCTCCGCCTCCTCCTCCCCCGCCTCCTCCTCCTCCGCCTACTCCTCCCGCCTTGAGCAGGCGCGTGTTGCACAGGGGCAGGGTGTTGTGCACCGAGAGGTCGACGTCCAGCCACTCCCTGTACCGAAGCCTGCGCCAGCCGTCAGCCCGCCCGCCGCACGGCGGGGGCCCGGGGCGCCACCCCCGCGGCTGCCACGGGTGTAGTTCACTCCTCCTCCTCCTCATCCTCCTCCTCCTCCTCCTCCTCCTCCTCCTCCTGCTCCTGCTCCTCCTCCTCCTCCTCCTCCTCCTCCTCTCCTCCTCCTGCTCCTCCTGCCTCCTCCTCCCTCCTCCTCTCCTCCTCCTCCTCCTCCTCCTCCTCCTCTTGCTAATCTTTCTCCTCCTCCTCCTCCTCCTCCTCCTCCTCCTCCTCCTCCTCCTCCCCCTTCTCCTCCCCCTCCTCCTCCTCCTCCTCCTCTTGCTCCTCTTTCTCCTCCTCCTCCTCCTCCGAGAGCACGATAGGAACACCACAGGCGGTGGGCAGAGACGCAGAGGAAGAGACAAGCAAGCTGATCAGCAGAGTTGGAGGGCGGAGCGGCGCGAGCTCGTGGAAAAGGGCGAGTGAGGGGGCTTCGTCGGCGGCCTGCAGGGTCCGAAACAAACGTTTCACAAGAAGCCCACCCGAGGTGAAGATCATGTACACATGGCACGGCGAGCCCGCCGCAGGCGCCGATCGCTTCTGCTCGTTCATAGCAGCGTTGGGGTGAGTCGCGTGCCGTTCGACCACCTCCCTCTGGATTCAGTTAGCGACACAAGAACCGATAACCATCGGCAGCTGAGCATAATGCCTCAACCACCTGGGAGAACGGAGGAGTGGACTGCGATAGAGAACGGAAGAGCGGGCAACACGTATCCTCTGGCCAATCTGCGGTCTCCAGGCTTCCCCCCCATATCTGACTATCTACCAGACCACCCCACCCCAACACGAAGACCCGAATTGCGCGCTGAGGGGGAGTACGGGGTTCATAGCTGTTTCTTCCCCATATCCTAAGGATTGGGGTTCTTGTTCCCCATATCCTAAGGATTGGGGTTCTTGATATTACTCTGACGCCTCCCACTCCTCCTCCTCCTTCTTCCTCCCGCTCGCGCCTCCCTCCTCCCAATGATAATCACCAGATAAGACAAGACAAGATAAGATACTACAAGATAATATAAGATAGCACAAGATATGATAAGAAGAGATTTCAAGATAAGATAAGATAAGTTAAGCTCACACACTCACACTCTCTCATGATCACAAAACGCTGCCAGGGGCATCATTTGGGAGCCCCAAGGGGGAGCCACCCTGGCTGATCTCACGAGCCCGTTCGCGCCGATTTTGGTGGGACGTCTCAGCTAGAATTGCCGTTTGGCCTCCCCAACATGTATCTCTTGAGAGCCTCATGGTCACAAAACGCTGCCAGGGGCATCATTTGGGAGCCCCAAGGGGGAGCCACCCTGGCTGATCTCACGAGCCCGTTCGCGCCGATTTTGGTGGGACGTCTCAGCTAGAATTGCCGTTTGGCGCCCCGAACATGTATCTCTTGAGGGGCTCATGGTCACAAAACGCTGCCAGGGGCATCATTTGGGAGCCCCAAGGGGGAGCCACCCTGGCTGATCTCACGAGCCCGTTCGCGCCGATTTTGGTGGGACGTCTCAGCTAGAATTGCCGTTTGGCGCCCCCAACATGTATCTCTTGAGAGCCTCATGGTCACAAAACGCTGCCAGGGGCATCATTTGGGAGCCCCAAGGGGGAGCCACCCTGGCTGATCTCACGAGCCCGTTCGCGCCGATTTTGGTGGGACGTCTCAGCTAGAATTGCCGTTTGGCGCCCCCAACATGTATCTCTTGAGAGCCTCATGGTCGCAAAACGCTGCCAGGGGCATCATTTGGGAGCCCCAAGGGGGAGCCACCCTGGCTGATCTCACGAGCCCGTTCGCGCCGATTTTGGTGGGACGTCTCAGCTAGAATTGCCGTTTGGCGCCCCGAACATGTATCTCTTGAGAGCCTCATGGTCGCAAAACGCTGCCAGGGGCATCATTTGGGAGCCCCAAGGGGGAGCCACCCTGGCTGATCTCACGAGCCCGTTCGCGCCGATTTTGGTGGGACGTCTCAGCTAGAATTGCCGTTTGGCGCCCCCAACATGTATCTCTTGAGAGCCTCATGGTCACAAAACGCTGCCAGGGGCATCACTTGGGAGCCCCAAGGGGGAGCCACCCTGGCTGATCTCACGAGCCCGTTCGCGCCGATTTTGGTGGGACGTCTCAGCTAGAATTGCCGTTTGGCCTCCCCAACATGTATCTCTTGAGAGCCTCATGGTCACAAAACGCTGCCAGGGGCATCATTTGGGAGCCCCAAGGGGGAGCCACCCTGGCTGATCTCACGAGCCCGTTCGCGCCGATTTTGGTGGGACGCCTCAGCTAGAATTGCCGTTTGGCCTCCCCAACATGTATCTCTTGAGAGCCTCATGGTCACAAAACGCTGCCAGGGGCATCATTTGGGAGCCCCAAGGGGGAGCCACCCTGGCTGATCTCACGAGCCCGTGACGAGAGAGAGAGAGAGAGAGAGCAAGAGAGAGAGAGAGAGAGAGAAGCGAGAGAGAGGGAGAGGAGAGAGAGAGAGAGAGAGAGAGCGGAGAGAGAGAGAGAGAGGGGGAGTTGAGAGAGGAGACAGGCGAGAGAAAGAGAGAAGAGAGAAGAGAGAGAGAGAGAGAGAGAGAGAAGAGAGAAGAGAGAGAGAGAGAGAGAGAGAGAGAGAGAGAGAGAGAGAGAGAGAGAGAGAGAGAGAGAGAGAGAGAGAGAGAGAGAGAGAGAGAGAGAGAGGTGAGAGAGAGAGAGAGAGAGAGAGAGAGAGAGAGAGAGAGAGAGAGAGAGAGAGAGAGAGAGAGAGAGAGAGAGAGAAAGAGCGAGAGAGAGAAAGAGCGGGAGAGAGCGAGAGAGAGAAGAGAGGCAGAGAGAGAGAGAGAGAGCGGAGAGAGCGAGGAGAAGCGAGAAGAGAGCGAGAAGAGGAGCGAGTGAGACGAGAGAGAGAGAGAGAGGAAGAGAAGAGGAAGAGGATAGGAAGAGCAGAGAGAGAGATGCGACAGAGAGAAAGAGAGAGCTAGAGAGAGAGTGAGAGCAGAGAGAGAAGAGAAGAGAGAGAGATAGAGAAAGAGAGAGAGAGAGCAAGAGAGAGAGAGAGAAGAGAAGAGAAGAGAAGAGAAGATAAGAGAAGAGAAGAGAAGAGAAGAGAAGAGAAGAGAAGAGAGAGAGCGAGAGAGAGAGAGGGAGAGTGAGAGAGAGAGGAGAGAGCAGAGAGAGAATAGAGAGAAGAGAGAGAGAGGAGAGAGAGAGAGAGAGAGGCAGATATAGAGGCAGAGAGAGAGAGGCACAGAGAGAGAGGCAGAGAGAGAGAGAGAGGCAGAGAGACAGAGGCAGAGAGAGAGGCAGAGAGAGAGAGAGAGGCAGGGAAAGAGAGGCAGAGACAGAGAGAGGGCAGAGAGAGAGAGAGAGACAGAGAGAGCAGAGAGAGCAGAGAGAGAGGCAGCTCAGTCACACTTAAATCCAGATTCGTCCTCACCGAGTCCCACCACCAAGGGAGCGCCAGCAAGGAGATGCACATATGGGGATCCCCACGCAGTGAATAATTATTACTCTGACGCCTCCCACTCCTCCTCCTCCTTCTTCCTCCCGCTCGCGCCTCCCTCCTCCCAATGATAATCACCAGATAAGACAAGACAAGATAAGATACTACAAGATAAGATAAGATGGCACAGGATATGATAAGAAGAGATTTCAAGATAAGATAAGATAAGTTAAGCTCACACTCACACTCTCTCATGATCACAAAACGCTGCCAGGGGCATCATTTGGGAGCCCCAAGAGGGAGCCACCCTGGCTGTTCTCACGAGCCCGTTCGCGCCGATGTTGGTGGGACGTCTCAGCTAGAATTGCCGTTTGGCGCCCCCAACATGTATCTCTTGAGAGCCTCATGATCACAAAACGCTGCCAGGGGCATCACTTGGGAGCCCCAAGGGGGAGCCACCCTGGCTGTTCTCACGAGCCCGTTCGCGCCGATGTTGGTGGGGCGTCTCAGCTAGAATTGCCGTTTGGCGCCCCCAACATGTATCTCTTGAGAGCCTCATGATCACAAAACGCTGCCAGGGGCATCATTTGGGAGCCCCAAGGGGAGCCACCCTGGCTGATCTCACGAGCCCGTTCGCGCCGATTTTGGTGGGACGTCTCAGCTAGAATTGCCGTTTGGCGCCCCCAACATGTCTCTCTTGAGAGCCTCATGGTCACAAAACGCTGCCAGGGGCATCATTTGGGAGCCCCAAGGGGGAGCCACCCTGGCTGATCTCACGAGCCCGTTCGCGCCGATTTTGGTGGGACGTCTCAGCTAGAATTGCCGTTTGGCCTCCCCAACATGTATCTCTTGAGAGCCTCATGGTCACAAAACGCTGCCAGGGGCATCATTTGGGAGCCCCAAGGGGGAGCCACCCTGGCTGATCTCACGAGCCCGTTCGCGCCGATTTTGGTGGGACGTCTCAGCTAGAATTGCCGTTTGGCGCCCCCAACATGTATCTCTTGAGAGCCTCATGGTCACAAAACGCTGCCAGGGGCATCATTTGGGAGCCCCAAGGGGGAGCCACCCTGGCTGATCTCACGAGCCCGTTCGCGCCGATTTTGGTGGGACGCCTCAGCTAGAATTGCCGTTTGGCTTCCCCAACATGTATCTCTTGAGAGCCTCATGGTCGCAAAACGCTGCCAGGGGCATCATTTGGGAGCCCCAAGGGGGAGCCACCCTGGCTGATCTCACGAGCCCGTGACGAGAGAGAGAGGGAGAGAGAGGGAGAGAGAGAGAGAGAGCAAGAGAGAGAGAGAAAGAGAGGAAGCGAGAGAGAGGGAGAGGAGAGAGAGAGAGAGAGAGAGAGAGCGGAGAGAGAGAGAGGGGGAGTTGAGAGAGGAGACAGGCGAGAGAAAGAGAGAGAGAGAGAGAAGCGAGAGAGAGAGAGAGAGAAGAGAGAAGAAAGAAAAAGAAGAGAGAAAAGAGAGAGAGAGAGAGTAGATAGAGATAAGAAGAAGAGTGAGAGAGGAGAAGAGAGAGAGAGAGAGAGAGAGAGAGAGAGAGAGAGATAGAGAGCGAGAAGAGAGAGAGAGAGAGAGAGAGAGAGAGAGAGAAAGAGAAAGAGAGAGAGAGAGAGAGAGAGAGAGAGAGCGGGAGAGAGCGAGGGAGAGCGAGAGAGAGCGAGAGCGAGGGAGAGCGAGTGAGAGCGAGAGAGAGAGAGAGAGAGAGAGAGAGAGACGAGAGAGAGCGACAGAGAGCGAGAGAGAGCAAGAGAGAGCGAGAGAGCGAAAGAGAGAGAGAGAGAAGAGAGAGAGAGAGAGATAGAGAGAGAAAGAGAGAGAGAGATAGAGAGAGAGAGAGAGAGAAGAGAAAGAGAAGAGAAGAGAGAGAGCGAGAGAGAGAGAGAGGGAGAGTGAGAGAGAGAGGAGAGAGCAGAGAGATAATAGAGAGAAGAGAGAGAGGAGAGAGAGAGAGAGAGGCAGAGATAGAGGCAGAGAGAGAGGCACAGAGAGAGAGGCAGAGAGAGAGAGAGGCAGAGAGACAGAGGCAGAGAGAGAGGCAGAGAGAGAGAGAGAGGCAGTCAGTCACACTTAAATCCAGATTCGTCCTCACCGAGTCCCACCACCAAGGGAGCGCCAGCAAGGAGATGCACATATGGGGATCCCCACGCAGTGAATAATTTTATGTTCCCCGATCCCCCCCCACACTGGGAATGGAGAGCGAATTGGGGCCTGCGGGTTGGGTTGGGGTGGTTGGGTGGGTGGTCAAAATCATGCGTCCCCAGGGCCCCCACTTGCAGTTCTCTTGACGGGATGAGGTGGCACGCGCCCCGACTCGCTCCCACCCGTGCCGTGCCCGTTTCTGGCCTGGTGTGGCACTCTCGTCCCCCCTCCGCTCTAAAAATGGCACCCCAAGATGGGCTTTAGGATCGCCCAGGAGGGGCTTCAAGATGGACAAGACGCCGAGGCCTCGAAGGCTGCCCAAGAGGCCCGAACGGGTCCCCGGAGGCATCCCGAGGGGACCCCAAGAGAGGGCGCAGACGGTGAAAATCGTCGGCCCGAGATGGCCTCAGCGTTGCTCACGAGAGCCCCAGGGCGGCCCAAGAGTGGCCTGAGAACTTCCCACGACGGCCCAAAAGGGCCACAAGAGGACCCCCAGACGGCCCAAGAAAGTCTCCTGAGGGAACTAAAGGTCGCCAAGACGGTCCCAGACAGCCCCCAAGGCAGCCTCAATGGGCCCCAAGAGCCCCCGAGACAACCCAAAAGAGCCCTCCCTCAGAGAGCCGCCAAGAAGGCCAAGAATGCGCAAGGAAGGCCACAAGACGATCCAATATTGATTCCAACACGTTTCCACCCTCATCCATCATCCCTCTCGCTCTCTTGTTGTCTCGATATCCCTCCCTCGCTCGATGTCTCTCTCTCTCTCTCTCTTTCTCTATCCCTCCCCCTGTATATGTACATGTATGTGCAAATGCGTGTACAAACTGTATGCGTACATGCATGCATACATCCATGTTCACATACACGCACGTACATACAGACAGGCAGACAGACACACCTACACACATACATACAGGCATAATCATACATATGTACATACATACATACATGCATGCATGCATGCATGCATGCATACATGCATACATGAAACCATGACTACATGCATACATACATACCAATAGATGTGCATACATACACATGCATGCAAACATATATACAGACATGCATGCATGTATAAGTACACACATACCTGCATGCATACTGACAGGCGTACAAACATACATACATACATACATACATGTATATATGCATACATGCATACATGCATACATGCATATGCCCATACATACATACATACATACATACATACATACATACATACATACATACATACATACACAAACACATACATATATGCATGCATGCATGCATACATACATACATGTACACCTGCATATATGCATGTATATCAGATCCCTCTCCACCTCACTCTCTCTCTCTCTCTCTCCCTCACTCTCTCTCCCCCTCTCTCTCTCTCCTCCTCCTCTTTCTCTGTCGTTTTCCCTCTCTCTCTCTATCTCCCTTGTGTTTTTGTTTCTCTATCTCTCTCTCTCTGTATATATATAGATTCCGTTGTTGCTTCTCTCTCTGTATTCATGTCTATATACATACTAGAACCACGCGCGCGCTTCGCGAGCGCTTAGGTTCTTGCGCAGGCAAGGGCGTTGTCGCGACAGAGGACTCACGTTCGGCGACTCGTAGAATTGACGCTTGCCTGTGCTAGCTGAACGTGATTTTGAGACCAGTTCCGTCCAACTTTTGCCCTACTGCGCCATACAATGTTTCTCTCTGCGCCATGCTCTCTATATCACTATCTCTTGTTTGTTCCTGATGTTCAATCCTCGCTCACTTTACCTGCGTCATGCTGCTGCGGATCTCCATCCTCCCTGCCCAAACCTTGGTTGCCTCCTGGCAATTTCTTCAAATGCCTTCCTGTCCATGTGTGTATTTACACATCCTCTGCTCTCCTGGTTGACCCCTTCCGCTCTTTGCTCCTTTTTCCTCCTCCGCATGTTCAGGCGCGCGCTCTTGACTTCTAGTCGAAGGGACTTCCTTCATCCTTATTCCCGCTCCACCCCTCTCGTGACTACGCATTTGCCTTCTCCATCCTTTCTCTACCCCCGCACTGTCATCATCCTTGCCTTCGTCTCTACTCGACGTTACCCCGTCACCACTTCACGCTGATTCTGACACCCCCTCGGACGTGAGCCTTGCCCAAAGGAAAGCGTTAATACGATAATGAACCAACAATGTCGGCAATGAGAACGTACTGCACTAACAGATAGATTTATGCATATATATAAGTATGGATCGTGATATATATATATATATATACATATATATATATGTCTTCTAGATAATTCTTCAAGGTAGCCCAAGATAGATCAATATTGTTTCCAAGATACCAAAAGGGGCCCAAAACCGTCCCAAGACGGCTCCAAGCGGCCACGAAACCTCCGAAGGACACCCCCGAGAAAACCGAATCCTTCCAAAACCTAAAAAAAACACAATGTGGTACACATTTGGCATCTTCGCATGGCGCCCCCCCGCCCATTCCGGAACATGCCTGGCACGCGTCGTGCCCCGAGGAGGTCCACCTGTGGCCTCAGTGGGCGCGTTCGAGCGGGGTCATCCGAATTATCTGGCACACCCTTCACGCGGAGCGTGC
This sequence comes from Prorocentrum cordatum, assembly GCA_963575745.1. Taxonomy (NCBI): domain Eukaryota; class Dinophyceae; order Prorocentrales; family Prorocentraceae; genus Prorocentrum; species Prorocentrum cordatum. The sequence continues at coordinate 55,560 of CAUYUJ010001921.1, read as the reverse complement.
CCTACAACTGGCCATCGCTCGGACGTCCATTCCCTGTTTTTTGTGTTGTTTCGTGCGTGGTTTTTTCGCCAAATGATCAAGGATGCTCCTCGATGGTCCTCGCCGAAAGAACCATGCACACGTCCGAGCGATGCCAAAACAAAGGACTCAGGAATTATCAGCGCCCCCGTGCACGCGCGCTCCGCAGCAGCCCTCTTCCCGCACTGCCCCCCGCGGAGCGCAGCGGATTTTTGGATTGCCTGCTCGTTGAGGCAACTAGCCTGTCGAGTTATGATGGCGCTGCGACTAGCGATGCAAACTGAAATAGTGAGATCGCACGGGCACCTAAGGATTGCAGTATACAGTACGAGTACACCAAACCCGTCACTTCGAATACCTCCCACCTCCACTCAATCCCCCACACCTCAACTGGGCGACTGGGCGGCAAATGCGAAAGCTGCAACAGCGGCCTGCTGTGCCCTTCCAGGGCATTCGGGTGGAGGGGGAGAGGGAGGGAGGGAAAATACGTAAAACGGGAGGGAGGAAGGCTGGGAGCGCAGCGGAGGGAGGGAGACCCGCGCACTGCGCCACGCATGGCTGCATACGGATGGGCCCGTCGCCTCCTGTCTCCTCCTCCTCCTCCTCCTCCTCCTGCCTCCTCCTCCTCCTCCTGCCTCCTCCTCCTCCTGCCTCCTCCTGCCTCCTCCTGCCTCCTCCTCCTCTGCCTCCTCCTCCTCCTCCTGCCTCCTCCTGCCTCCTCCTCCTCCTCCTCCTCCTGCCTTCGCACGCCGCTTCTCGACTCGTTTTTTTTTCGCGGCCTCCACCGCTGCCCCCCCCCATATGGCCATGTGCTGACTTTTATCCACAGCCTTTGACCCATACCGCTATACTGTGCCTGAGCTCCGGGCCCGAGGATCCCTGGCTACCTGTACTTCGGGGTCTCGTGGCATGCTTCTCGGGCGCCTCGTGGAGCGAGTGCTCAAGCTTCTCGTGGCCTCGTGTGGGCCATGTGGCGGCCTGCTGGGGACGATTTGGGGGCCCTTGGGGGCCTCCTGGGTCTGCTGCAGCCTCGGGGGCCCGCTCGTGGCGGAGGCCTCGGAAGGTCAGTTGGAGCTTCCCCTGTTGGACTCCTTTGGGGGACCTCTTGGGCCGTCTTGGGCGCCTCTTTCGGGTCGGGCGAAAGGGGGGGATAGCAAAGGGGGGGGGTTGAGAATCAGCTCACGTAGCTGCTTTTCCCGGCGCCTCCCGGCGCCGGGAGGCGCCCATGTATCGAGGAATGGGCCCCTCGGTCGGGCCGAAACCAGCTGCATGCAGCAGATTTCGTAACCCCCCCTTTCCCAAACCCCCCCTTTCGCCCGACCCGAGGCTTTCTTGGGCCGTCTTGAGGCTCTCTTGGGGGCCTCTTCGGCAGTCTTGGGGCGACCTGTGGGGCCTCAAGGGCCGTTTTGGACGCTGTTGAGACCCAAAGTGCGAACATGCTAAAAATGCACCGTCACCCTACGGGTTGGAAACAATTTTGGCCTCCAGGGGATCTCCCGGCGCGGCACCCTGCCTCGAAGCTCACTCGGTGGACAATGCTCAAAATAATAATGCAAGTTGCGCTGCGCAAAATTATTCGCAATGCCACCAACTCTTGAAGAAGGACAAGGAGCAACAGGGAAAAGGAGGAGGAAAAGGGAGAGCGGGAATAGCGCCCTGCCGAATTTTGCAGCGTTCGACGTCTTGGGGGCCTCTTGAGCCGTCTTGAAACAATATTCGGGCGTCTTCGGCCCTGTCAGGCCACTCTGGTCGCATGCAGGTGGCCCTCAGAACTGTTTTGATCGGCGGGGGGGAGGCCCGGGAGGCCCTGGAAGGGGTCAAACATGTCGTAGGCGGAAATCCCAGAGGGTGTTCCGGCCTGGAACCCGGGACCCCAGTACCACTGAAGGGGCCCCAGGACACACAAATAAATACACACAAATAAAAATATCCCCCATATGTTCCCATGTTTTCTGGGGTTCTGTCTTCCCCCCCACTTCCCATATGTTCCCATATTTTCTGGGGAATCGACGATTATTTGTGTCTGTGATTCTTCCCCTCCTGAACCTATGCAGGACGTCTTGGGGCCCTCACCGAGCCCTGGCGTCCCTGTCTGCCCCGTACCCTGCGTGCTCCATCCTTCCGATGCAAGCCGGGCGCAGAGACTCTGAAATACCCGAAGGGGTTCTGAGCCTGCTTTCCTCTTTCCTCCTCCTTCCTCCACTAACCACTAAGGGTTCTCCTTCCTCCTCCTTCCTCCTCCTTCCTCCTCCTTCCTCCTCCTTCCTCCTCCTTCCTCCTAACCTGAACCTCTTTCCTCCTCCGTCCTCCTTCCTGAAGGGTTCTGATCCTGCTTTCCTCCTCCTTCCTCCTCCTCATCACCACTCACATTGACTGGGTGGTGCGATTCGGTCGCAGCTCCAATAAAGTAGCGGCCCACGTATGGCTTGAACTGGGCATGGAAAGGTACCAATCACGCGGATCGAGCCAAGATCGACGGCCCCAGAGGAAGGCGACCCTCACAAAGCGTCCTGGCTGCCCCTCTCCAGCCTTCTCCTACTTCTAATTCTCTTCCTCCTCATTCTCCTCCTCCTCCTGATCGTTCTTGTCCTCCCTCTCCTCCTCCTTCTCCCCCGACCCCTCTGTCCCCTGCCTCCGACGACTTGAGATTTTCTAGTGTCAAGCTTCCCCCCGTGTGGACGACGACGACGACGACGATGACGACGACGACCGCCCTGAGTGGTTTGCCACTGGGGTCGCACGGCGTGCTAGATTTAGGTCGGGCATGTCTCCCTACGGGGGGATCTTGGGCGAAAAAAAAAACGGCACAAATACCCCAAAATGGTCAACAAAAACAAAAAAATCGTCCCCAGACTATGTTTTGACTAGTTTTGAATTTTCCTCCTGTAGAGGGACGGGCCCGGCTTAATGCTAGATGCCTGGGAGAGACGTTCGGTTGTGTTCTGAAGAACTTCCCCTGGGGCTTCGGCCCAGCCCGCCGGCCATCCGGAAAGCCCAGGAAAATCCACCCCTCGTTGCCCAAACCGCCTCCAAGGCAGCCTAAATGGCCCAAGATGGCTTCCAAGATGCCTCCAACCTCGAAGATGCCGCCAAGATGGCCAAGATGGCCCAAGATGGCCTCCAAGACGGTCCCTAGACGCCTCCAAGACGGCCAAGATGGCCCCAAGACGGCCCAAGATGGCACCAAGACGGCCCAAGATGTCCTCCAGACGGCCCAGGAGGCCCATAAGACGAGCCGAGTGGGCTCCAAGAGGACTTCCAAATCATTGATTGTCCTAAGGTGTTTCCGTGCTTGGGGGGGTTCTGGACTCTTCGAATTTCCAGGGGCCCACGACTGCCCAGGAGGGGCCCAAGACGACCTCCGAAGGCCAGGAGGCACCCGAGAGGCCCGCAAGAGGTCCCCGAGAGGTCCCCAAGAGGTCCCCAGGAGACCTCCAAGGGTCCCCCGGAGGCCCCCAAGATGCCTCGTGGAGAGCCGCCTGCGGGGAGCGCGCCCCTCAGCCGAGCTGGCCCGCGAGGGCCGCGAGGAGGAGCGCGACGCCGGCCACCCCGCGTCGCAGCGGCGGCCGCGGCGCGGCGCCCCAGAGCTCCAGCGCCCTGGAAAAGATCACGACGGTCGGGCGGGTGGTAACCCAGAGATCCGACGTCTTGGAAAAATCAAGGCGGAGGTTTTGCGCCGATTTCGACCTCTATGGAGGCCCTCGCCGGGCCCCGGGATCGCTAAAAAACGAGGCAATGTGAAAAACCGGTCCTGGGGAATGGGTCGAGACTTCCGGGGGCCGCGTGTGGAAAAAATCACGACGTCGGATCTCTGGGAATGGGGGGCGGCCCAACTGGGGGGTGAAGACAAGGGCCCTTTAAGGGGCTCTGTCGGGCCCCTTTTGGGCCCCTGCGGGCTCCCAAAGGGGCGCTTTTAGGCTCAAAGCGTCCCTCTGGGGCCCTGTTTTTGGTTGACCCTCCATTTACATCACCCCCCATTGGAGCACTGTTTTTTGTTTACCCCCATTCACGTCACCCCCCATTACCACCCACCCAAATCACGACGGGCGGTGATTGGCAGCTTCCGGCTTCCAGGGGCCCTTACCCGGTCTCGGGACCGTCAAAGGAGAGGCTCGGGATGCAAAGCCAGCCCTGGGGCAAGGGCCGGGGCTTCCGGGGACCCCGCCCCGCAAAAACATCTCAGGACGCCGGGTCTCTGGGTGTTCGGGGCGGCCGGGCGGGGCGGCTTCAGGACGGGCACGCGGGCCCTGAAGATCGCGCACGTGGTGGTGAAGAGCCTGGCCCGGCGCGGGCCCCGAGCCCGCCCTCGCAAGGGCGAGCGCCCCCCAGGCCTTCACCTCACGCCCGCCCGCCCGCGCGCCCCCAGTCATTCATCTCTCGTCGCCGTCCTACCGGCGCCCTAGCCCCAGCGACGAATACTGCGAGTGGTGGCCAGCCATGGTCAGAGCGAGGGGGGCCGAACGTCCTCACACTGTCCCCGAGTGGCTGAAGCAGGGACCCGCGATACGGATTGTTGTTGGTGTTGTTATGTTGTTGTCATGCTGTTGTTGTTGTGTTGTTGGTGGCATCGCTTTCGCCCGCGACCCGCCCGCGAGTCACCAGCGACCCGCCCGCGACCCGCCCGCGACCCGCCCGCGACCCACTCAAGACCCACCCGCGACGCGCCTGCGGCGGGTTCGTTGTGTAATGTGTGAAAATCGGCGGCTGCGGCGGGCTTCAAGTTTGCCTTTCATCCTCGCAGACTGCCGATGACCCAGCCGCCCCCTCACTCTTATCCGCAACTGCGGGGGATTGGTTAAGATCATTCTGGAGCCATCTGATAGCTAGCAGGATAGAAAGCAAATCATTTGCACACAGGGCTCTCAAATGGCAGTCCCGTGGAGGCCTCGACTTTCACGGGGGCGGACACTTCAGTGAGAAGATAAGCTTGCAGGATCTTGTCAGGAAACGATTGGGGAAGGGAAGGTGTTTTGCAGCATCGTTGATGAAGCCTGGATGTTCCCAACCCTTCCCCTCTTCCTCCTCCTCCTCCGCCTCCTCCTCCTCCTCCTCCTCCTCCTCCTTCTCGTCCTCCTCCTCCTCCTCCTCCTCGTCTCCGTAGCCATTTTGGCTCATGCCTTTCCATAGGCCCCCTGCTCCTGGACCTTGTCCCTCGGCGTACCCCAATCCCGAGCAGGCGTGAGGGCCTTGGGCGGGCAGGGCTTTTGGCTTATGGGCATGATGGCACGGGCGGGGTTGCTGGACGGCGATCCTGGAGGCTGGCAGCAGCGTCGGTCGGTCGCGGGCCGAGCGCACGGCCGCGCGGCGGCGGGCGCCGGAGGCTGCTGACGACGGCCTGGCTGCGGCCAGGGCCGAGCGCGACGCGGCGCAGAGTGAGTTGTGCACGGTGCGGAAGTGCTTCGAGGCCGTCGTCGGCGACTCGGAGCTCGCCGACCGCATCGCCGCCCTCGCGCCAGCCCCGAGCGCTCTGCTGCGGGGGGAGGCGCCTTCGGCCGAGGAGGTGCTACGGCGCAACGTGGCGCTGCATGTGGATGCCCCTGAAGGAGTGTCCATCGCCACGGCGCCATGCGAGGACTTGCGCCGCCTGCAGAAAAGCGACCGCCTAGAAGGCCGCCAGTTCACGGAGGGGCGGCTTGGAGACGCGACCGACTTGGGCATCTCCGTGGAGATCTGCGTCGCGGAGCCTGCCACGTTCGGAGCTGGAGGTCGTGGGGAGCGGGTCGCCGAGGGTCGCGTGCCGCCTTCTGGTCCCATTATGTTTTATAGGTGGTGCTGGTGTCCGCTTGCGCCAACATTCTTCGTTGCTGCTGGTGCCCATCATTGTCGAGGAGGCTTTTGCGAAGCAGATGTGATCCTGGATGAGCTGGCGCCCGCTGCCTTCGAAGCCTGGAATCCCGTTTCCGCCCCGCCCGAGACGCTGTCCTCGGATGGGGGCGACGAGGTGGCTGCGGCCATCGACGCCTGGGATCCAGATGCCGCTCCGCCCGAAACACTGTCCTCGGATGGCAGCGATGAGGGGGCCATCGCCGAGACCCTCGACGAGTCGTCCTTGGGTGCCATGGTTGAGGCCATCCGTGGCCAAGCTATGGCAACCACGCTGCCAGACGGCTCGGCGCAGCGCAGAGTGGCGCATTCTCGCGGGATGCGCCACTCTGCGCTATGCTGGTGCCAGCCGTGCCTTGATGATAAAATCGGGAGGGCTGGGCGGCGGCCGCCTAGCTGGATGCTGACGGCCACGGCGCCGCCGATGCGGCTGGGCACCCGCATGCTCAAGAACGTGCGAAGTCATTGCGCAAATGACAGACGGGAAGCCGCACGTCAACGCCAGCGCGATCGTCGGCTCGCGCCCTTCATCGAGGAGAGCGACAGCGAAAGCGACGACGTGCACGAGGGCTTCTACATCGGGAACTCGCCCGCGAGGCCCTCAGCGAGGTGAACCCGGTTCTCTCCTGAGGCGGCCTGAGGTCGGGACACTGCGTACCTCGGCCTCCTCCTCCTCCTCCTCCTCCTCCTCCTCCTCCTCCTCCTCCTCCTCCTCCTCCTCCTCCTGAGGCGGCCTGAGGTCGGGACACTGCGTATCTCGGCCTCCGCACTCCTCCTCCTCCTCCTCCTCCTCCTCCTCCTCCTCCTCCTCCTCCTCCTCCTCCTCTCTCTTCCTCCTCCTCTTCCTCCTCCCCTCCTCCTCCTCCTCCTCCTGCTCCTCCTCCTCCTCCTCCTCATCCTCATCCTCCTCCTCCTCCTCCTCCTCCTCCTCCTCCCTCCTCCTCCTCCTCCTCCTCCTCCTCCGCCTCCTCCTCCTCCTCCTCCTCCTCCTCCGCCTCCTCCTCCTCCTCGTTCGTTCGTTCCGTGCGGCTTGGAACGTGCCCGTCTGCGGGGAAGATCATGCACCGGAATGGGGGGACAGGTGAGGGACAGTACGCGAAATGGAGGCGTCCCTCCTCTGGAGGCGCCGCGGCCAGCTTCACTCGAAGGAGGAAGAGGAGTGGAGGGGGGACTTGTGGCTCAAGCCAGCTTCGTATGCCTCCCTGGTCAAAGGCCGAACCAACCGACAGGCAGGGGCGTCCGCGTGTTCCGGTCTCTGGCCCTTCCTTGCACGGCCCGTGGCGGCCTCCGCGCCCCGCCTGTCATGATCCGCCACGACAGTGTCTGGCAGACGTGGGAAGCACTGCATGACGACAGCGCGGCACCTGTCGGAACGCTCTTCAAGATGAGTAATGACTCTCACGCGGGTGTGAAAACATTGCATACACACAGGGCAATGCACCACATCAATGAGCTCACGTGTGCGGCGCCGGACACCATGCACATTGAAGGCATGGGTCGCCAGCTGCTGCCGGGACGCGCACGTGTAGGAGCACTCCTGACAGGCGAATACATGATTGACCTCAGCCATGCGGCGGGTCTTCGCCCATACCTGCGGGCGATTCACCTCGCGCTCTATCTTCGCAGCTCTCAAACGGGCTCTGAATCGTTTGGGTTGTGTGCGGATTTCAGCAATCCACCGGTCGATTGGCTGAGGTGCGGCTTGGGCAAACGATTCCGCCCGTGAGACCAGAAACGCCAAATCCTCCAACACTGCCTGCATCCAGGATCTACGCACACCAATGGTATGTGAAAGGATGGCGGACAAAGTGCGCGGCGCGCGCAAGCAAACACGCGTGAACAAGCACAAGCGCATGTAGAGAATCATGATTGCCGGAGCGATGAAACCCTCGCACTGCGCAATGGCCTCGTGCGACGGCGCCCGGCGCATATCATCATCTTCCCGAAGAACAGACGAATAGACTTGCATCACGGCTGTGTGCATTCTTAACAGCTCAGCAGCATACAACTGTGGCCACGTGCTAGATTTGTGCAGTCCTCGCGTGAAAACAACGCCCTGGCACAATGCAAGCCGGGTCTCAACAGGAACGCTCCTGCGCTGAAGCACGCTGTGACGCAATTGTCTGAAAACCCCCTGCATGGCACCAACTTTCGCAGTGATTTCAGGATGCATCGAGTCAGTCGAACACGTAACAGTGCCGACGTGCTTGTATTGCGACGTTGCAACAAGCTGTTTCTGAACACCCTTGGATTCGATACATATCAAGCCGTTGCCATCAACAAACAAACGCTTTTTGGCGTCTGCTGACCCAGCACCAACAAACCGAAACAGGGTTTCTGTTTTCCCCCGTTTAAAGTTGATGACAAGAGCGTGGCGGGAGAAAACGTCCTCAAATATGCCGGCGCACACTCTCATCTTTCCAACAATATCAGCAGCTGGGGCCATGAGGGGTTGCACGACGTCATCCATGTACCCCGCAGGCCCTATGCGCACCGAATCGCCCTGGGACCTGGTTGCAGGCTCCTCCCCGAAACCGGGGACCACCGTTTCACTTGAGACTTCATGCAACATCCCTTCTGCAGCGAGACGGCTTTCGACGGCGCGCATCACGTCCCAACGAGTTGCCGGCAAGGGAGCCCGAAGCCGTCTCAATGCAACCCGCCACCCCTTCAACGGGGAACCACGATTGCCTGTGAAGTTTGCTCAACATTGCAAGGCCTAGGTAGTGTTTCGTGCCTCCGCTGTCTGTCCAATGTTCATAGGCAAGCAAGCCTTCAGCAATGGCGCCCGCGTCCTCAGCACTGTATCCAGACTTCAAAAGACGAGCAACGAATGCGTCCATGGATGCCGGGGGGGCCGGGAAGGCAAGTAAGCGAGCAATACTAGCAAACGCAGTTTGCAGATCCACGAACAATGCTCCAAAGGAAAGTTTCTTTGCTCGGGCATAGTCCATGCACGCAACCATGTAGAGATGTGCAAACTCCGTGGAGCCACCGTTCAGCCCTCCTCCAAACTGCAACTCCGAGCTGGCCTTTGCAAGAGCAGGCGCTCCGCGGGCCCTCGCATGCGAAGAAAACGACTTTGACGCCGCTTCGCCTCCTCTTCCGCCTCCTCCTCCTCATCCTCCTCCTCCTCCTCCTCCTCCTCCGCCTCCTCCTCCTCCTCCTCCTCCTCCTCCTCCTCCTCCGCCTCCGCCTCCGCCTCCTCCGCCTCCTCCTCCTCGTCGTCGTCCTCCTCCTCCTCCTCCCTCCTCCTCCTCCTCCTCCTCCTCCTCCTCCGCCTCCTCCTCCTCCGCGCCGCCGCCGCCGCGTCCTCCTCCTCCTCCCTCCTCCTCCTCCTCCTGCTCCTCCTCCTCCTGCTCCTGCTCCTCCTCCTCCTCCTCCTCCTCCTCCTCCTCCTCCTCCTCCTCCTCCTCCTCCTCCTCCTCCTCCTCCGCCTCCTCCGCCTCCGCCTCCGCCTCCGCCTCCGCCTCCCTCCGCCTCCGCCTCCGCCTCCGCCTCCGCCTCCGCCTCCGCCTCCGCCTCCGCCTCCGCCTCCTCCGCCTCCGCCTCGCCTCCGCCTCCGCCTCCGCCTCCGCCTCCGCTCCGCCTCCGCCTCCGCCTCCGCCTCCGCCTCCGCCTCCGCCTCCGCCTCCGCCTCCGCCTCCGCCTCCGCCTCCGCCTCCGCCTCCTCCTCCTCCTCCTTCGCTCCTCCTCCTCCTCCTCCTTCCTTCTCCTCCTCCTCCTCCTCCTCCTCCCCTTCCCCGTCGTCCTCCTCCTTTTCCTCCTCCTCCTCCTCCTCCTCCTCCTCCTCCTCCTCCTCCTCTTCTTATTATTATTCGTCTTCTTCTTCTTATTATTATTCTTATTATTATTATTCTTATTATTCTTATTCTTCTTCTTATTATTATTATTCTTCTTATTCGTCTTAGTATTATTCGTATTCTTTCTCTTGTTATTATTCTTCGTATTCGTATTATTATTATTCTTATTATTATTTTTATTATTCTTCTTTTTTTTATTATTCTTCTTATTATTATTCTTCTTGTTCTTCTTCTTCTTCTCATTATTCTTCTCCGTCTTCTTATTATTATTATTATTATTATTAGTATTGTTCTTATTCGTCTTCGTCTTATTCTTCTTATTCTTATTATTATTATTCTTATTATTCTTCTGGTTATTTTAATTATGCTTATTATTCTTCTTCTTATTCTTATTATTATTACTCGCCTTTTTGTTCTTCTTATTATTTTTATTATTATTATTCTTCTTATTATTATTCTTCTTTTTATTAATATTCTTATTAGTCTTATTATTATTATTAGTAGTTTTCTCCTTCTTCTTATTATACTTCATAGTATTATTATTATTATTATTCTTATTATTATTCCTAATATTCTTATTATTATTATGCTTCTTCTTCTTCTTCATATTCGTCTTCTTCTTATTGTTATTATTAGTATTATTCTTCTTCCTTTTCTTCTTCTTCTTCTTCCTCCTCCTCCTCCTCCTCCTCCTCCTCCTCCGCCTCCGCCTCCGCCTCCGCCTCCGCCTCCGCCTCCGCCTCCTCCTCCTCCTCCTCCTCCTCCTCCTCCTCCGCCTCTTCCTCCTCTCCTCCTCCTCCTCCTCCTCCTCCTCCTCCTCCTCCTCCTCCTCCTCCTCCTCTCTCCTCCTCCTCCTCCTCCTCCTCCTCCTCCTCCTCCTCCTCCTCCTCCTCCTCCTCCTCCTCCTCCTCCTCCTCCTCCTCCTCCTCCTCCTCCTCCTCCTCCTTCCTTTTCCTCCTCCTAATCCTCCCTTCTCCTCTCCCCGAGAACCGACCCATGGGGCTCTCCACAAAAACGCTTTTTTCCTGAATCACTCAATCCGCCAGATCGCACCCCGAGGCCAGTCGGAAGGGCGACCTGGGCGTTTCGCCTGAAACTTCCTTACCACTTATGGCCTGAAACCAAACCGAAACATCACCTTCACAGGTGGAGAGTGGGCCCCTCTTCAAAGTGTGGGTCTCGCGCTATCGCCGCGCACATTCGTCCTAGAAATGTGCATGCGCTTCACAGAAAGAAGGCGGGCAGTGCTTGAAATGTGGTTCTCGCCTTCGCGCCGTGCACATTCGTCATAAAACTTGAAAGAGGTTCACGGGCTGAGGGCGCGCAGTTTTCAACATGTGGTTATTGCCCCGGCACCGCGCACACTCATGTTAACAATTGCCTGGGCTCCGCTTCACAAATTGAGAGCGGCTCCGTTTTTTTTTTCCCAAGACGCGGTTATCGTTTCAGCGCCGCGCACACGCGTCTGAAACATTTCCAAAAGTTATACGGCTTCCCGTGGCCAACGTACCAGACAATGTGCGCGTAACGATTCACGACTGAATGGGCGCACTGGCTACGTTGACTCGCGAAATTGACGTCAAAAGAATGGTGTTCTGGCACGATGCAGGATCGTCAAGACGCAGAAGTCCGGTTGATTCACGGCTTTGGAATCCCGGGGCTTGTGTTTTGGCTCGCTTCAGGATCTTCAAGCGGCTGTCTTCCAACGGGGCAGTTCCATCAGTGGAAATGAATCCTCGCATGGGGCCATGGGTTCATTTCAATATCGTTGATGAGTCTTGGGTGTACACAAGCCTTCCGCCACCTGAAAAATATGGTCGGAGCTTTTATGTCCACGGGAAGGCGAACAGTTTTTGAGCCAAACAGCAACGGCTATCGGCAAACATGCAAACAGTTTTGGGCGCAGTGGGCAAGCCGAACTACATTCCCCTGGCGGCACTCGCAACGCAATGATCTAACACCCCTTCCCCCCGCGGCAGATAAACCGGATCTGGCAGCGGGAAAGAGAAAACATCAAAAAACGACTGGGTTAGGGGCGAGTGTGAATCAAGTGGGCAGCAGAGCTTAGCCAGGACTCCACCCCAGCATATCAAGTAAGGAGTGAAGCAATTGCAAATATGCCTGGCGCGAGCATAAGGCGACAATGAGTCGGGCGCAAGCGTGCAGAAGCCCCCATCAAACGCGACACCCGGTTTTGAGTGTCGCGGACGACCGAGTCATGGCATGTGGTCGACAGATTATGTTACCCAGGCTTGACATCCCACAAACGAACACCTGCACCTCAACCGATAGCGAGCTCAAGTCCCGGCAATCTGGTTCGCGATGAGAGCCCAGGTATGCATTGAGCGAATACGCAGTCGCGGGTGCCAACCAACATTTTAAAATGTTGGTTGGCACCGCGCATATGCATGGGCAGGTTGTCTCCGCCCGCGTACTCAACCGATCACCTGCAAGGTTCTCGTAAGTTCCTATCTCGATCACTCGGGCGTCTCCTCGCCTGACGCGCTCTCAACCAGAGCTGGCAGACTTCGACGCGCCTGGCTTTTTCCTAAACCCCCGCCTGCTCGCAGCAGCCACGGCTGCACTTGCATTGCTCCTTTACGAGGCGCCCCAATCAAGTACAAAAGTCTCGCGCACTGCTTGCGGCCCCAGCGCCACTGCAGCCTCTGCGGCCTTTCCGCAACACTCAGCTTCTGTAGGAAATACGGCCATCGCACGCTGAATAGAAACCAACGGCTGAGTAGAAGCGACCCCCGCATCACTGCGCCTTCCGCTCGTTGATTTCCGCGTTCTCTTGGAACCTGCATCGTCGGCGTCTGGGTTAGCTCCCCGGCGTTTTCTTGATGCAAAAACTGGTACCACACCAGTTGTGTTTGCTGAGATGCTCGTCCACTGTTGCAAGACTTGCACAGGCCCCCACGCCCTTCAGGTTGGGGCCGACACGAAACGCGCGATCTCCGCGACTGAAAACTTGATATCAGAACAGTCTGGCGCCAGCGCATGCGCCCTGGCCGCTGAAGTTTCGCACTTCTTAACATCGCGACTTGGCATGGGCCTCGCAATCTTCTCCGCAAGGCTGCTATTAGCCTGGCATCTCACATCTCACTGCATTCTGCCGCAGATGAAACCCGCTGACAAATATCTCAGCATGCCACTGGCCCACCCAATACCATGCAAAAAGGCCCGGCTCCATTCCACAAGCCGGTTGGGCATCCTGGCCGGTTTCAGATACGTTGCCCCTGGCCCGTTTGTCTCGCACTAAAACTTCCGAATTATCCTGATGCCCCCCTCGAACCATTCAGATTCGCATCGTCTCATGTTTGAACGCGCACACATACTGACGCTATCTCGTTGTCCGAACCTGCATCGCGCGCAAACTTCAAATAACAATACCTATACGACCACCCTTCGGGTGATAAGGAGGTTCGGGGGGGGGGACCAACGTCTCACTCGATCGGTCTCACTATCGATCTCAGTATCGATCTCACTATCGGTCTCGCTCGATCGATCTCACTCGATCGATCTCACAATCGATCTTACTCGATCTATCTCATTCGATCGATCTCACAATTGATCTCACAATCGATCTCACAATCGATCACACAATCGATCTCGCATTCGGTCTCAATATCGATCTCACTATCGATATCACAATCACTCTCATAATAAACGTCATCATCATCATCCTCATCATCATCATCAGCATCAGCATCATCATGAACGTCATCAACATCATCAACATCAACATCTACATCATCACCAACATCGTCATCATCATGAGGGCACCGTCATCATCATCAGCATACCCATCATGACTACGTCAGCATCATCATCGGGACAACAACATCATCAGCATCTTCATCATCATCACCATCATCATCTCATCATCAACATCATCATCGGGACACAGTCATCGTCATCATCAGCAGCATCATCAGAATCATCATCATAATCGGGACACCATCATGATCACCACCGCTCTCATCATCATCATCATCATCATTATCATCAACATCGTCATCATCCTCGGGACACCATCACCATCATGATCATCGCATCATCATCATCATCGACATCAACATCATCAACAACATCATCATCATTGGAGCACCATCATCACCATGAGCAACATCATCATCAACATCGTCATTATCATTATTATCATCATCGGGACACCATCAGCATCACCATCATGATCATCACCATCATCATCATCAGCAGCATCATCATCAGGACACCATCATCATCAACATTATCATCATCAACATCATTATCGCCAGGACACCATTTCCATCAACATCACCATCACCAACATCATCGGAATCAACATTATCATCATCATCATCACCAGGACACCATCATCGTCATCATCATCGACATAATCATCATGAGCATCATCATCCTCATCATCGGGACACTATCACCATCATCGACACCATCATCAACATCATCACCTTCAACGGGACACCATCATCATCATCATCTCATCATCATCATCAACATCATCATCATCTCATCATCATCATCCTCGCGGGACACCGCCGGACACCGGCGGGACACCGCGGGGCGCCGCGGGACACCGCGGGACACCGCGGGACACCGGCGGGACACCGCGGGCCACCGGCCGCCCGGAAGGGAGACATTTGGTCCGGCCGCGCCTCCGCCACACGGGACACCAGCGGGGCACTGGCGGGACACCGCGCGCCACCGGCCGCCCGGCGGAGAATCATTTGGTCCGGCCGCGCCTCAGCCACAGGAGACTTTCCTCTCGCCCGCCCGCGCAGCTTCGCCTCCCCCGCACGGACGCACGAACACGAAACCGAAATCGATTTCCCAGTAGGGGGGCTCTCCGTTCCACTTCGATCTCACCCCCCAACCTCCGATTCAGCGTTGCCCGCGGTGTCCTGGGCGCCGCACATTGACTTAAGTTATCTTGCGCACATGCCCGATCCACGATCTTCTCTCGGTGGCCTGATGAAGATGCCACGTCAGGCGTCAGCACGCAAAATGTGCCCGCGTGCAAAAAATCCAAGCTTGAGTGATTTCTCTCGATCCCTTCGGTTCTGCATGCTACCTCGGTTGCTGCCATCGAGAATTCTTCAGCTCCCAACGGCGGCGCGCCTGCACACATGTCCCCCCATCGAAATTGCACTTAACTCGCGGGGCCACCAGACGGGATCGACACTCAGGATTGGCCTCCTCGCCGTTGTTGATACCGATGCACCTCGCACCTATGGGGGCATTGCCAGCAACGGCCCAGCACTCCTCCACCGTGACTTCCTGATAAGCCTTGCGCTTCCAAGATGAATTTCATCTCCTTCTCCCGAGCATTCAACGCGAGTCCACGGTCGAGCTCACTCCGCGGTGCGCCATCCCAAGCCCGCGCCTTGCCACCTTTAAGGAGAATCACGCATCTGGCCTCCCTGGTAACTGGTTGCACTTCAGCAGCGCGCCCACATGCCTCGCGCGCCCCTGTAATACTCAACCAGCCCTGGTGTCGGCGAGCTCCACTAATCCACTGTCGGGGCTGAATATTCCCGGTGCCCCAGTAGGTAGAACTAATGGAGACGACGCGCGCGCCGCGCCCCCCCCCTTCCCCCCCCCCCGCGAATCTCGCCGGCCTCTCCGCCTCGAGCACTCGAACCGCGCCCCAGTCGAGAAACGCTCTGCGCTGGTACGACCTCCACATTGGCCCTGAACTCCCTGCGAGCTTCAGGCGAGAGCCATTGCCACCGCCATGTTGCCCATAACCTGACCTCGTCAATTCCCCCTTGCGTCGACCGACTCAGTCTTATGACCTTCCGCGGTCGCCAGTAGCCACCTGGCCAACGCGAACTTCGAATGCAGTTCGACAGAGGCGGTCCGGACACACCCCCGGCCCCCCGTCGCCCCCCTCCCCCCCCCAAGTAACTCAACGCATCGACGCTGCCCTCGACGCCCCACGCCGAGGGCCGCTCCGATGCAGGGGTTTTCAGACATGAGCCGCGTGGGCTCGTTTACCATTATCTTGATGGTCTGTGTCAAGTCATCGAAACATACGTCGCCATCGAACGTCGGCACACTGCGCACTGGCGTCGAGGTCCAGCCCGAGGCCCCAGCAAGATGCCCACGGAGAGTAGACCCCATGGTTCCATTGTATTTCGCACAGCTCTGCCGCAAACGTGCGGCGCTTCATCCCGTGGCCCAGCACGTCCCACATCTTTCCTGGCCCGAGTTTCTCCGAGTTGAAAGATGGCACCCTACTGGAAGCCGCGCGCCTCGGGCATGGAATTAACAGCACGGCTGCTTGACTACTGAAAATACGATTGACTTGCGCACGCATTGCCGCGCACAAGAATCACATGGCCACCCTATTCATCGCGCGCATTCGACGCCGATGCCAACCCGAGCACGAGCCACATCTTCTCCGCCGCGCCGGCAACTCGCACTAGAGAGTAAGCCTCCGGAGCTCGCGGCTGCACGTCGCCACGCCCTCTCGCCGCGTGGCCCCGCAGCTCGCCTGACTCCATTGACCAACTTGGCGACGCACACTCTCGACTTGGATAGCCACCCCGCCACATCAAGACCAAGCCCAATCACAATTAACCCAGCGCGTACCTCATCGGTGCCTATGGGGCACTGCCCCCCACCAACCTGGCCAGGCTCGCCTCGAACACCTGCGTCATCAGGCGCCCCCCACACCCACACACACACACACACACACACGCACACACACCGCATCGCAAGGGGCCTCTTGCTGCGTCTCTGGGTCTCCGCAGCCTTCAACCTCTCTAGCACCCCCGTCGCCCCCTGGCCCCCGCATGCCCTTCTGTTTGCGGCCGCCGACCGCGGTGGATTAACGTCGGCCGCGCGCTCGCTGCCACTGCAGCTCGCTGCCGCTGCTGCTATCCGGTTATTTCCTCCATCTCGCCAGTCCCACGATAAGTCACACGCGCCCACCCCTCACTGGTCGCTCGCCCGGGTTCTCCGACCCCTCGCGCCCCCAGGCGCGCGCGTGTCCGTTTTGGGCCCACGGTGCTGTCGAATGGCCAACCCGTCTTCTCAATGCCGAACTGCATATTGATGGATATTCCAGATCCTTGTCTTCCTTGGCACTGTCAAGCCCCGCCCCCATTGGAGCGGCCACTGACGTCTCGAGAACTGCCGGATCGCCATGGCCTGTCAGCCACGCGAAAACTCGTTCTCGACATCCTGGACCACGCGGTTTACGCGCGGCCCCTCCCCGAGCGATTGCTACGCAGACCGAGCGCGCCGGCGCGGGCCCCGCGGCCGCGGAATCCGACCCCGTCCACCGCAGTCCCGAATCACCCGCGCCACCAACGGCCCTGCGTCAGCGGCTGAGTCTCGCCGCCATGGGCGAGATCAATCTGACCTCGACTACCGCCCCCACTGGGATCTGACTGCCACGGTAACTCTGTCACGTTGTCGACCGCATCAGGATTGCACTTCCCCTCTTCTCTTCTCCTGCGCCCAGGCCTCGCCTCGAGGTTGCCCCCCCCCTGCGCGGCGAGACCCTCGGCGCATGAGACGCCCCAAACTCGGGCAGCGGTTGATTGAATTTCCTCTCTCGGCGCCCCCCGCAGGCCGCGTCGCCGTCGAAGCCGGTCGCGAACTCGCGGGCTAGGGGAGATGCACGGGAAACCAAACAAGGTATAAGTAGTGGATTCTCCCCAAACTCAATCATATATCTGTCATCGAAGGCACTCTTGCGCGCCCTAAGTTGGCCTTGCACAGTTCCGATCGCCCTCTCGACTTCAGAATGAGCTCGGGGCTCTCCAGCGGGGCTAACTCCCCCCCTGCGCCGAGGCCGCAGGAGACTTCCCGCGGCGTCCTGGAGCGCCGCCATGGGCGACCCCCATCGCTTTTGAGGATCACTTTGTCGCGGCAAGCGAATAAGTCAGCATCGCAAAATAATTACCTCGACAGATTGCCGCCCCATGCTATTTTCATTAAGAAACATTCCGCCCCATGTTGACTCCTTGCCGCAGTATTGCATGGCGATGATTGGGCGTCCGATTGCCCTCTTCCGCATTGCCTCCTCTTTTCCCAGTTGGCCACGCGCAGTCAATTGAGATCACCTGCGCTCCTTTCCCCACCGCCCATGACGTCGCCCCGCGCGATTTCCTCAAAGCCGGCCCTCGAGCGCGGCGGGGGGCGCCGGTTTCGGCGGGGCAAGTGCGTTTTAGCACGCTGCTGAACTTCTACTTCGCTTGGTCGTAGACGACACGCAATTATCTCAGGTGCCTCGGCCTCCTCTCCGACGAACGCGCCACCCGCGCCACTTGACCTTCTGCCCCCACCGTCGCCCCCTTCGCCCTCCAAATTCATGGTGGCTGGATGCCCGCCAGGGCTCACGGGCATATTCGGGCTGAGTAAAGCTGGTCCTCCATGAAAACTTCCTGCGGGACAAAACCCTCGAACACCTCTTTACTAACTCGTGCCGCTTCCCTCCCGCTCTCCTGGCCCGTAGCCCCTTCTGGGACCCGCATGGCGAATTTGATATTATCGTTGCGATAGTGTTTCGTCGTTTTCTGTCGAACTGTTGCATGTTCGAAGCAACTGCTGGATCGCCCACCGCCACGTCGACCTGACACAATGCGACCCCCTGATTCGACCATCTCACGCGCAGACCCGATGTGAAGGCCCAGTAAAGCGACCGGCGCGCTGACACCCCCCCCTTCGCGACAGGAGGTGCGTCGCGCATTCGTCGCCCGTGCGCCGCCAGTGCGTCGGCCGCCGAAAGGGCCAGCCGTCCTCTCGAACGTGCACGTCGCCCTCGCAAGGGGGCAATTTGGTGAGTACGTCGCCAGCGCGGCGGACACCCGCGGGGCGGATCGCACGCGCGTCGCCCTCTCCACTGCCGCTGACATGGCTGGTCGTCTTCAGGAAAAAGAAAGTCGCCCACGCTGCGGCCCTCTTGGCGAGAAGAAGGCGGCCGCTGGGCTACCTCGGCAGATCGGCAAATCCCCCTAACATTACAAATGCTGCGACGCTGCTGAACGTAGCCCTGCGATAGGCCCGCAGGTCCCCGCAGCCGCCGCCGCAGCCGCCGCAACCGCCGCCAGCGCAAAAACTACCGCCGCCACCACAGACGGATGCGACCGCAACCACATCCACCGCGACGGTTACGACCAACACCATTTA
The DNA here is from genome assembly GCA_963575745.1 of Prorocentrum cordatum. Taxonomy (NCBI): domain Eukaryota; class Dinophyceae; order Prorocentrales; family Prorocentraceae; genus Prorocentrum; species Prorocentrum cordatum. The sequence continues at coordinate 36,772 of CAUYUJ010001921.1, read as the reverse complement.
CCGCTATCACCACCACCACGACCACCACGCTTCTCGCGACCACCACAACGACCGACACCAGCACGATCACCGACGCGACCACCACCGGCCCGCCCACCACCAGCGGCGCGACCGCCGCCAACGCGACCAAGGCGACGAACGCGACCACGACCATGATCACCAAAATGACCATTACAGAATCACCCGCTCACTCCGCCCCCCCCCCACCCATTCCCCTGCCGGCCCGCCCTTGCCGCCGCGCCCGCCTCGCGCCCCTGCCCCCCCCCTTTTTTCTCCTCGTAATCTTCCTCTCCCACCGCCAGCGGCGGGGCCGTTCGCGGAAGGCGGGGGCGCCGCTCGCGGCGACGCGCCGCGGCCGTGGAAGGGGTGCCGAAGGAGAAAAGAACGCGAGGAGGGACACGGGGTGGCAAGGGAAAAAGAAAAACAAAGACGAGAGAGGAGGGGGGAGGGACAGACAGAGGGGGGCCGGTAGAAAGGAGGAGGAGAAGGGGAGGAGAGAGGGAGACGAGGCAGGAGAGAGGACGAAGGAGGAGGAATGACAAAAGAGGAGGCTGGTGCACGGGCGACGCTCGGGCGCCGCACTGAACGAAACTTTAAGGGGGGGGTGGTCGCTTCACTGGGCCTTAACAAGACCCGAGTAGCACTTTAACATCGGCTGTTTGGGCGGGCGTGCTCACCATCGATCGACGTGCTTCCCCTCCATAATCCGTTGCCATGGTATCTGATGGCCGGCCCATTCGCTGCACTGTAGAGTTCGCCGTCATTGGAGGCACCCGCGGGCTCAGCGGGGGAGCGGATTCCCGCGCGCGGAGGTCCAACAGCGCCGTGGGCTCCTGAGTCCACAGCGGCAACCATCGCCCCCACCTCTTCCTTGGTCTCTCACTGGTGCTTCACTGACTTCCCTGTCGGGCCCCAACACCTGCACTAACTGTAGCTCGGCTTATTTGCATCCAACTTTCCCCCTGCTCGATGCGCCCCGAACTTCGGTCGCCCCAGTTGGTGCCATAATTAAAATCAAAGCCACACCCGTGCGATGAACACTTCCCCCTGCTTCCTAGACACGCCTTCCGGCTCTTCTGTTTCGTCGCCCAGCGCTGCGTCATCCGCCCTTGTGCCCCTTGAGGCGGCCCTGGCATTTGGGGGCCATCAGCGCTTCCCCGCGTCGCCCGTAACGTCGCCCATCTCGACGCTGTAGCTCCCAGGCCATGAAAAATTGTGCCTTAACATCTGCGTCGGCCCCCGTGGGCCCCCTGCCCCCTCCTGACCTGGGGTTGCCTCGTTGGCGTCTTGTGGGCAGCGGGCTGCGACGTGATCCTCTTTTCGCAGCATGTGTAGCGCCCCCTCTCGCAGATCGTCACACATCCCCCCTTGCCTATCTCTTTTGTTGAACCTAGGGCTCGGCCCCCTTTGTAACCTCCTGGGGGGGTCCCGCCCCCATTGTAGCCTCCCTTCACGCAACCACCTGGGTAGCCCTTAGCACATGAACATCCCCATTTGGCTTCCGTTGCACGAGTCGTCGTGTTCTTTCCCGCGTCCTTTTTCAACTGACCGTTTCTTTGGTAGCGCAACCCGTAGCCATTTGCACGTACCTGCCGCGCCCGTAACACATGGGTCGTTTGGCCTTACTTCTCCCATTACTAACTTCGTTCGCGTTGCCCTTCTCGGCCAATTCTTCCACCATCCAGGGCCACCAGTTGACTACCTCGCCGCAATGACCCGAATCGTCCCCATTGGCTTCCCACCATCCACTGGCGTCATCGTGAACCTGGCCAGTGCCCAGTGCATCGGCGTTCTTCGAGTCGGCGTCTAGCCTTTGCGTTCCTTGCCCAGTCTTCGCGCTGAGCGAAGACTTTCTGATACGTGTCGATGTTCAACCACTCCGGGGTTTGGGGGCAATCTTGTTGCCAGTCAACACACCAATCACCTGCATGGGCCACGCTGGTTCTCAAGAAAACAACCCTGGAAAGCAATGCTAGCGAATATACAGACCCATACTTTTCCAGTGACTCAACGAAGGTACTTCAATGCTCACGCTGCGCGATTCATGGTTGTATTAAAATGTAGACCTAGTAACCGCAGAGTACGACTTGTAAAGTGGTTGAGAAGCTCCCAGACAAATTCCTCCATGGAATATCCCCCAAGCCTCTGTTCCCTCAAATTAGCCGTTCGACAAATAACAAAGATCCTCGTCAAACATGGTATAGTCGCTTTTGTCTAATTCATACCCGCTTTGTCCGTCATCTCCTCTTCTTCTGATGTACGACGCCTCCTCATCAAATTGCCCTCTTCATCATCGGGTGGTGCCCCATCCGAATATTCCAGGGTTTTCCGGTAACCACGCGGCATTTGGGCGAGTGCATTCAACAGCTTCCCACTCTGTTTTCTGAACTTGGTCCTGTCACCTGAGCACTTTTTGACACTGTTGAACATCCTTACATTCGCTCGCGGGCTGGTTTTCACCTCCGCATGCTCTGGACTTCCTTGCTGACTGCATTGCCCCAGCGATATTGGCAGCATGCTCCGAGCTGTTCGATGTATGTTGGAGGTTTCTCCAGCACAGACTCTTTCAAGATATTGAGCTGCTCCTCGCAATACATGTTGCGGACGGTAGCTGAGATCAGGAAGGCATTCTTGATGTAGCTCATCTGCAACATCGTGGGTGCTTCATCGTTGCCAACAGTCCCGGCACCCTGTGTGGCACTGCACTCAAAGAACAAGTTCATGCTTTGCTTTCGCGGTTGGCCTTGAGCGCCGTGCTCACGTACCTTTAGTCCCCGTTCTCGTAATCTGCGTGACATAGCTCCGCGAAGCGGTTCGTGCCTGGATTGTGAAAGACTGCCCGTACTTCAGTTCAGGCAACGATACATCGTAACAAAGATCGTTGGTGCCAGGGTTCGCTGAGGCAGCTGCAGCTGCCGCCGCCGCCACCTCTGCTCTGGAACCCGTGGGACGAACCACGTGCCCCGCTAACATGAAAATCTGGTAGGAGCCTTTTCAACGAGAAAGCGAACACTTGTTCAGCCAAACACCAATGGCATCCGACAGGCGTGCAAAACAGTCCGGAACCTATTGGAAAAACCGAACTATAGTCCTCCTGGCGGCACGGCTCACCCAATCGTAACGCTATGACCGAACACCTCCTCCTCCTCCTCCTCCTCGTCCTCCTCCTCCTCCGCCTTCTCTTTCTCCTCCTCCTCCTCCTCCTCCTCCTCCTCCTCCTCCTCCTCCTCCTCCTCCTCCTCGTCCTCCTCTTCCTCTTCCCTCCTCATCGGTTTCCCCGTCCTCTCTCCCTCGATGCCCTCTGGGCCCCCTGGCTGCCCCACTACCCCAGGTCCCCCCCCCGGGTCCCCCCTGCCACTCCTCGAGCACTTCTGAAGCTCCCTCTTGATGCTCTTGAGCACCAGCACCGCTGGCGGACAGGGGCGGGGGGCCTTTTCTTCCTCCTCCTCCTCCTTCTCCTCCTCCTCCTCCTCCTCGCCCTCCTCCTCATCCTCCTCCTCATAATCATCATCACCACCACCATCATCATCATCATCACGACCATCAACAACAACATCAGCATGAGCATCATCATCAGAATCAGCATCATCACCACCACCAGAATAATAATCATCCTCATCACCACCATCACCAGCAGCAGCATCATCATCATCATCAGCATCATCATCAGCATCAACATCATCAGCAGCATCATCGTCCCCATCATCATCCTCATCCTCATCCTCATCCTCAGCAGCAGTGGCGGCAATATCATCATCAACATCAGCATCATCAGCAGCACCACCACCGCCAGGGTCATCTTCATCATGAACAACGACAGCATCGTTATCATCGTCATCAGCATCACGATCATCATCCTCATCATCAAGATCATCCTCACGATCATAATCATCATCAGCATCATCATCAACATCATCATCATCATCATCATCATCATCATCATCACCGTCACCATCAGCATCGTCATCGGCATCATGATAATCAGCATCAGCATCATCACAATCATGATCCTCAGCAGCATCATCATCATCATCATCATCACCATCAGCATCATCATCAGAATCACCATCATCATCAGAATCACCATTGTCATCCTCATCATGATCATCATCATCATAATCGTCGTCATCGTCATCGTCGTCACAATCGTCATCATATACATCGTTGTGATCATCATCACCATCATCAGCATCATAAGTATCATGATCGTCGTCGTCAGCATCGGCATCCGCATCCTCATCAGCATCACCACCACCGTCACAATTACGTAGCATCATCATTATCACCGTCGTCAGCATCACTGTCAACATCATCAGCGTCATCAGCATCGTCGTCATGATCATCATCACCATCATCGTCACCATCATCATCATCATCATCCCCGGCACCATCATCATCATCGTCATAAGCATCCCCACCATCAGCATCGTCATCATCATCATTATCATCAACACAACCATCATCCACGACATATCATCCACGACATCATCGTCATCGGCATCAGCATCAGCAGCAGCAGCAGTACCATCACCAGCATCACCAGCATCAGCATCATCAGACTCATCATCAGCAGCAGCATCATCAGCATCAACATCATCAGCAGCATCGGCATCATCAACAACATCAGAAGCATCGTCATCCTCATCAGAAGCAGCACGATCGTCGTCATCGCCATCGTCATCATAACCGTCAGAATCGTCATCATCACCATCATCAACAATATCAGCATCATCAATATCGCCGGCATCACCACCATCATCAACATAACAATCATTATGATCACCATCCATCAACATCAACTCATCATCAACAATACCAGCATCAACAACAGCATCATCATCATCCGTCCTACTCTCCGTCCGTCGTCCCTCCGCACATCCTCTGTTTATGGAACCTGATCATCATGCCTGGAAGTCCTCGACACTCTCACTCTCCAGCAAAGGCAACATCAATCAGCAAAAATCTCCTCATCATCATCGCTCCCTCCAGCCTCGGCATCGTCGAAGCTCTCACATCGTCCCGCGTCCTTCTCCTCCTCGACATGCCTCATTCCTCCTTAGTCCTTCCTCCCCTGTCCCCCCTCCACCCCCCTCCCTCCTACATCCGCATACATCCAGTATCCTCCCTCCTCTGTCATCCTCCATCATCCCCTCTCCTTCACCTCCCACACCCCTCCTTCTCTTCCTTCTCCATCCTCATCCTCCTTCTCATTATCCTCCTCCCTCGTCGTCGTCATCGTCCTCCTCCTCGTCCTCCTCCTCCTCCTCATCATCATCATCATCAGCATCACCATCATCACCACAACCACCAACACCACCATCATCAGCATCATCGTCGTCATCGTCATCGTTATCGCCTTCATCGCCATCATCACCATAGTCAAATCATCAAATCATCAAATCATCATCATCATCATCATCATCATCATCGTCATCATCATCATCAGCATCATCATCACCATCATCATCATCATCAAAATCATCATCATCACCATCACCATCACCATCACCATCATCATCATCATCATCATCAGCAGCAGCAGCAGCACCATCATCATCATCATCATCACCATCAGCATCATCATCATCATCATCATCATCACCACCATGGTCATCATCATCAGCAACATCATCTTCATGATCGTCATCATCATCAGCATGATCATCATCCTTCTGGCTCCAATTTCATGCGACCCTCCTTGTCCTCGATCCCTCCTTCCTCCCGCCTCTAGGCTGCCTCCTACTCTGCCCATATCCCCAATACCATCTCGTTCCTCATCGTACTCGTCCCCTTCCTTCCCCTCCTGAACTCCGTCAGCTCGGTGAAACGGAAATGCTAGGGACGCCGGTCTTGCGCACACAAGGCCACAGGAGAACAGGAGAACAGGAGAGAATTCAGGGAGCTCTACCAATCGATCAAGAGCATGACTGCAACGTAATCGAGCGCACCCTTGAATGTACCCGAGACGTGTGCCTCGCCATCAGGGAGGCCGGGACTCTTTGTGAGCCCATGCGTTCGAGTGCTGCCCCATGGTGTGGTCGAGGGATCGCTTTTGATCCCTGACGTCCTGGGGCAACTTGCCCCGAGACGCCTTGGCCCGTGAGCCACTCCCCTGGCCAACCACTCGCCATCGCTCGGACGTCCATTCCCTGTGTTTTTTTTGGTTTCGTGCGTGGTTTTTTCGGCAAATGGTCAAGGATGCTCCTCGCCGAGGAAAAAACGCACACGTCCGAGCGATGCCAGGACCAAATGAGCATGGCGCGCAGCACCGGGCAGGAGGCACTCGGGGACACAGGAGTTGGGCGGTGAGAGCGGCGACTGGTGAGCGCGTGGCTCCTGGAGGAGGCCTGGCTTACTCGCACACGCGCCCGCACGCATGCCCGTGTGATTAGCTGGGCGAACACAGTCTACAGTCGAGGCGTTGACCTAAGGAACCCTAAATAAGGAACGAGGCCCCTATTTTCCATCAGTTGAACTTCGATTTCCTATCGAAAACCGAAAGGAAATCCAAGGCAAGCTGCGAAACAATTAAGGAACACGGAGCCCCTCCCCAACGAAAAGGGTTCCTTCTTCAGGGCCCTGACTGTGAACACATACGACAGGAAATCTTGTGATAAGAAGCACTGGGGCACATGATTCGTCGATCTTTGAGGGCCCCGAGGTCCCCCGGCGCTCCTGCGGGTACCCAGGGCCTGCTGGATGCTCGTATACAGTAATATGAAAAATGGCATGTCGTACAATCGGGGATGGACAGACCCCCCTTTAGTAAAACGTGGTTTAGTGAAAACGACCTCCTGAAGCCCAAACCTGGCGGGCGCAAGCCTGGAAAATAACGGCCACGGCGCCCTCTCGAGAACCGAAAACGGACAATTCACTAATCGACGTGTCACTGTTGGGGGTTCTGTCCACCCCCGATAAAAATCAACGAGACCAGGTGAAGTCCCAGTGCCCTCGCTTAGAGGCGTCCGCCTGCGCCCCACCTGAGGTGACGCGGAGGAGAGCCCGCCCCTCCCGCCCCAACCCCACGGCCGCGTGCCCGAGGAAAGGGTTTCCTGGTTTCCCAAAGGTCCCATGACCCCAGACTTCGTGGCGACCAGAAGGGGGGTAGGGGGTCAAATGCGAATCCTACCCCTACCCCCCACGATTTCTGAGGGGGAGGGTGTAGAGGCCCGCCCGGCTTCCAAGAAGTTTTCCTAGAAGCCTCCGGGGCCTGCTAAGCAGGCTTCTTGGTAAGCTCCTTCTGCTCCTCCTGCTCCTCCTGCTCTCTCCTCCTCCTCCTCCTCCTCCTCCTCCTCCTCCTCCTCCTCCTCCTCCTCCTCCTCTGCCTCCTCCTCCTCCTCCTCCTCCTCCTCCTCCTCCTCCGCATCCTCCGCCGCCTCCTCCTCCTGCTCCTCCTCCTCCTCCTCTCCTCCTCCTCCTCCTCCTCCTCCTCCTGCTCCTCCTCCTCCTCCTCCTCCTCCTCCCCCTCCTCCTCCTCCTCCGCCTCCTCCGCCTCCTCCTCCTCCTGCTCCTCCTCCTGCTCCTCCTCCTGCTCCTGCTCCTCCTCCTCCTCCTCCTCCTCCGCCTCCTCCTCCTCCTCCTCCTCCTCTCCTCCTCCTCCTCGATCCTCCTCCTCCTCCTCCTCCTCGGTAAGCCGCCCCCGTCGCGCCACCCCCCTTGCGGGCGCCGCCTGAAGACCTCCGCCGCCGTGGCCCCTTCACGTGGACCGCGGCTGTCCGTCGCGGGCCAATGCTGATGGCTCGGGGGCCACCGAGCGTTGTGGCGACCACAGGAGGGAGGAGGAGGAGGAGGAGGAGGAGGAGGAGGAGGAGGCGGAGGCGGAGGAGGAAGAGGAGGAGGAGAAGGAGGAGGAGGAGGAAGAGGAGGAGGAGGAGGAAGGAGGAGGAGGCGGAGCAGTAGGGATTCGGAGCCACCGCGCGGTCTTGGCACTCGGGTTCTCCGAGGACGTCTCGGGCGATCGGGGCCTCCGAGGTCCCAGTAACCGTGCGGCGACGGACCGCGCGGTGGGGTCTCGTGGAATGCCGAGGTCACCACGCGGTCCGTCGCCGCACGGTTATGGGGCCCCGGATGGCTCCGGGGCCCGAAAATCACCCCCGCCGGGGATGTTCGGGGATCGGCTTCGGGCGAGGAAGCAGCTACCGAGGTGGTGTTGCGCGACGCCTCGGGGCCCCCTATCCCCCACGCGGGGCGCAGACGACCCGTGCACGTTGGCAAGAGAAGGCGCGGTGGCCAGGACATGCATCAGCCTGATCTCTTTGTAGCACCCACAAAACAGAAAGAGAGAGAGAGAGAGAGAACAAACAAAAGAGCGAAAGAGAAAGCATATACATGTGTGTATATATATATATATACAGACTGAGAGGGAAAGAAAGAGAGAGAGAGAGAGAGAGCAAAGAAAGAGAGAGAGAGAGAGAAAGAGAAGAGATAATCAAGAGAGATAGAGAGAGAGACAGAGACGAGCAAACATCTGACAACAAAACGCGATGGGCGGGGCGGCGCCGTCGTCTTTGTTGGCGCGGTCTTCCTTGGGAGGCTCCCTGTGGAGGGTGATGTCCAGGTCCTGCGGCCGCGCGGCCGCCCGCCGGGCGGGCGGCGGGAGCGGAAGCCGCGGCGGTGCGGGAGCGGGCCTCCGACGCTGCGCGGCGTGGCTCCGCAACCCTGCGAGATCGCGGCGTGGCAGCACGCCCCGACGAATCTCGCACCGTTCGGGGAGACGTAAGGGTAGGTCGGGCATGTCCCCCTACAGGCGGATTGTGGACGACAACAAATCCAAGAATGCTCAAAGATGGCCACCAGAAATAATCTCAAAATCGTCCCCCGACTATTTTTAAAACAATTTTTGAATATTCCTCCTGTAGAGGGACGTGCCCGACTTTAACGTAGGACTCCGCCACGCGGGACTCGGGTTGGCCTGAAGGGACCTTTCGAGCGTGCGGCGGACGCACCAGAACTGTTGCCTTACAGTCGTCGTGCTACCACAAGCAACGCTAAAGAAGAACCGAATGGGGCTGTTCTGGCCACGCATAGGTGCCCTGGCATGGGTCACAGAGGCGGCCCACGAGCCAGAACACCTCCGAACCTACAGTGGTCCTTCTTCTTGCCTCAGCGTCTTGGGTGAAAGCGCTTTGATGGGATGCTTGTTCTCCCGCCCGTGCCCGGACGCCGCCAGTCGTCCCCAAGCCGGGCGCCCTCGGAGCGCGCCAGCTCAAGGGCCCAGGCCGCGGCCTGGCGCCCCCGCGGAGGCCAGCAGGCGCGCCCGGAGGTGGCGGAGGCCGGCCGCGACCTCTGCGGGGGAGGCGGCGCCCTGCTCCAGCTGCCGCACGGCATCCGCCAGCACGGCAGCGAGCTCGTCGCCGGCGGCCGCCGGCGCACCCTCCCAGCGGGGCGGCATGCCGAGCCCCCCCGCGCCGACGCCGGCGCCGCACGCGCAGTGCCCTGCAAGGCCCGCAGCGGGGGCTGGCGGGAAGCAGGCATGCGCTGGCAGGCGTCCTGGGGCGGTGGACCGGGCGCGCTGCCCGGCATCGGCGCTGGCGGCTGCGGCGGCCGCGCTGTCGAGGTAGTACCCCATGCCGAGCGAGTCCAGCTTGAACACGTACCCCGAGCACGCACCCTGGAAGGCCGCTGACGGGATGAAGGCCGGGCCGCCGCGACGAGGCGCCTCCGCCTCCCACGCCGCAACGCCCTCGGTTCCGCTCTGAGGTGGAGGTAGCGATGGGATCGACAACTCCGACGCCTGGTGGTGGGGACAGCCGCCCGCAGCGCCGCGCACCGCAGCCGCAGGGGAGAGCAATGCGGCTGCCATATCCCCGGGCGTGGCGTCGGGCCAAACGGGCGAGGGCATGCCCTCCTGCTGCGCCTTCCCGGCCCTTGCCTCGAGCAGCAGCTGCCTCACAGGCAAGTCGTGGTCAGCCGAGCGGGCGGCAGCCGCCACGCGCGACGTCATGGCCTCGCCTGGCGCAGCTGCAGGGGGGAGCAGGGCGGCTGCCGTGCCCCCAGGCGTCGCGTCAACCTGCACGGGCAAGGGCATGCCCTCTCGCTGCGCCTTCCGAGCCCTCGCCTCGAGCAGCAGCTGCCTCACGGGCACGTCGTGGTCCGCCGCGCGGGCGGCAGCCGCCGCGCGGGCCGTTGCGGCCTCGCCTGCCGCCTGCGGGCAGCCGCCGCGCGCCCCGGCCGGCACAGGGAACGGGCCCAGCTGCGCCGCACGGCACTGAGGGCCTGCGCTGCCCAGACCCGGGGTGCTTCGCCCCTCGCCCGGTGCACCGGGCGCGGGCAGGCCGCCGCTGTCCTCGGCCCCCTCGGAGCCGTTGGTGTCGCTGCCCGGCTGCGAGGCGTCCTCGACGCGCTCGAACTCACCGCCACGCACAGGGGCAGGCCCCTTGGTGAACAGGTCGTACAGCTCGGAGGGCAGCAGGCGCGTGGAGGCGCCGGCCCTGTCCAGCTGGGCCGGCGGCGGCCTGCCGCGCGGGAAGGGCAGCGGAGGCTCGCACGGCGCGCCCTCGGCCCGCTCGCCGGTGGGCCCGCTCTCCGGCGCTGGCGACCGCTGCTGGCCCTGCGGCGCGTCAGGACCCTGCACCTGCTCGGCCGCAGCGCTCAGCGCGCCCTGCACGGCCAGGTGGGCGGCGGAGCCGAGGCTCTGCGCCTGCGTCGCCACCCAGCCGATGGCCTGGCCCCAGGAGCTGTCCTCCACGCGCTCGCCGTGCCGGCGCCGCTGCGCGCGGGCAGCCGCCCACAGCCGGGCCTCGTCCGAGGGCTGCCCGCTACCCACGCCGCTCTGCATGGCCGAGGTGATCTCCGCACTGCTCCCCAGGCCTGCCGGCGGCGGCGGTCGCGGGAAGTCCGGCGCCGCTGCCGGCGGAGCTGCCGCCGGCGCTGTGACGACCCTGCCGCCCCGCCACTCGTAGGACACGCTGGCTGCCAGGGCTTCTGGCCTCCGACGCTGGGCCGCCCGTATCGGATGGTCCGCGTCCAGGGAGGCGGCCTCCTGCAGCTGCAGGGCCCGGGCCACGACCCTGCCGAAGTCGCACGGCCTCTCCTCGAAGCGCAGCAGGTGCTCGGGCGAGGACGGCCTGCCTTCCAAGATCATGGCCACGGCGAGGCAAATGAAGAGTGCCGGAGGACCTTCTCCGGAGGCGCTTGTGCCTGTGAGAGCGGGAAGTCGGCCGTCGTGCGCGGCACAGTCGGCGAAGATGAGGTCCCAGGCGGTGAGGGCGGCGCCTGGGAAGCCCAAGGCCCGCAGGAAGAGAAGGCGGAGCCACCCGAGAAGCAGCACGTGCGGCTCGATGCCCCAGGCTTCCACCTGGCGTCCGAGATCTGGATCGCCGTGTCGAACCCCAGCGATGATCTGCCGACAACATAAAATTGCCACGGGCTCTTGCGCAGACACGCTCAGCGATGAAGCCGGCGCATACAGCTCGGCCAGGCCGATGGTGCGCAGCAGCCCATCCAAGAGCGCCGTGGCGTCAGCGATGGCCGCGTCCGCTGAGGACAGCTCGAAATACGTGGCCTGCCCAGCCTCCGCCGGCCACGGCGGGGGCTCTGGGCACGATCCGTCCCAGCAGACAAGCAGCATGGCAGCTGCGAGCTCGTGGAAGCCCTGGTGATACGCGAGAGGCTCCCCGCCCTCGGCGTGCTTGCAGGCGCACGCGAGCAGCACCTGCCGCAGCGCGCCCCTGGCTTCGGACGTCTGCAGGCGCGGCACCTGCGGAAAGCAGCGGAGCACGTCCAGATCGATCTGGTGAGCAAGCTCGCCCACGGCGTCCGCACCCGCCCAGCCTCGCCCGCACCGGCCTGACTCGCCCCCGCGGGCGGCCGCCTCGGCCCCCAGCTGGGCCAGCCTGTGGAGCTCGGCCCGCCCAGCGCGGAGCTCCGCGGCCCAGTCTCGCGGCGACGGGCCCTCCACGACCCGCAGCCAGCGCATCCACAGCAGCCGCCGCAGGTGGGGCGGCAGGGCCGTGGGCGCCGCCGCGCGCCTGCCGCCCGCGCCGCCCAGGAGCCGCCGCGCGGCGCACCTGGCGTCGAAGGCGGCGCCCGGCGGCCACTGCGGCGCCTCCCAGCGGCTCACCGCTGCCTCGCCGCCGGCACCCGAGGCGCCGCCCGCCCGCACGCTGGGCGCGCCGACCTCCGCCGGCACGCCGCGGCCGAAGAGCTCCTGCTCGTCGTCGGCGCCGCCGTCGAAGATCCAGCGCCCCCGAGGCTCACCCGCCGACTCCTCCTGGGGGGGAGACAAGGAGGCACCCACATCGGCTGCACGCAGGAGCGACCCTGGGCAGGGATGCCCCTCGGTGCGCGGCTCGAGGAGGCCGCGGCGGCGGCCGAGTCCGAGCCTGCAGGCCGGCGCTGGGGAACCCCTGTGGGCCCGCAGCGAAGGTCACTCCGGCGAGGGGCGCGCATATACCGCTGCTCCCATGGACCTCTCCCCAGGGGCGCGCTCTGCCCAGGATCCCGAGGAGTGTCCAGCCGAGGCAACAGCCCTCGAGCTCCAGGCCGAGCAGCGGCCTCGGCGCCTTTAGATTTTGCCCCCGTCGGACCGACAGGCCGCGCGGCAGCGCCGCCGCCGCCGCCCCGGGCACTGGCAGCGCCCGGGCGGCGCCCCGCGGGGCCGCCGGCCCGAGCCCGAGCGCCTCGGGCGCCCCGAGGGCCTCGGGCGCCACGGCAGAGGCCGCGCCCCCGCCGATCCCCGCGCCGGCGCAGGGCTGCCGCGGCGCCGCGGCGCCGCGGCGGGCGGCGCCGCCCTGCTCCAGCGCGTCGGCGACGGTGCTCGCCGCCGACGCGGGGCTTACCGTCGCCGCCGAGGAGGGGCTCGCCTCGTCGGCATGCGGGGCCAGCGGCCGCGCGTCGCCGCCACCCGCCGCCGCCGTCGGGCGGCGCGGGCTCGGGGGTTCCATGGTCGGCGGCCCCCCTCCCTGGCGCAGAGCCACGGCATCGGATCAGGCACAGACGCGCGAGCTGGAGGGGAAGAAAGCGGCGGGCGTGACTTGTGCAGGGCCGAGGGGTCGAGTCTGCAGACGCCCAGGAACGGGCTCAAGGCGTGCAACCACTCTGCGCGCGTCAACCGCGCGCTTGGACAGCCCCCCTTGATGCACCCCCTTGACGCCCCCCCTTGCGGCAGCCCCTTGACGCCCCCTTGTGGTGGTGCTGCAGAGGAGGGCACTCTCTGACTCTCAGCCCCACTCAAGCCATGACCAAGACTGAACGCGGCACGTCGGAGCCGATCTCAGCCGCCACCCGTCCTGGTTATCGTGGCTTTATTGTCACGGTCGGCATGGACCACGACCAAGATCGGCGAACGGGGCCTGGGGCTTGGCAGTCTGGGTGTATGTTTCCTGGCACTGCTTGGGCATCAATGGCATTGGGAATAGGTTTGCCAGCGTAAGCTCCAAACAGTGTAATTCTAGCCATCTAGGTTGTGCTATGTATATATATATATAGGTATGTGTGTTTGGTACAATCTCCTGTGGCGCTATGTATATAGACATAGCGCAAGAGTTGCGTTACTATGTGTTGCAGTGTGTGTGGTGCAGTCTTTGTTACGACAACAACAGCGACGACGACGACAACAACGACAGCAGCAGCGACAACAACAACAACAACAACATCAACAACAACACCACCACCACCAACAACAACAACAACAACAGCAGCAGCAGCAGCAGCAACAACAACTACTACTACTACTACTCCTACTACTACTACGACAGCAACATCAACAACAGCTGCAACACCAACCATAACAACAGCATCGACAACGACAGCTACAACAACAACAACAATAATCGCAACAATAACTACACAAGCATAACAGCAACAACCATAACCACACCAACCACAACAAAATATCATCCATTACAAAAACCATACAACTAACAGCAACACCAACAAAACCAAGCACAACATCAATAACAACAACAGCAGCAACCACAACGATAACACCAACAACAACAACGCCAACACCAACAACAGCAGCATCAAAAACACTAACAGCAACAATGCCAACACACATAACAACAGCAACCACTACTGTTACAAGAAAGAGAACAACAACAACAACAACAACAACAACAATCATTTTACCCGAACGCTCAGTGTTCTCACCAGTGCCAGGGTTTTCATGCGACGCGAGACAATACCCCCACTTCGTGGGGGGGCAGTTCAAGCTCTACCAAATATCCAAACGACTCTTCGCGACCACCCAAACCCAGCTTCCCGCCCTATGACGTTGGGACACTTCACTTCGTGGCGTGCGGACGACCGTGGCTACTACACTGGCGTGGGGTACACACCCACAGAACTTGGTCACTTATTCGGGGCGCGCGTGTGCCCAGCATCCTGCAATTGTGACATACAATACATGACACAGACAGACAGAGAGAGAGACAGAGAGCAGACAGAGAGAGAGACAGAGAGAGCGGAGTTGGTCACATTTTTGGGGCAAGTTCCTGAGATCGTCGTGTTTTTTGTTGGTCTTGCGCGCGCGAATGTCCACTTTACTTTTTTTTGCAAGGGAGTATTGAAATTTGATTATGTTAGAACAAGAAAAAGTAGCTCGCGCGAGCTCATGTAACATAAATGTTGAAAAACCATTGGTTTTGTGGGAGTCGGACAGCGCGCGCGGGATGAAATTTGGACATTTTTTTTTGAAAAACCATTGGGTTTTTGATGTTTTTATGTTGAAATCGTTACGAAACCTAAGGTTCTGGAAGGATTTCGTCTTGCGCGCGCGAATGTCCACTTTACCTTATTTTTTGCAAGGGATTATTGAAATTTGATTATGTTAGAACAAGAAAAAGTAGCTCGCGCGAGCTCATGTAACATAAATGTTGAAAAACCATTGGTTTTGTGGGATTCGGACAGCGCGCGCGGAAGGACATTTTGACAATTTTTTCTTAAAAAACCATTGGGTTGTTGATGTTTTTATGTTAAAATCGTTACGAAACCTAAGGTTTTGGAAGGATTTCGTCTTGCGCGCACGAATGTCCACTTTACCTTATTTTTTGCAAGGGATTCTTGCAATTTGATCAAGTAAGAACAAGAATTTTCATTTTCTATTGTTTTTTGCAAGGGAAAACGAGCGTCAACAAAAAACCGGATCCGGAGCTCATCCACTTTTCTGAAGCTTTCGCAAAAAATGATGAAAATGTAGCTGCGGCCTAGGCGCGGCGCAGAGGTCGCGCACCAGGGGTCCCAACAATAATAATTCTTTAGAAGGAATAATGTTCAACACAGGCGGACCCGACAAACGAGCCCAGACGACGGGCGACGACGAGGCGGTGACGCGGCGGCGACAACGGCATTAATGCAGCGGACCCGACAAACGAGCCTAGTCCCTTAGAAGACAAATAAGAACCCCTTAGTGCAAGCACTGTTTGGGGAACTTCGAAAAAACAAATCGCCCTCGGACGACGATGCTCTCAGGATGACTGTACAAGACCCGACCCTCACCATCTCACCGTCATGAAGATGTAAGTAGAAGTGAAGATGTAAGTGGAAATTGAATTTGAAGTTGAAGTAGAAGTGGGCGCAGAAGAAGCCGTGGCAATGGAAGATGGGAAGCACCAGACGAGGTTCATGTGGTGGTTGGGGGGAGTGAAAGTCGAGGTGGAAACTGAGGTAGGGTTGGAAGTGGAGGCGAAGCGAAGTGAAAGTGGAGGTGGGGGTGGAGGGAGGGTGTGGAAGCGGAGGTGGAAACGAACTGAAACTGGAATCTGGGGCGGAGGTGGAGGCTGAGGCTGAAGTGAAGTGAGTGGAGTGGAAGTGGCAGCGGAAGTGTGGATGGAGGCGGAGGTGGAGGCGAAGGTGGAGAGGGAACGTGGAAATGGCCATGGCTGGAGAAGCGGAAAAAGGTCACGCCCGGGAGCGAGCCGCTCCGAGCCACCGGAGGGGAGAGGCCGCGGAGCCGCCACGCAGGAGCGGAAGGGGCCACGGCGGGAGGGGCGGTGGCGGCCGAGAGACGGTGGCGCCGGCGACGCCAGAGGAGCGGAGCCGAGGGCCAGGGGCCGGGGCGCATGGATGCCGCAGCAGGCATCGCGGCCTCCCAGCCCAAGGATGCCCACTGCCCTCTCGCCGCTCGCAGGGGCGACGACGGCCATCGACTGCGCGCGGCTCCTGATGTGCACCCTCGCTTGAGCAGGGGCCGGCCGTCCCGGCAGTTCTATAGTCCTACCACGAAATTTTCTCAGAACCCAAGAATGTTCGAAGAACAAAAACAATGTTCTTAGAACATAAGCCCGATGTGATCAAGCAAGACAGACCTAGCCAGACATGTTCTAAGAACAGTCCGTGGAAACCGCAAAGGTTCTTAGAATATTGTTTGGGTAGGGCCATACGCGAGCCAGGACGATTCGCCACTGCTTGACTCGTGCCTTCCTCCCTCTCGTCTTCCGCGCTGCTGCCGACCGCTGCCGTTCAGGGCCCTCGCGCCGCCCCTGGCCATCGCTCGGACGTCCATTCCCTGTGTTTTTGTCGGTTTCGTGCGTGGCTTTTTCGCCAAATGATCAAGGATGCTCCTCGATGGTCCTCGCCGAAGGAAAAATGCACACGTCCGAGCGATGCCAAGTCGCGCCGCCCTCTGCCTGCCGGCAGGGGGGCGGCTGCCGGGCCTCACCGCCGAGCCCTCGGGCCGGATGGCCTCGGCGCGGGGCGTCCGCCTCTGGGCCCACCCGCCCTCCGCCTCCGCTTCGCCCGCCTCTCCCGACCGCCCGCCCCCCGCCGCGTCCGAGGAGCGCACGCCGAAGCCGCTCTGGGAGCTGCCGTATGCCTCGCGGGGGCGAGGGGCCAACGCCAGGGCTAGGTCGGGCATGTCCCCCTACAGGGGAAGCAGAATACAACAAGAGCCAAAACATACACCCACAATTCTCCAAAATACTCTCTAAAAAGTCCCCCGACGATGTTTGGACTACACTTTGAATATTCCCCCTGTAGCGGGACAGGCCCGACTGAACGCTAGGGGGGAACCAACTCCGGGGGGGGGAGAGCATCGGCTGGAATCGGCGACACATCGCCGATGGATCAGCGAGGGGCCCCCCGTAGCGAGTCCGCAGGTTCCTGAACGTGGCGGGCCTTCGGGCCCCTCTCTGCGAGAAGGGGGCGATCGGGGCCCGATGCGCTGCCCCCTGAGCCTATCCCCTCCCAGACATGCGACGTCCTGATGTTTTCCATGCTCGGGAGCGGCCAAGAGGGGGGTGTCCAAAAGGGGGGGTGCAAATCATGACCGGCGGCATGTGCGCGGCCCAGCGGGGGGGCCAGGGACGTAATGAAATAAGAAGAGGCGCCATGAAATCTGGGGAAATACCATGGCCCCCGCCATGATATGCACCCCTCCCTAGTCATCACCCCACTCTTTGCCGCCCCCGACATGCGGGGCCCCTGGAGGTCCCGACCCCCTCCTCCGGGACCGGCTATTTCGTCCCGAGTCGTTCTTCCATGCGGCCCCGAGGCCCAGCGAGGGCCCCCCGAGGCCGAAACTGGCCAAGAACCGCCCCTCCCGCGGGGGGGCTGCGGAGGGAGCGGGGCGGGGCGGGGCCGGGGCGAGGCCAGGACGGGCGCAGGACGGGCGCAGGCGAGGGCGGGGGAGTCGCGGGGGCAGGAGGAGCTGCAGGAGGGCGGCGGAGGAGGCGGAGGAGGGGGAGGGGGAGGGGGAGGGGGAGGGAGGAGGGGGAGGGGGGCAGGAGGAGGAGGAGGAGGAGGAGGAGGAGGAGGAGGAGGATCAGGAGCAGGAGGAGGAGGAGGAGAAGGAGGAGGAGGAGGAGGAGGAGGAGGAGGAAGAGGAGGAGGGGCGGGGCGAGGCGAGGCGAGGCGAGGCGAGGCAGAGCAGCGCCAGCCCATGCCAAGAGGACCCCAAAGGAGGGAGACATATCTCTCCCTCAAACCCAAATTGACCCCCGAGACCGTTAGCAGGCCCACAAAAGGCCCCCGAGAAGCCCAGAACACCCCCTAGGCCCTAGAGGCCCAAATCAAGCCCCAGAGGGAACCTCGAGAGGCCCCAAGGCACTCCCAAAAGCCGCCGGCGAGGGGCTCACGAGAGGCATCCCGAGATACCCCCACAGGCATCCGAGGGGCCTCCGACATTCATCCCAGGCACGGTGGCGGAATGTGCCGAAGACTACCAGGTAGTGATCACAACTACAAAGAATAGTGGCGTAACTATCACATTGCACGTACAGGCTGCCATACACTGCTACTTGGGTTGTCACTGATGCTAGTTGCTGCTGGTCCTGCCCCCCCTCCTCCTCCTCCTCCTCCTCCTCCTCCTCCTCCTCCTCCTCCTCCGCCTCTCAAGCCTCTCAAGCCATCGAGCACCTGGTCAATCCATGATCAGCCGATGCTAGACTACAGTCAGTCCGAGTCGTCAGACTGTGAACGACCGCCGATGGGGGGGAGGAGCGGTGCCTCGTCCTCCTCGTCCCGCACGTTGGCGGGCGGCGGGGGCGGCGGAAGAGCAGCAGGGACCTCAAGCCTGGGACCAACCTGAGGGGCGAGGGAGGACAGAGGAGGGAAGGACGAGAGGGGGAAAGATTGGCCCAGCTTGTGAGGGGTCCCTGGGAGCAGCCCCCTGAGGAGTTTCGACCGTTCGGCACTCTTCTGCGGGGGCTGACATCTCTCAAGGAGGCGTGACCCAGCCCTGGTGCTGGCGAAGCCTCCACAAGAGGAACAGAAAATAACAGGAATATCAGAAGTGGCAGGGGTCGGCTCGAGGCGAGCCCAGTGCAAAGAGTGTCCTAAACCCCCTTCCCCCCTCAGGAGAGAAGCCAAAGACGGGTTAGGACCTTCGCACTTGGTCTTGCACGAGCCCGTGACAACCCTCAAACAGTTCTTGCAACGCAGAACGTTCCCATGGGGAACAGGCTGGTGCTCAGGGCCCTCAGGCTTTGGGACCTTGGCCTTCGTAGGCCTAGTGAGCTTCCCATGGATAGATTCGGTGGACGGAAAACAAACAAGCACAGCAGTAATACCTTCTACAAGACTGAGGTACTCACGCTCTCCTCTTTCAAAGTCAGACAACTCCTGGGGGTTAAGGTTCTGACACTGGGCTGCAACTTTGGCAAACTTGTCTGCATAATCTGATCCGATGATGGTGCACCTGTCGCATTCATCAACGGCCTGGTCAATGGATCTGTGCGCCTTAATCTTCTTTAAATCCACCCAAGGGCCTTCGAGAAGCCTCCTGGAGATTTCACGCCAAAAGAAAGAGAGCCTGGACGCCCCCGACAGGGCCCTAGGAGGGTCACGGGTCCCGAGAAACAGGGACGCACAGTCGACAGAAATGGGCTGCGGGACCTGCTCAGGGGTGGGGTTTTTCCTCCTGAGGCAGGCCACCGCCAACGCACCATGTTCGGCGTCGCTGGCAGCCTGTAGGAATTGGGCAGGGAGGGGGCTGTAAACTCCTCGAACTAGCTGGTCGCCTCTCATTTGGACGACCGAAATACCAGCCCTCGCAATCTCCTCTGTCTCAGGCTGGAGGCATGACCCGTCTGTGTACAGGTCATCCTCTGCTTCAAATTGGAATTCGTCAACTTGGGTCCCGTCACTCCCGAAAAAGAACAGCATCCAGTCTTCCACAGGAGAAGGAAGATCGGGGTACGGGACCCAAAGCCTGGAAAGCAGAAACGAATTTTGATCAGCCCGGTGGACCTGCTCCAAAAAATCTTCTCCAAAATGCTGGGACCGCACCTGCACCACACTGGGCTCCTCCTCCTCCTCCTCCTCCTCCTCCTCCTCCTCCTCCTCCTCCTCCTCCTCCTCCTCCTCCCCGCGTCGTGGTGCGTCGGTTGATCCCTGGCTCTCGCTAGTCCCGCCTGCCACGTACACTGTGGCGATCATGACACTCATGACACTCCTCCTCCTCCTCCTCCCATCTCCTTCCCCTCCTCCTCCTCCTCCTCCTCCTCCTCCTCCTCCTCTCCTCCTCCTCCTCCTCTCCTCCCCTCCACCCCTCCCCCTCCCCCTCCCCCTCCCCCTAACCTCCTCCACTCTCCCCCAGAATCGCTGCAGAGAGAGGGCGCGCGCGACCGCCATGGACCAGCCCTCGTCTTCGGCCCGCCACTCAGGAAGGGCGAGCGCGAGGGTGTCGTCCAGGTCCTAGCGCAAGGACAAGGGAAAAGAGAAGAGGAGTCGAGAAGAAGTGGAGGGGGAGGAGGAGGAGGAGGAGGAGGAGGAGGAGGAGGAGGAGGAGAAGGACCAGTGTGAATCCAAGACGAGCCGAGAAGAGAGG
This sequence comes from Prorocentrum cordatum, assembly GCA_963575745.1. Classification (NCBI taxonomy): domain Eukaryota; class Dinophyceae; order Prorocentrales; family Prorocentraceae; genus Prorocentrum; species Prorocentrum cordatum. The sequence continues at coordinate 16,566 of CAUYUJ010001921.1, read as the reverse complement.
TGGAGGAGGAGAGGCGGATCAGTGTGAATCCAAGACACATCAACAATGTTGCAATAAACCCTACCTCCAAGTTCCCTCATCGTAGGTCTCTGAAGCAATTTCTCTGAAAAACAAGACTGGCTCGCAAGGACAAGAGCAAAATCACACTACGGCTTTACATCAGGTCGGCGTGTGTGAGGGGCTTGTCCGTTCGAGTCGTCGTGTTCGTCATTCGTCAGTCGTCGTCTCTGTCGTCCCCTTTCCCTGCGGCGCCCCTTTCCCTTGCCCCGTCGCCGCTCCCCCCCCTTTCCCTGGGTACTCCTCCTCCAGTGCTGGACCCGTCGCCGCTCCCCCCCCCCACTTCACTAGGCCCTCCTCCTCAAGCGCCCCAGCCAAAGCAAAATTGAACAAAGTCGTCATTGACTCGAAGGGAAGCCCCTTCCCTTTGATCCCTCCCCCGCCAGGAGGGGGGGTTGGTCCGGGTCTAGTCCCGGGGAGGGGGTTCCGGAGGGGTCCCGTGGGGGTCCCGGGGGAAGGTCCTGGGTCATGCGACTCCCCCAGGGGTTCCCGGGGCCCAAAAAAGCCCCAAGACAGGCCAAGAGTGCCCCAAGAGGCCCCCAAGACGGTCCAAGACAGCCCCGAATCCCCGAACGATGATGTCCAAGACGCCTTGACGGCCTCCAGACGGCCCATGAGCCAGAGGTGGTCCCTACTTCAGCGTGCAGACTCCACTCCTTCAGCAGTGCGAGCCTTCCTGAGGGCGAGCCGAACCACGTGCAGTGGCGTGGTCGGCTTCGCCCTCGCTCTCTGCAGGACGCCTTCCTGGGCGGGCCTCTGGTCGGCCAGCCGCACTGCCTCCCGAGGCCGGCGCTCGCCTTGGCTCCCAGCGCCGACGCTGCCCAGGATTGGGTGCCCCAAAGGCGGACGCTTGCGCGCTAACGCTCCGCCGGGCTGTTGCCACCGGCACGCAGTGACCCACCCGCAGCCGAGCTGCGAGACGCTCGGCGCTGCCACCGTTCGGGCTCGTCTCCGGCAGAAGGGCTCGAGCGCCTCTCTCCTGTATCCCCCCTCCCCCTCCTCCTCCGTTTGTATCCCATCCGAACGTCCTTGGTCCTTCCAAGGTGGAGCACCCGCTGCAGCGCGAGCCTCCTTGTTGAAACGGCGCTCGGCTCGCTCAGACTGGCGCTCTCGCCCCCACGCGGGCTTCATCTCTGGACCCCGAGTGGTTCTTCGTCGTTGTCGCCCTCTTCCTTTCCCCTCCCCCGCCTTCCCCTGGTCTTCCTGCTCATCTCGCTCCTCTTGCTCCTGCTGCTGCTGCTAGCTGCCGTTTCTCATGGTCCTCCCCCTTCCTCATCCTTCTCCTCTTCCTCCTGCTCGTCCGCCACATACTCATTCAGAGTACACAGCTCCCCATTGTCTGGCTACACATAACACGAGGGGTCTTCTTTGGAGATGCCCGCTGGCGGATAAACAACCAATAAGTGCCGCGGGAAGGATAGGCGGGAGGAGTAGGACGTCCGACATAAAGCGAGCGCACATAGCTTGTCTTTCGCCCTCTCCTCCTCCTTCTCCTTCTCCTCCTCCTCCTCCTCTTCCTCCTCCTCCTCCTCCTCCTCCTCCTCCTGGCCTTTTTCCTCCTCCTCCTTTTCATGTTCCTCCTCCTCCTCCTCCTTCTCCTCCTCCTCCTCCTCCTCCGCCTCCGCCTCCGCCTCTCCTCCTCCTCCTCCTCCTCCTCTCCTCCTCCTCCTTCTGCGCTCCTCCTCCTCACTCTCCTCCTCCTCCTCCTCCTCCTCCTCCTCCTCCTCCTCCTCCTCCTCGCCTTTCTCCTCCTCCTCCTTTTCATGCCTCCTTCCTCCTCCGCCTCCTCCTCCTCCTCCTCCTCCTCCTCCTCCTCCTGCCCTTTTTCCTCCTCCTCCTTTTCATGTCCCCCCTTCCTCCTCCTTCTCCTCCTCTCCTCTCCTCCTCCTCCTCCTCCTCTGCTCCTCCTCCTCCTCTCTCCTCCTCCTCCTCCTCCTCCTCCTCCGCCTCCTCCTCCTCCTCTGCCTCCTCCTCCTCCTCCTCCTCTCCTCCTCCTCCTCCTCCCTCCCTCCTCCTCCTCCTCCTCCCACTCCCCCTCTCCAAAACACTGGCGGTGCCTCCTCGGGTCTCCTGGGACCTCCAGAACACTCCTGGCGTCTCCTCGGCCCCCCTGAGCTCTACTGATTCCTCCTGCGCCCTACTCGCCCTCCATAGCCGTTGACCCCTCCTGGCAGCCCGGCGCCTCCCCGGGCCCTCTGGGCGAAGAGCGCGCTCCGAGGTCTCTCAGGCCACCCCCAGGCCTCTCCAGGTGCCCCCTCTGCACTCCATGAGGCCCTCTCTTGGCGGGCGGCCCCGAGGCCCTCTGCGGCTCAGCGGGCCCTCCTGGCGCGCCCCTACAGGGGGGGGGGCGCCCCCCCCGTCCTGCAGGCAGCGCCGCACCCACTTCTCCAGCTCCGGCGTCGGCCGGCTGGCCGCGCGGCGTGGCAGCGAGCAAGGAGAGAAGCGGGATGGAGAGAGAGAGAGAGAGACAAATCCAGTCTGGGAAATGGCGGCGGGTTCCGAACACCCTGACCCACAGAACCCTGCCATCTCTTTGGGGGCCGTACTTCCGCCAGCCTTCCGCTGGCGGAGGCCAGCCTCGTTCTGCCTCCGCCGCCTGATCCGCAGGACCTTCCGCCGCCTTCCGCCGAGGACGAGATGGCAACTCCTTTGATCCTCGAGGGCGAGGCCCGTTCTTGAATGCCTCGTGTGCGGGCCCGCAATTACGCACCGCTTCTGGGCAATCACCACCTCCTCCTCCTCATCCTCCTCCTCCTCCTCTTCTTCTTCTTCTTCTTCTTCTTCTTATTCTTCTTATTCTTATTATTATTATTAATATTCTTATTATTCTTCTTATTATTCTTATTATTCTTATTATTATTCTTGTTATTATTCTTTTTAGTCTTATTATTAGTGTTATTATTCTTCTTCTTCTTATTATTCGTATTATTATTCTTATTATTCTTAATATTCTTCTTCTTATTATTATTCGTATTATTATTATTATTATTGTTATTATTATTCGTCTTCTTCTCCTGATTCTTCTTATTATAATTCTTATTATTATTCTTCTGATTATTATTATTCTTCTTCTTCTTATTGTTCTTATTATTCTTCTTATTATTATTCTTATTCTTATTAGTAGTATTCTTCTTCGTCGTCTTCTTCTTATTATTCTTCTTCTCCTTCTTCCTCCTCCTCCTCCTCCTCCGCCTCCTCCTCCTCCTCCTCCTCCTCCTCCTCCTCCTCCTCCTCCTCTGCCTCCTCCTCCTCCTCCTCCTCCTCCTCCTCCTCCTCCTCCTCCTTCTGCGAGGACAGGGTCCTGCGCGCCGACGGGGGCCGCCGCTGCGCGCCTGCGCCCTGCGCGAGCCAGTTCGTTCTACCATGCGCGCAGACATGGGCCACACCTGGTCGAGAATGCACGCGGCCGACCTGTCTATGACCACCCTGGGGTGGCGTATGAAAGCTACGTACCCACCTCCTGGGAGACTGTTGCACACCAACCCGAAATAGACACCATGTGGGTGTGTCGTGTCTCGCTCGTGCAAAAGCTCGCCTCAATCATGCTGTGAAGACGGCGCGCCACCAGTGCGAAATGCAATGCGTTCTGCGACGCAATTGCCAGAACAGCAACCCAACTAACCCCTTCGGCAGCAAACTGGCCCGCGGTGGTGGTGCACCTGGGCAGGCCCTGGAAAGCGCTCCCCTCCTGGGCTCTGGAAGCATGGAGCCGACGACGGATCTGCAACAGCTCGGCGGGAGGAGGGGGAGGACGAGGAGGTCTCGTTCACCGCCCCCCGCGGCCTCGCGTCCAGCATGGTCCGGAGACACCCGGTGAACGCCGCAGCGTCGTCGGCGACGGCCTCGTCGTCGCCATCGCCGCGGGCCTGCGCGCTCGGGCTGGGCGCTCCTCGGGGGGGGGGGATCGATGGCGGGGCTCTCTGGTCGCGGTCTCCTCGCTTGTCCTTCCCCTACCCTGGCTCCGACGTCGTGCTTTTTCTCGGTGCCTGCCGTGTTTTTTTTTTGTCAGGCAGCCCTTGTCGGCCTCCTGGAGGCCAGCTTGAGACCCTGCCCACCCAGAAGACCACGGACGGGCATAGAGGTCTCGAGGGCTCTGGGACCCAGGCACGACGATGGTGATCTGGGCGTGGTGGGGCCATTCTGACCGACTCCGCAAACACCGCGACGTCTTGCTTTAATTTCCGCCGCTTCCCACTGGCTTCCGCCAGCGTCTTACTTCCGCCAGCTTACGCTGGCCTTCCGCTGGCCTCCAGCGAAAAGGAAAGCCCCTCCTGGTGGCCCGCCTTTGTGCTGGTGATACTTCTCCAGCGCAACTTCGATCCAAGAGAGGGGGGGGGGGCAGACATCCCCGCGACGATGCAGCCCAGTGGGGCCATTCGTGGGGCCACCTCGCAGAGCTGCCTCACAGATCGTGCCGCCGAAGGCGTGTGAGCCGCACCGTGAAGCACGGGACACGATGGGGCAACAAGATGGCGGGCGAAGGCCGCGCGACCTTCGAAGCAGAAGCCCACGGGGTGGCACGCCATGCGGAGCTGTGGGCAAATCCGTTTGCGAGCTCGGCTCCGCTGCTTGCTGCCCCTGGCGAGGCTCCCCCCTCACTCTGCTCTTCAGCTGGAGGATCTAGTGAGGTCGGGAATGTCTTCCTGCAGGCGGAATCCGGGAGAAGAACGGAGAACAGTAGAGCAGAAAGTAGATGCATACAGAACCAAAATGTGAGAAAAATCGTTTCCTGGCTATCTTTGGGCGACGTTTGAAGATTCCCCCTGCAGAGGGACACGCCCGACGTAAGACGCTGCGCGATGTACACTTGGGGGGGGGCCCGGCCTTCGCCCGACGTCTGCAGCGCACGCTGCGCCCGCGCGCACAAAACCTGGACTGGCTACAGGGGGGCCTCGACCACAATCGGCGGTGGACAAACCTCCCTTTAGTAGACAAGGGCTCCCAACTTCGCGCTTCGCGCTCCGCGAAGCGCGAAGCGCGAATAACTTCGCGCTCTCGCGCCGCCCCCCAAGGGGGAGAAGAGGAGGACGAGGAGGAGGAGGAGAAGGAACGAGGACCGCGAAGCGCGAAGCGCGAATAACTTCGCGCCCTCGAGGGAGCCCTTGACAATCGGCGGTGGACAAACCTCCCTTTAGTAGACCTCTCCTTAGTGAAAACGGCCTGGGACCGAAACCGACAGACCTGAATTTGCCAGAATGACGGCCGCGACCCCTCTCGCGAACCGAGAACGGCCAATTCCTTGATCGACGTGTCAGGGTAGGAGGTCTGTCCACCCCCGACACAAGAAACCTTCCACAAGAAACCCAACCCTGAGACCCCAGGACGTCCATCGGTTTTTGGGCGTGGGGGCGCCACGCTCTCCATTGCAAGAAACCGTCGAAGCCCAGGAGGCCCAGGGCACCCTGGAGGCAAGCAGGGTGTTTCTTGGCATGGGCCTCCACTGCAGAGGGCCGAGCTTGTGCACTGCGGCCTCCCACTCTTCCCTGAGCATTACCGCTCGCCTGGGCATCGCTCCTCGATGGGCTGGTGGGGACCCGCAGAACGTCGAGGATCTGATGTTAGGGGAACGAACAACGACATAACCATAAAACTCGGAGGTCCGCGCGGATTTCTCGGATCCGCGCTGGACCCCCTGGCGGCGCCTCCGGAGCCGCCCCTGGCGCGCTCCGCGCGCCAGAGCGCCGATCCGAGAAATCCGCGCGGACCTCCGAGTTGTTATGTTTATGCCGTTGCTCGCTCCCCAAATGACAGCTCGCCCGGGCATCGCTCCTCGACGGGCTGGTGGGGAAGCGCAGAGCGTCGCGGGTCTGATGTGCGCAGAGCTGGGAGAAAAGGCTCGCATTAGGTCGGGCATGTCCCCCTACAGGCGGATTTTGACAGAAAAATAAATAATGCTTACAGAACGCCCAAAAAATATCCAAAAATGGTTGAAAAAATCGTCCCCTGACTATCTTTTAGCTTTTTTTGAACATTCCCCCTGTAGAGGGACAGGCCCGGCTTAAGCGCAGGACGGGACAACACTTCGATTTTTAGCAGCACCCCAGGGGTGCGACAGCAGAGGCTGGTGTATGAGGGCAGAGGCCCTGCGCCTCCCCGCCTCCAAGAACATGTAAAACCCTGGTGCAGGGAACGGCGCGCCGTGAACACGACCCAGTGTTAGGTCGGACATGTCCCCCTACAGGCAGGATCTGGACGAACACACAATCATAATGAGACTGCTAATAGTATGTTTGTTAATATTATTATTGTTCGGTAGGTTATATATATAATAGAAAAATCAGAAACTCGAATCGCCCCTGACTAGTTTGGGAAGTATGTTTGAATTTTCCTCCCGTAGAGGGACAGGCCCGACGTGGACCCAGTGGAGCCAGGAAGGGGGCAAAAAATCGGACCAGGGCAGACACAGGATCTCTGAGAGTCGGCGGCTCTGCAGAACGTCTCGGGCGCCGCGGCTTCACGCTCGAGCGCCCCAGAACGCTCCGAAAGCGTTCTGGAGCGCCGCGCCCCTTTTCAGGGGGGAGGGAGGGGGTGGGCGCGAACGACATGTTTCGACAACCAGCGTCAAAGCTCGGATGCCGCCACGCACCGAAGCAGGCCAGTTTACAGGACATCTTGACACGGCTGGGGAGGCACGGCCAGAGGAGAACGGGCAAGGGAAAAGGGAGGAGAGGCACATCGCCACCCGCGTGTAATCCAGGCGTTCCAAGGAAACGAGGAACGCAAACAATTTCCCCAAACAAAAACCATTGATTCCCAACGTCGTGATAGGTTGTCGAAGCGGCGACCCAAGAGGCTTAGACGTTTAGACCAATTCCCCAGGACCCGCGTGTCATCCTGGGTCGTTCTGTGAAGGGCCCGAGACCCGGGTGAGGGCCCTCAGAGGCTAACAACGACGAAAAGCCTCCGTGATGATTCCTGTCCGTACGTTGGTCGGCAGCGCGCCGGGGGGAGGGGGAAGTGAGCAGGGGCAAGCCTTCTCTGAAGGCGGTATCTTCGGAGAGAAAGCGTATAGAAAACGTCCCAGAAGGCAAGGGGCCTTCCGGGCCTTCTCAGAAGGCCCGCCCTCTCCCCAGACCCCCGACGTCGTGATTTTTTCACAGCGTCGACCCCCAGAGGTCTGGACCCCTTCCCCTGGACCCGTTGTTCTTCCTGAGCCGCTTCTTGGCAGTCCCGAGGCCCAGGCCCTGGAGGCCGAAAACAGCGAAAAACCTCCCGTCGCGATTTTTTCGTAACACGAGGAGGTCCTCTCTTGGTCCATCTTGAGCACCTCTTGGGCCGTCCTGGGGCGCTCTCAGGCCGTCCTGGGGCCCTCTTGGAGGCCCCTTGGGCCATCTTGGGAGTGGTCTTCGGGGGCCTCTTTGGCCGCCCTGGAGCGTCGGACTGCAAAGAAGGCTGGAGCGTCCAAATCCTTCAGACACCTAGGGGAGATCAATGATTGTGCCTCTTGGGGCCCCCTTTAGGAGGGCACATGACATGATCATGCGAACCCTACCCCTACCCCCCACGGTTTCTGAGGGGGAGGGTGGGGTTCACTTCGCTCGTGACCTCCCGAACGAGGTGAACCCCACCCTCCCCCTCAGAAATCGTGGGGGGTAGGGGTAGGGTTCACATGTGGCCCCCTACTCTTGGGAGGCCCTCTGGGCTCGCCGCCGAGCTGGATGTCTCTGGGCTCTGCCCGCGTCCTGCCGGGGAGGCGGCCGCCGCCGCGGCGGGGCCGCCATGCTGCCGGGGGCCGCCGGCAGCCATGCGCCGCGCCGCGCCTGGCGGCGCCCCGGGGCGCCCGAGGGGGCTGGCCTTAGGTCGGGCACGTCCTCCTGCAGGCGCATTCTGGAAGAAAAACAACGCACACTTGTTTTAAATTGAATTTGAAAATCATGTTTTCTCTTTCTTTCTCTCTCTCTCATGTATATATATATACAAGTATATATATATATATATATATGTAAACACAGATAGTCATACATAAGTAGATAGTCCAGGTTAATATTTAAATCTAAATAAATATATAGAATCAAAGAATAATCGGAACATCGTCCCCATATTATGTTTGGCCTATTCCTGAATACCCCTCTTGTATAGAAGGACATGCCCAACTCAAGGCTTGCCGGGAGCCGAGCAGGGCCGAGGCCGCCAGCACGCTCTCGCAGGGGGGCAGCTCCTCCGGAGCGGGGGATCCCGGGCCCTAGAGATCCGGACGGTGCAATTGTTCTACACTGGGCGTTTCCGCCCAAAGGAGGAGGAGGAGGAGGAGGAGGAGGAGGAGGGAGGAGGGAGGAGTGAGGAGGGAGGAGGAGGGAGGAGGAAGGAGGGAGGAAGGAGGAGGGAGGAGAGAGGAGGGAGGAGGGAGGAGGGAGAAGAGAGGAGGAGAGAGGAGGAGGAGGAGGAGGAGGAGGAGGAGGAGGAGGAGGAGGAGGCGGGCTCCGGGACCCTCACGGATCGATCGGGCTCGAAAAATGGCGCAGGCAGATCGGGTCTGGGGCTCCAGTCGCGGTGCTCCACGATGTTGAATTCTTGTTCGCAACATCGGATCTCAGGGACCTCCCCTCATTTCGGCGGCGAGCCTGGGGAGGGGTGGAAATGACAGGCGGCAGGCCTTCTCAGTGGGCGGCGGGGCTTCTCAGAAACCGTCACAATTTCAAAGAAGCCGCCCATGTCTTCGGAGGAGGCTTGGAAAACTGCTCAGAAGGTCAGAAGCCAGCCGAGCCTTCTGAGAAGGCCCCTGGGCGCGCCGCCGATGATTGTCAGAAGCTGTTGTGCTTTCCACAGGGGGGCCGATTGGCCCTGAGATCCGGGCGTTGCAGAGTTTTCGCGACGGGTGTGTTTCGCTGGGTTTGGGGCACCCGGGACCATCACAGGTCGATCGGGCTCGAAGAATACCGCAGACAGATGGGGTCCAGGGCTCTGGCCGAGCCTTTTCGCGGTGTTGCAATTATTTCGTCATGTCGGATCTGAGGGTCCTCTGATTGTCAAAAGTACTGTGCTCTCCAGGAGGGGCATGTTGGGGCCGTGGTGCGACTTTGTGGGGTATTCGGGACCTTCCAGGGGTGCACTGGAGGCGTGGCGATGGGCAAAGCACCTGGCAAAAGGAAGGTTTGAATACAACAGTGATGGTCATGCACGTTCAGCTCTCTCGGGAACGGGTCGCAACCTCCTTAAGGAGGCGTGATATGGCCCTCTTGGGTCGCTTTGGAGCCATCGTGGGGCCACCTGTGGCCCATATGTGGTTCTCCAGCCATGACCCAGAAATCCGACGCTGCGAACAAAAAAATATCGCGAACAACCGCGACCGGAGACCCAGACCCCATCTTCTGCGCCACTTTTCCGTGCCGAGCTGAATCGATCAGTGAGGGTCCCGGGGGCCCGAGGCCAAGGGAAAACACCCAGTGCGTAAACTGTCGGAGCTCCGCGCGGATTTCTTGGACCGGCGC
>CAUYUJ010001920.1:12500-95510 GCA_963575745.1 Prorocentrum cordatum | reverse complement strand
TCCGGGCCGGCTGTAGTCCAAATACGGACCAAGACGCCTCAAAGACGCCCCAGGAGGGTCCAAGAGGCTTCCCAAGAGGGCCCGAAGAAGCAAAAATGGTTGTTGTTTTTCGTAGGTTCTGGAAGGTTTCTTTGGGTCTCGCCTTTCTGGCTTCCCGACGCTCCAAGACAGCCCGGCCCACAAGGGCCCCAAGGCGGCTCGTAAAGAGAGCCCAGACGGGGGATCCGAACGGACTTTTCGGGCCCTCGGCCCCAAGAGGCCCACAGGACGCCCCAAGAAAGGCCCTGGAGGTCACCCTGGAGGTCACCAAGAGGCTCCCAGAGGACCCCACGAGCCCCCCAAGAAGCTCCCGAGCGGCCCCCAAGATCCCCCCAAACGCCCCCCAACAGGCACCGAACCGGGCCCCAAGAGGCTTCCAAAATCCTTCCAGGAGGCCCCCAAGAGACCTGCCACGAGCTCCGAACGAACTGTCCCATGAGGAGCCCCGCACGGCTCCAGGACAGCTTCAAGCGTGCTCCAAGGCCTCCCAAGATGGTTCCAAAAACAACCCCGGATGGCCAGTTGTCGTCGCCGAGTTCGTTCGTCGTCGTCGTCGTCGCCGTCGCCGTCGCCGTCGCCGTCGCCGTCGCCGTCGCCGTCGCCGTCGCCGTCGCCGTCGCCGTCGCCGTCGCCGTCGCCGTCGCCGTCGTCGCCGTCGCCGTCGCCGTCGCCGTCGCCGTCGCCGTCGTCGTCGTCGTCGTCGTCGTCGTCGTCGTCGTCGTCGTCGTCCCAAAACGGACGACCAGGGCTCCAAAACAGCCCAAGAAGGCGCCTAGATGACCAGAAAAGGGCCCCAAGCGGATCCCCAATCAGGCCTACAGAGGCCGACTTCATTAACTTCCCACTGTTTCAGCTTCATCACCTCTCATGTCACGACTCTCTGAATAGATTCCCCCAAAAGTCCAAGAAGGTTCCAATGTCACTCTCGACACCAACTCTTCCGAAATCTCCTCCCCCTCCTCCAATCCCTCATCCCTTATCAATTACATCCCTACCTCCTAATCATACTCCTCCCAATACCGTCAATATTCCTACCCACCCATAACTTTACTCCTCCTCCTCACGCCCTCCTCCTCCTACCTCCTCCTCAACTCCCACATCCCTCATCCCTCCGCCTACCTCCTCCTCCTCACTCATCCTACCTCCATCCAATCACTCATCCTCTCCTCCTCCCTCCACATCCTCCTCCTCCTCCTCCTCCTCCTCCTCCTCTCCTTCACTACTCCTCCTCCTACACTTCCTCAGCTCATAACCTCAGGCTCCTTCCTCCTCCTCCTCCTCCTCCTCCTCCTCCTCCTCTCCTCCTCCTCCATCCTACCTACCCCTCCTCCTCCTCCTCCTACCTCATACTCCTCCTCCTCCTCTCCTCCTCCTCCTCCCTCCTCCTTCCTCTCCCCTACATCACACACTCCTCCTCCTCCTCCTCCTCCTCCTCCTCCTACTCTCCTCATCCTCTCCCCTCCTCCTACTCCTCCTCATCTCCTCCGATCCTCTCCTCCTCCGATCACATCCTGCTCCTCCTCCTCATCCTCATCCTCCTCCTCCCACTTCCCAGCCCACCCCCCCCATCCCCCTTGCCCATCCTCACCTCCTCATCCCTACTCCCTCCCTCCTCATCATCCTTCCTCTCCTCCTCGTGCGACATGCTTTCCTTTCTTGTTTCCCCCTCTCGGCCCTCCCTATCTCCCACTACGCACTTCTGACTCCTCCCTTTCCCCAGCCCCCTCCACCCTCCCCCTCCCCCTCCTCTCCTCTCCCCCTTCCTCTCCTTCCTCCTCATCTCCTCATCCCTCCTCCTCCTCATACTAACTCTACCTCTCCTCCCCCTGCTCTTCCTCCTCCTGCTCCTCTAACTCATCCTGTAGTTCGTTGTCTTCCTCCCGCGCTGCCTTCTGAAAGGCCCCAGACCAGAGACTGTTATCACCAGCTCCCCAGAGACACCAAAGGGTCCCAAGACAAACCAAGGAGGCCCCAAAGAGGGCCCACGACAGGCAGCCAGGGTCCGGGGAACCACAATTTGATGCGCAATTGTCCTTTCGTCTCAGGAGCCCACGGAAATCTCGAGAGGATCTAAAACATACCACAGACCCTACACTGCTGTCACCAGCCCTCCACAAGCACCCACGAGACTCCTGGAAGGTCCCCCACCACGGGCCTACGACAAGGCTTCCTCCTGCTCGCCCTCCTCCTGCGCCTTTTTCCTCCTCCTGAGGTTCGTTGTCTTCCTCCTCCGCTGCCTTCTGAAAGGCCCCAAACCAGAGACTGTCATCCAAGCTCCCCAGAGACACCCAGGGGCCCCAAGACACACCTAGGGGGCCCCAAAGAGATCCCACGACAGGCTTCCAGGGTCCCGGGAACTACAATTTGATGCGCGGTTTTCTTTTCATCTCGGGAGCCCACCGCCTCCTCCCCACAGCCCACGACTAAGACGACGACAACGACGACGACTACGACGACGACGAAGACGACGACGAAGACGACGACGACGACGATGACGACGACGGCGGCGGCGGCGGCGGCGACGACGACGACGACCTGGACCGCAGCGTCACTAGAGACACGTCGGTGCAAGGATCAAGATTAGAAGGCGAAGCGCAGCGAGCCTTCAAATCTTGTGTATACATGTTCATAGATTCCGTCGGCGGCGAGGCGACGGGCCGATAGCGACCAGCGATAGAGCTAGACGGGAGCACCAGCGATAGAGCTAGACGGGAGCACCGAGAAGCGAATTGGCCAGCGTGCAAGAGCGGGAACAGGGTAGAGGGGGCGGCCGCGGAGGGGGGGGGGGGAACACACACACACACACACACACACACCACACACACACACACACCACACACACACACACCACACACACACCACACACACACACACCACACACACACACGCGCGCGCGCCGATCCTGGGCCCAGGATCGACCTGGCCAGGAGCGGTGGACGTGCACAGATGCCGCCGCCCGATCATAGGGGCCATCATGGTGGCCAGGCGAGGTGCCGCGCGACCCTGCGAGGCCTCGCAAAAAGGCTGCCGCCGCGCGGCCGCCACGCTGCCGCGGGGCGGCCAGAGCGTCGGAGCCCACAGGCCTGGCCGGGCCCTTCATGCGGCCGCGCGAGCCAGATGCAGAGGAAGAAGAAGCGCCAGAAATAGACGAGCGCGTTCCACTACTCGCAAAGTAGCTGTTCGCAAATGGCCTGGATCCGCCGCGGGAGCAGACACTTGCTTTTCCGGCGTTTGCGAGTAGACACCTTGCGAGCAGTGGAACGCGCTCGGTGAATTAAACGTAAACTTCTGGCGCTTCGCACGGATTTCTTGGATCTGCGCTGGACCCCCCTCGCTGGCGCGCGGACCGCGCCAGGGACGGCGCCGGACCGCCGGAGGCGCCCCCAGGGGGGCCCAGCGCGGATCCAAGAAACCCGCGCGGAGCGCCAAAAGTTTGTGTGTTGCGGCGTTTTTTCTTCTTCGAATGTGTGCCATGAGGCGAAGGCAGCGTCATCCGCGCCGCCTTGGCCCCAGCCTAACTGCAGCAACTGAATTCTGGAGGGGCCCCGCCGGTCAACGTGCCAGGCGGGGTGGGTTAGGAGAAGGAAGGAGGGAACGGCGAGCCACGAGCGGTGAACACGTCCACATCCACGCCCTCGCGGTCTCGACTCTGGGGCGCGAGTCCGTGGACACGCGCTATCCTAAGGCGTACGCTCCGCGCGGGGAATCCGTGACAAGACTCTCTGCACACATGGCCGATTTTCGGGAGCCCTGAACCCATGCCATCTCTCGGGGACGCATGCTTTACTTCCGCCGCCTTCCGCCGAGCTTCCGCCGCCTTCCGCCAGCGTCCGCCGGCGGAGGCGGCCTCGTTTTACTTGCGCCGACCTTCCGCCGCGGAAGGGACGGCCACTCCTTCGATCCCCGAAGGCAGAGCCATCTTTGGAACGCCCCACATGGGCCCCAGCCCGCGAGGCCGCTGAAATGGACGTGCTTCCCTCCCGCGGGAGGGGACGGCGAGGGGGAGGGCGGGCGGGAGCTGTCATGAGCAGCCCGCGCCCGCGGCAGGGCCACTGAGCCCCGCCGCGTGCTGCAAGGCCCGCCGCGGCCCTCCCCGCCGGCCCAGAGGATGCCGCGCAGGCGTGCCAGGTGGTTCTGGAGCCGTGGTCGGTGGGCCGCCCTGGGGTCCCACAGGGGGGAGGCCTACAGAAGCCAAGACGCAAGCCCGGCTTCCCTCTTCGCCGCAACGCACATCACAAAAAGATTGGAGGGAGTCGGTGGTTGCCTGTCTTGCATCTGCAGGGCCCGTCTGCTTGATCTTGGCCCCTGGCCCCCATGGCCACTCAGAGTGCCGCCTGACCACGGCCCTGGATGAGCGCGCCGAACGGTGCTCGCATCCAGATGCCGCAACCAAAACTTACGGCAGAATGCCACCGGCGGCGGGGAACGAAAACGGTGGCCGGAGGCCGTCCAAGGGCAGCGCCGCACCGAGGCTGCCCAGGAAGGGAACGGCTGACACCCCGGTCACCCGACATCACGCTGCTGCGCCCCACGACGTGCGACGCCGCAGTCAATCTTCGTGCCCTCGCGCTGCCACCCTGGAGAGGTGGCGCCCCTCCAACCCAAGCCGCGATGCGCGAAACCCAGACCCCCGACGTCGTGTCTTTTCACAACGTCGAACCCCAGAAGGTCTGGGCCCCTTTCCCCGGGACAAATTTTTCATCATGAGTTGCTTTTTCCCGGAAAGGGATCCGGCCCATGATTCTCTTTTAGTAGGTAATCCTGTCCCTGGGGACAATCTTTAAGGGGGCCAGCGGATGACGGGAAGCGTCTTCGAGGTACTCGAAGCGAGCTGGATGTTCTGGCTGAATCAGCATCATATCATCGAATAAAATTCTTACTAATTTAGGGTGGCGAATCGCACGGCATCGAGGGCTAGCGGATGACGGGCAGCGCGCTTGGACTCGAAGAGTCGCGCGATGGACGTTGGTGCGGACCCGGAGGGGAATATTATCAGCTGGGGGGAGTCTGAGGGGGGAAGGTCTCGGCGTTGCTCTCTGATTTAGACCTGGCGGATGACGGGAAGCGCGCTTAGGTTCTTTAGAGTCGCGCGATGGACATGGCTTCTCGGCCCGGAGGGGAAAACATTTATCAAGTGGGGGCGTCCAGGGGGGGAGTGGTGGCGGGTGTCGCGCCGATTGAGACCTGGCGGATGACGGGAAGCGCGCTAAGACTCGAAGAGTCGCGCGATGGACGTTGTTGGGCAGAGGCAGTGTCAACTGGGGGGAGTCTGAAGGGGGGACGCGCGGGGTTGCCTCGGATTCGGACGTGGCGGATGACGGGAAGCGCGCTAGACTCGAAGAGTCGCGCGATGGACGTTGTTTACGGGCCCGGAGGGGAAATATTTATCAAGTGGGGGGGTCCAGGGGGGGAGTGGTGGCGGGAGCGCCCTCGGATCGCGAGGTGGCGGATGACGGGAAGCGCGCTTAGACTCGAAGAGTCGCGCGATGGACGTTGGTGCAGACCCGGAGGGAAATTTTTATCAACTGGGGGGAGTGCAGAGGGGGGAAGGGCTCGGGGCTGCTCCTCCGTCAGCCCCAGGCGGATGACGGGAAGCGCGCTTAGACTCGAAGAGTCGCGCGATGGACGTTGGTCCTGGCCCGGAGGGAAATTTATCAACTGGGGAGGTCCAGGAGGGGAAGGGCTCGGGGTACCTCCTTCGGACGACCCTGGCGGATGACGGGAAGCGTCTTCGAGGAACGAGAAGCGAGCTGGACGTTTTGGCTGAATCCTCCTCATATCAGTAAGAGATCTCTTAACTATAGGGGGTGGCGGGGCGTACGGTGCAGAGGCTTAGCGGATTCCTCGGGATGGCGATTTCGCGTGAGACATCCTCACACCTGATATTGCCACGAACCCCGACCTGGAAGGACAAGTGTGTGTGCCTTGCGAGGAAAAGGAAAACACAGAAGAGGACGCCTAGAGGGCGCATAGTGCTGGGTTTGTGTTGTCCGTTTGGCGTTCTGCCGCTTCAAGGCGCATTGTGCTGGTTCCCGTGTTGTCCGCTTGACGCTGTGCTATTTTGTCAGGGCGTCTCCTGGCATCTTGGAGGCTTGTTAGGAAATCTTGCAGTCTTGTTGGGGGCTTGATGGAGCCACGGTTTTCTTTAAAGGCGTCGTCGTGGTCGTAGCTGTTGCTGTCGACGTCGGCGTGGTCGTTGTCGTCGTCGTCGCCGCCGCCGTCGCCGTCGTCGCCGTTGCCGCCGTCGCCGCCGTCGCCGTCGTCGTCGTCGTCGCCGGCGTCGTCGTCGCCGTCGCCGCCAACGTCGCTGCCGCCGCCGTCGTCGTCGGCGTCGCCGTCGTCGTTGTCGTCGTCGCAGTCGGTTCCCCCATTGTCCGTTTCAGCCGCGGAGGGGCCCAGGACGCTGAAAAGAGACGAAAACGGTCAAAAGTGTCCTCGATCTTCGAAGTTCCATCCTCGAGGTTCTATCCTCGACGTGAGTCCCCCCTTCTTGAAGGACAAGGAGGGAGGGAGGGAGGGAGGGGGGAGGTGTGAGGGGGAGAGGCACAAGGAGGGAGAGGGGGAGGGAGGTGCGAGGAGGAGGCAGGGGAGCAGGAGTGCAAGGGAGGAGGGAGGAGGGAAGAGGCAGGAGGAGATCAAGTTATTATTACTGCACGGGCAAGGGAGCATGTCGGGGTTACGTTGATCTGTTGCGCGGACGCCTCGGACGGGAGGCGCCATTAAAAAGCCTTGTGAAGCAAGCCGTCGTGCGGGCACGGGTCGCGCAACATGAAAGCTTCGGGTTTCTCGACATTCGCGAGCCCGGGATCCCTGTGAAAGGGGCAGGGCTGGGATCGGTGAGACTGGGGCCACCGAAATGGAGAAAAGAAGGGAGACGCCGCGGGCGCGCCGAATGCTGGGACGCGAACACCTGATCACGCTATACTGATGGCGCGGGCTCACTGGGGCCGCCGAAGTGCGGGTGGTGTTTCTTGTGCGCGGGCCCCATGAGCGTGTCCAGCGCTGTCTGGAAATCGGTGGCCTTCCGTTTCAAGTTGGGCGGCGGCGTCTGCAGTGACGCCCACGTGTTCGTCATCTCCTGGTTCCATTGCTCAGGAGTCGTGCCCGCTGGCAGACGCCACATGTCCGCCACTGCGAGCTGGCGCTTCGCGGGGTCAACGTGGGTGATGTGGACAAGCGCGATGTCGTTCTTGGGCAGAGAGTAGCGCGTGAGCCTCGCAATGGGGGCTGTGGTGGTTGCCGTCCATGCCTGGTGCTCGTAGGGTTTAGGGTTTAGGGTTTAGGGTTTAGGGTTTAGGGTTTTTAGGGTTTTTAGGGTTTAGGGTTTAGGGTTTAGGGTTTAGGGTTTAGGGTTTAGGGCTTAGGGTTTTTAGGGTTTAGGGTTTAGGGTTTGGACTTGATGGACAATCTTCTCGATGTATTCTTGTAGGTGAGCGGCGCAAAGTTGCTGGCCGAAAGGTATGCCGAGTGCTACGCACCAGGCCGTGATAGTAACAGGGGCTTCAGTGCGGGAGGTGTGGAGTTTCCACGTGGGCAGCCAGTCGCGCAAGTGCCGTTCCCAGTCTTCCGGTGCCGAAGGGCAGCAGTGGCAGCTGCAATGCGGTCCACGGCTTCTGGACGATGGGCCTCGTCGTATCCGGGCAATGGGAGGTGCAAGGCGACGCGCCAATCTTCGACAGAGGTTTCGTGAGCGGTCCGATGGTTGGACGCCATGGGGCACGAGGACAAGTTTTGTCGTAGTGCGGGTTCCCAGCTGGTGCCGTGTCGCAGCGCCCATGCGCGAATGAAGGCACGATTGAGGTCGCGTGGCCATTGTTGAAGGAGCGATCGTGCTGCGGTCAAAATGCGCTGAGTGTACTGGGCCCGTAAGTCGTTTCGGAACCCCTTGAAGGGCACTTCCAGCGCGACGCACCAATCCTCGATTGTAATGTCGGAGGTGCCTTGCCGCTGCTTTTTACATGGCTTCCAATGTTGTAATCCAGATTCCAAGGAAGCTTCCCACCCGGTCCCGCGTTCCTGAATCCACGTGACGATGAAGTTGGATGTCAGTGTAGCAGGCCATCGCTTGGGCAGGCTGACCGCCGTTGCGGAGCGGCGGACCAGTTCGCGTGCGGCTGTGAGGACGTGTTCGATGTACTGGGGGCGCAAGTCATTGCGGTAGCCTCTGAAGGGGATGTCGAGGGCGAGGCACCAGTCCTGCAGCGTAATGTCGCTGGTGCCCTTTCGGTCTTTCTTGTAAGCCTTGCATGTGCGGAGTTCTCCCGACAAGGTTGTCTCCCAGGCAGGGCCGAGGGCGGCAACCCATTTGGAAATGAAGGCTGGTGTCAGTGTAGCTGGCCATCGCGTCGGCGTGGTCATGGTTCGTCGGGAGTAGGAATGTGTCAGTTCCAGTGAGCGCGCATGCCCAGGGAGAGCGGGCGCCTAGTCGGACCGAGACGGCAACGGTTGGACGGCGCTCTGGGAGAGACAAGGTGGGCAGATATTGTGGTGTATGCGTTATCCGCCTCGCGTTGGAGGCTTCGGCTGTAGCAGGTGGCCATGCGAGCCACCAAATGAGCTGAGGACGACACCATGCGGGCGACTTGGGCAAGTGAAGCCGTGCGCGGTGAGCTCAGCACGCCACCATGCGAGCCACCGACATTGGCGGGGTCGTGCGTGCGCAGGTGGTTGGAGAGGGAAGGGGTGCCTAGGGTGAGCCCCACACGGGGCATACGAGCGACGAAGTGAAAACGGCACGGGACTGTGCGGTGTATCGGGGGCACGGTGGAAACGCAGTGCGGCCGAAATAGGATCCCAAGTTGTTCGTTTCAATTGTCATGGTTCCCGGGTTGTCCGTTTCAGAACTTGGCGGGGCTCGCCGAGGACGTTCAGGACGGACGGGGAAGATGAGGAACGAAGGAGCGGAGGTTTCTTGGAGGTCTCTTGGGGCTTCCTGGGGCCACTTCGAGGGCTCCTGGGGGCCGTCCATGCGAGTCACTGGTAAAGTTCGGGGCGTGTGTGCGCAGGCCATTGGGAAAACGCTTCGACTTTCGGGTTCTGACGCGGTGAGCTCAGCACGTGACCATGCGAGCGACGATGTGGACCGAGGAGGGAATTATGGGACCCACGTACCAATGAAAGCGCTGGGGTGAGCTCAGCACGTTGCCATGCGAGCCACCAACATTGGTGGGGTCGTGCGTGCGGAGGTGGTTGGAGAGGGAAGGGGTGCCTAGGGTGAGCCCAACACAGGGCGTACGAGCGACGAAGTGCAAACGGCACGGGACTGTGCGGTGTATCGGGGGCACGATGAAAACGCAGTGCGGCCGAAATAGGATCCCAAGTTGTTCGAGTCAATTTTTGATGGTTCCCGGGTTGTCCGTTTCAGAACTTGGCGGGGCTCGCCGAGGACGTTCAGGACGGACGGGGAAGATGAGGAACGAAGGAGCGGAGGTTTCGTGGAGGTCTGCCCTCCATGCGAGTCGCTGGTAAAGTTCGGGGCGTGTGTGCGCAGGCCATTGAAAAAACGCCTCGACTTTCGGGTTCTGACGCGGTGAGCTCAGCACGTGACCATGCGAGCGACGAGGTGAACCGAGGAAGGGAGTATGGGACCCACGTAACAATGAAAGCGGTGGGGTGAGCTCAGCACGTTGCCATGCGAGCCACCCAGTGAGCTCAGCACGACACCATGCAAGCCACTTGGAAAAGTGCAGACGTGTGAAGTGAATTCAGCACGCTGCCGTGGGAGCCACCGTCATTGCTAGGCCGTGCGCGCGGAAGTGTTCGGAGAGGGAAGTTGGGCACTGGTCCAGACGGGCGACGAAGTGATCGCCGCGTGGGGCTGGGAGAGGCACTTGCGAAAGCGGGGACGCACGAAGTGAGCTCAGCACGTCTCCGTGCGAGCCACTGGGAAATGTGGAGGCGTGAGTGCGTAAGGTATTAGAGAGACGCTCCGTTTGTGGGGTGCGGGGGCGGTGAGCTGAGCACGTGACCATGTTCGCGAGGAAGTGAGCTGAGCACGGCACCATGGAAGCCACTTAGAAATGTAAAGCCTTGAGGTGAGCTGAGCACGCGACCATGCGTGCCACGGACTTGGCGAGGGCGGGGTGCTGGGACGGTGAGGTCAGCACTTGACAATGAGGGGAAAGGGCTATGGGGTCTCTGTGTGGAAAGGTTCCTATATCTAGCTTGTGCGCTGGGGGCGTCTCCGGCCTTGTTGGGGCCGTCGTGGGGAGTCTTGGGGGTCTCTTGGGGGCCTCTTTCGGAGGGCCTATTGGATGCCTCCCGGGGCTGCCCTCCATGCGAGTCGCTGGTAAAGTTCGGGGCGTGTGTGCGCAGGCCATTGAAAAAACGCCTCGACTTTCGGGTTCTGACGCGGCGAGCTCAGCACGTGACCATGCGAGCGACGAGGTGAACCGAGGAAGGGAGTATGGGACCCACGTAACAATGAAAGCGGTGGGGTGAGCTCAGCACGTTGCCATGCGAGCCACCCAGTGAGCTCAGCACGACACCATGCAAGCCACTTGGAAAAGTGCAGACGTGTGAAGTGAATTCAGCACGCTGCCGTGGGAGCCACCGTCATTGCTAGGCCGTGCGCGCGGAAGTGTTCGGAGAGGGAAGTTGTGCACTGGTCCAGACGGGCGACGAAGTGATCGCCACGTGGGGCTGGCAGAGGCACTTGCGAAAGCGGGGACGCACGAAGTGAGCTCAGCACGTCTCCATGCGAGCCACTGGGAAATGTGGAGGCGTGAGTGCGTAAGGTATTAGAGAGACGCTCCGTTTGTGGGGTGCGGGGGCGGTGAGCTGAGCACGTGACCATGTTCGCGAGGAAGTGAGCTGAGCACGGCACCATGGAAGCCACTTAGAAAAGTGAAGCCTTGAGGTGAGCTGAGCACGCGACCATGCGTGCCACGGACTTGGCGAGGGCGGGGTGCTGGGACGGTGAGGTCAGCACTTGACAATGAGGGGAAAGGGCTATGGGGTCTCTGTGTGGAAAGGTTCCTATATCTAGCTTGTGCGCTGGGGGCGTCTCCGGCCTTGTTGGGGCCGTCGTGGGGAGTCTTGGGGGTCTCTTGGGGGCCTCTTTCGGAGGGCCTATTGGATGCCTCCCGGGGGTCTTGGGGTTCCTTGGGGCCTCTAGGAGGCCTCTTTGGGGCCTCTCGGGCGCTTCCTGGGACCTCCCGGGGGGGTTCTTGGGGCGTGGGAGAAAGTAAAGCGGAGAGAAGATGATGTCTATGGATGTTAGGGACTCTTTTGCGCAGTGTGGGTACGAAGTGAGCTCAGCACGTCACCATGCGAGCGACCGGCGGGGGACGGATGACCCTGTAGGGTGTATTATCTTGGTTCCTGTGGTTATGAAGCGTTTGTGGCCATCCTGGGGCCCTGTTGGTATGTTGGTTCCCGCGGTGTCCGTTTTGACGATATGAAGCGTTTGCGGCCATCCTGGGGCCCTGTAGGGGCAGTCTTGGGGCACTCTTGGGCCCTTCTGGGAGCGCTTCCTTGAGGCCTCTTGAAGCCTCTTGGGGCCTCTGGGGGGCTTCTTGGGGGCCTCTGGGAGGCCTCTCGGGGGCCTCTTGGGGGGCTCTTGGGGCCTCGGGGGGGGTTCGTCGGGCGGAGAACCCAAAATGGCGGTCCCTGCCCCCCCTCTGGGGGCCCTCTTCGGGCGTGCCCGGAGCCTTCAGAGGCCGTCTTGGAAGCCTCTTCGGCCGTCTTGAGGGCGTCTTGGGGCGTCTGGGCGCTGTCTTGGGGGTCTCTGAGGCCGTATTGGGGCGATCTGTGGAGCTTCTTGGGCCGTCTTGGAGCGTCGGGAAGCCGAAAAGGGGAGAACACAAAAAACCTTCAAAAACCTAAGGAAAACTGATGATTTTTGACTCGTGGGGCTGTCTTGGGGAGCCTCTTGAAGGCCTCTGGGGGCGTCTTTGGAGCTCCTGGGGCCGTCTGGACCGCTCAGTCGGCGACTCGTGGCCCTCTTGGCACATCTTGCGGACCGTCTTGGGGTCGTCCGTGCCTTCCTGAAGCGGTTCTGCCAAATTGCGGCCGAGGTCTGCGAAGTTCCGCCGTCTTCCGCCGGCGTTCCGCGCGTGGCCGGGGCCCTGTCCGGGGGGGTCCCCCCCCAGACCCCCCCAGGGGGACACTAAACGGGAACCCCTCCGCCAGGTCGGGGAAAAAATGAGATCTTCGCGACATCGCGTTTAACAAAAACAAGCGTTTCGCTCGAGACATCCTCGAACAGTTGATGACACCGAAATTTCGCCGTCTGTGAAGATTTGCGTTTCGCTGGGGACATTCTCGAACAAATGAGATGACGACTCAAGTCTTTAATTAACTCTCATGTTAAGAATTGCGATGTTGCTAGGGACATCCTCAGAAAACGAGCGGCAGCACGGCGGACCAGAACGAAGAGCACGGCAGAAAATTTGCATTTCGCTAGGGACGTCCTCAACAAAATGAGACGTCCTCAACGTCGTCTTGATATCGTTCTCGAAGTACCTCAAGATGACGAAATGAGAAGCCAAAAAGCACGTCAATATGGCTGTCAGAACGATTGGGGGACTTCCGAAAATAGCGATTTCGCTAGGGACATCCTCAAAAAGTGAAAACATACACCAGCATCGACTTGAAAACTGTTGTTCTTACATAGTTTTGACTTTGCTTCTGAAAAGGCTTCCAGACGGCCCAAGGCAGCCTTCAAAAAATGTCGATTTCGGTAGGGCCATCCTCAAAAAAATGATGCGTGTGACATCGCATCGTAATGATTTTAGGAGGGCATCAGGAAGCAAAAGAAGGCCACAACATGGCTCCAAGAGCGCCCTTAAGGTTGCTGAAAATAGTGATTTCGCTAGGGACATCTTCAAACAAACAACAAATCGAACAACATCGTTTTGAAAACTGCTGTTTTGACATCGTCTGGGGATCGCCCCTGAAAAGGCTTCTAGATGGTTTAAGCCAGTCATGTAAAAATGACGATTTCGCTAGGGACATCCTGAAAAAATGAATGTGCGTAACATCGGACTGTAACGGTTTTGTAAGGCATCAAGAAGGCCCCCAAAGGCCCGAAACAAGCCCAAATTTGACCCCCAGGAGCGCCCTCGAGACGATCCAAAATGGCGATTTCGCCTGAGACATCCTTACAACAATGAAATGTTCACAACATCGATTTCATCAAAAATGAGCGTTTCGCCTGAGACATCCCTTAAACATGGGAAGCCGCGAATTCGACAGATGTTCAAAAACTAGCGTCTCGCCTGAGACATCCTAACAAAAATGATATCTTGGAGTGGCGTTTTTACTACCTCTCGTGTTAAAAATCGCGCTCTCGCTGCATACATCCTCAAACAAATCGGGCGGAGCATGGCCGGCGAAAAAAAAGCAAGGCAGAGAATGAGCAGTTCTGCCGTGCTCCTTCGCTCTTGACGTCTATTCTGCCATGCTCTTTCGTTCCTGGGGTCTATTCTGGAATGCTCCTTGTTTTTTTTGTGCCGTGCTCCTTCGCTCTTCGGGCCTATTCTGCCATGCTCCTGGCCATTTTCTGCCACAATCCTTTGTTCTTGGGGCTTATGATGCCGTGCTCCTGGTCGTTTTCTGCCGTGCTCCTTAGCTCTTGGGGCATATTCTGCCGTGTTCCTTCGCTTTCGGGGTTTATTCTGCCGTGCTCCTTGTCTTTTCCTTGCATGCTCCTTCCTTGGGGCGTATTATGCTGGATTCGTGCATCTATCTCGCCGTGCTCTTTAGCTCTTGCGGTCTATTCTGCCATGCTCCTGGTCACTGGTCGCGTTTTGCAATGTTCCTTCTTTCCTGGCGCCTATTCTGCCGTGCTCCTCAGCTCTTGGGGTCTATTCTGTCGTGTTCCTGTTCTTTTTCCTATCATGCTCCTTCGCTCCTGGGGCCTCATTTGCCGTGCTCCTTCGGTCTTGGGGTCTATTCTGCCGTGCGCTTTGTCTTGTTTTGCCGTGGTCCTTTGCGATTGGGGTTCGTATTCCTAATTCTTTTTGCCGTGCTCTTTAGCTCTTGGAATTGATTTTGCCTTGCCGAACATAGAGGGGCATGGCAGAACACGCAAGAACACGGCAAAACAGACAGAACACACGGGAACACGGCAAAACACACAGGAGCACGGCAGCACACGCAGGAGCATGGCAGAACAAGTAGGAGCATGGCAGAACACACAAGAGCGCGGCAGAATGTACAGAAACACGACAGAACACACAAGAACACGGCAGGCCACGCAGGAGCACGGCAGAACACACAGGAACATTGCATATTTCGTTTCACATGTTTGGTGGACGAAGCGTCTCTTCTCAAGGAATGAGTTGGAATAAAGCCCTGACGATCGTCCTAGATGGTCTATTCTGCCGTGCTCCTGGTTTTTTCTATCGTGCTCCTTCGTTCCTGGGGTCTATTCTGCCGTGCTCCTTCGCTCTTGGGGCTATTCTGCCGTGCTCTTTGTCTTCTTCTGTCAGGGTCCTTTGCTCTTGGGTTCCGTATTCCTGGTCCTTCTCTGCCGTGCTCTTTAGCCCTTGGGGTTGATTCTGCCGAACATAGAGGGGCACGGCAGAACACGCAGGAGCACGGCAAAACAGACAGAGCACACAGGAACACGGCAGAACACACATGAGCACGACAGCACACGCAGGAGCATGGCAAAACGAGCAAGTACATGATAGAACACACGGGAGCACGGCAGAACACACAGGAACACGGCAGAACACGCAGGAGCATGGCAGAAGAAGCGGGGACATGGCAGAACACACAAGAGCACGGCAGAATACACAACAGCACGACAGAACACGCAGGAACACGGCAGACCATGCAGAAGCACGGCAGAACACACAGGAGCACGGCAAATTTCATTTTACATGCTTGGTGGTCAGCATCGTTTTGAACACTGCTGTTTTAACATCGTCTTGGGATCGCTCTTGAAAAGGCTTCTAGATGGTTTAAGCCAGTCATCTAAACATGACGATTTCGCGAGGGACATCCTCAACACATGAATGTGTGTAACATCGGACTGTAACGGTTTTGTAAGGCATCAAGAAAGGCCCCAAAGGCCCAAAACAAGCCCAAATTTGACCCTCAGGAGCGCCCTCGAGACGATCCAACATGGCGGTTTCGTCTGAGACATCCTTACACACATGAAATGTTCACAACATCGATTTCACCAAAAATGAGCGTTTCGCCTGACACATCCCTTAAACATGAGAAGCCGCGAATTCGACAGATGTTCAAAAACTGGTGTCTCGCCTGAGACATGTTAACAAACATTGTATCTTGGCGTGACGGCTTTAATACCTCGCATGTTAAAAATCGCGCTCTCGCTGCATACATCCTCAAACAAATCGGGCGGAGCATGGTGGGCGAAAAAAGAGCAAAGCAAATAATGAGCAGTTCTGCCGTGCTCCTTCGCTCACGGGGTCAATTCTGCAATGCTCGTTGTTTTTTTGTGCCGTGCTCCTTCGCTCTACGGGCCTATTATGCCATGCTCCTGGCCATTTTCTGTCACAATCCTTTGTTCTTGGGGCTTATGATGCCGTGCTCCTGGTCGTTTTCTGCCGTGCTCCTTAACTCTTGGGGCATATTCTGCCGTGCTCATTCGCTTTCGGAGGTTTATTCTGCCGTGCTCATTGTCTTTTTCTTGCATACTCCTTCTTCCTTGGGGCGTATTATGCTGGATTATTGCATCTATCTTGCCGTGCTCCTTAGCTCTCGCGGTCTATTCTGCCGTGCTCCTGGTCACTGGTCGTGTTTTGCAATGCTCCTTCTTTCCTGGCGCCTATTCTGCCGTGCTCCTCAGCTCTTGGGATCTATTCTGCCGTGCTCCTGTTTTTTTCTGTCATGCTCCTTCGCTCCTGGAGCCTAATTTGCCGTGCTCCGTCGCTCTTGGGGTCTATCCAAAGCCAGACGAGAGGACCTTCTTCCTGTCATGCGCCTTCGCTCCTCTGCCGCAAACGTCTCGCATTTCTGCCGTGCTCCTTCCTTTTTGGGGTCTATCTGCAGTTCTCTTTAGCGCTTTGGGTATGCTCTGCCGTCTGGTCGTCTTCTGCCATACTCCTTCGCTCTTCGGGCCTGTTCTGCTATGCTCCTGGTGTTTTTGTCTGCCGTCCTCCTTAGCTCTTGGGGTCTACTCTGCCGTGCTCCTGGTCTTTTTTTGGCCGTTCTCCTTCGCTCTTCGGGCCTCTTCTGCCGTGCTCCGCAGCTCTTGGGGTCTATTCTGCCGTGCTCCTGTTTTGTTTCTGCCATGTTCCTTCGCTCTTGGGGCCTCTTCTGCCGTGCTTCTCAGCTCTTGGGGTCTACTCTGCCGTGCTCCTGTTTTTTTTTCTGCCGTGCTCCTTCGCTCATGGGGCCTATTCTGCCATGCTCCTGGTCTTGTTCTGCCGTGCTCCTTAGCTCTGGGGTCTATTCTGCCGTGGTCCTGGTCTTTTTCTGCCGTGCTTCTCAGCTCTTGGGGTCTATTCGGCCGTGCTCCTGTGTTTTTTTCTTCTGCCGTGCTCCTTCGCACTTGGGGCATCTTCTGCCGTGCTCCTTGTCTCTTGGGTTCTATTCTGCCGTGCTCATCCTTTTTTCTGGTTTGCTTCTTCGCTCTTCGGGCCTAGTCTGCCGTGCTCCTGGTCTTTTCTGTCGTACTCCTTGGCTCGTCGGGCCTTTTCTGCTGTGTTTCGGTCTTTTCTGCCGCCGTCCTTAGCTCTTCTCTTGGGGCATCTTTTGCCGTGCTCCTTTTTTTCTGGCGTCTGTTTCGCTCTTGGGGCCTATTACGCCGTGCTCCTTAGCTCTTGGGGTTTATTCTGCCATGCTCCTGTTTTTTTTTTCTGCCGTGCTCGGCAGCTCTTGGAGGCTTCTGCCATGCTCCTGGTTTGTTTCCGACGTGTTCCTTCGCTCATGGGGCCTATTCTGCTGTGCTCCTGGTTTTTGTCTGCCGTGCTCCTGCTTTTTCCCCAACCATCCTGTGGTGGTGGGTCCTCGTTTTGAAGAGACAGCGCCCCGCGTATTCTCTCCTTCCTTCCTTCCTTCCTTCCTTCCTCCTCCTCCGCCTCCTCCCCCCTCCCTCCTCCCACTATCACGGCACACCCCTCACACGCTTCGTGGCCCCATAAGGGTGCTCCACCGAAGGCCCCAATGGCTGCGTTGGCATGGCGGCGCCGCACCCATTTCGGCACACCCCTCACACGTTTCGTGGCCCCATAGGGAGCTCCACCGAAGGCCCCAGTGGCTGCGTTGGCATGGCGGCGCCGCACCCATTTCGGCACACCCCTCACACGCGTGGCCCCATCGGGCACCGAAGGCCCCAGTGGCTGCGTTGGCATGGCGGCGCCGCACCCAATTTGGCACATCCCTCACACGTTTCGTGGCCCCATAGGGAGCTCCACCGAAGGCCCCAGTGGCTGCGTTGGCATGGCGGCGCCGCACCCAATTTGGCACACCCCTCACACGTTTCGTGGTCCCATAGGGAGCTCCACCGAAGGCCCCAGTGATTGCGTTGGCATGGCGGCGCCGCACCCATTTCGGCACACCCCTCACACGCTTCGTGGCCCCATAGGCAGCTCCACCGAAGGCCCGGCTGCGTTGGCATGGCGGCGCCGCACCCATGCCGGTACACCCCTCACACGTTTCGTGGCCCCATAGGGAGCTCCACCGAAGGCCCCAGTGGCTGCGTTGGCATGGCGGCGCCGCACCCATGTCGGCACACCCCTCACACGTTTCGTGGCCCCATAGGGAGCTCCACCGAAGGCCCCAGTGGCTGCGTTGGCATGGCGGCGCCGCGCCCATTTCGGCACACCCCTCACACGCTTCGTGGCCCCATAGGGAGCTCCACCGAAGGCCCCAGTGGCTGCGTTGGCATGGCGGCGCCGCACCCATTTCGGCACACCCCTCACACGCTTCGTGGCCCCATAGGGAGCTCCACCGAAGGCCCCAGTGGCTGCGCGCATGGGTTCCACCGAAGGCCTTTCGTGGCCCCAGCTGGCAGTGGCTCCATGGCGGCGCCGCACAGGCTTCGTGGCCCCACCAGGCCCCATGCATGGCGGCGCCGCACCCAATTTGCACACCCCTCACACGTTTCGTGGCCCCATAGGGAGCTCCACCGAAGGCCCCAGTGGCTGCGTTGGCATGGCGGCGCCGCACCCATTTCGGCACACCCCTCACACGTTTCGTGGCCCCATAGGGAGCTCCACCGAAGGCCCCAGTGGCTGCGTTGGCATGGCGGCGCCGCACCCATTTCGGCACACCCCTCACACGTTTCGTGGCCCCATAGGGAGCTCCACCGAAGGCCCCAGTGGCTGCGTTGGCATGGCGGCCCCACCCATTTCGGCACACCCCTCACACGCTTCGTGGCCCCATAGGAGCTCAGTGGCTGCGTTCGCACGCACCCATTTCGCACACCCCTCACACGTTTCGGCCCCATAGGGAGCTCCACCGAAGGCCCCAGTGGCTGCGTTGGCATGGCGGCGCCACCATTTCGGCACACCCCTCACACGTTTCGTGGCCCCATAGGGAGCTCCACCGAAGGCCCCAGTGGCTACGTTGGCATGGCGGCGCCGCACCCATGTCGGCACACCCCTCGCACGCTTCGTGGCCCCATAGGGAGCTCCACCGAAGGCCCCAGTGGCTGCGTTGGCATGGCGGCGCCGCACCCATTTCGGCACACCCCTCACACGCTTCGTGGCCCCATAGGGAGCTCCACCGAAGGCCCCAGTGGCTGCGTTGGCATGGCGGCGCCGCACCCAATTTGGCACACCCCTCACACGCTTCGTGGCCCCATAGGGGGCTCCAACGAAGGCCCCAGTGGCTACGTTGGCATGGCGGCGCCGCACCCATGTCGGCACACCCCTTCGCACGCTTCGTGGCCCCATAGGGAGCTCCACCGAAGGCCCCAGTGGCTGCGTTGGCATGGCGGCGCCGCGCCCATGTCGGCACACCCGTCACACGTTTCGTGGCCCCATCGGGAGCTCCACCGAAGGCCCCAGTGCTACCGCCCTCATGCGCCCCGTACGCCCAGGACAGCGTTTCGTGGCACGCCGTTCGTGGCCCCATAAGGAGCCCCACCGAAAGCGGCACCCACAAAGCGTTATTCACAATTGCATATGGTTGGGTCCTTCGCCAAGATAATTCTGCCGTGCTCCTTCGCACTTGGGGCATATTCTGCCGGGTTCCTTGTCTCTTGGGTTCTATCATGCTGTGCTCCTCGTCTTTTTCTGGTTTGCTCCTTCGCTCTTGGGGACTATTTTCCCGCACTCCTTTCAGCTCTCGGGGTCTACTCTGGCGTGCTTCTGTTTTTTTCCTGCCGTGCTCCTTCGCTCTTGGGGCCTATTCTGCCGTGCTCCTGGTCATTCTCTGCCGTGCGCCTTAGCTGTTGGGGTCTATCCTGCCGTGCTCCTGGTCTTTCTCTGCCGTACTCCTTCGCACTTGAGGCATATCCAGCCCTGCTCCTTGGCTCCTGGGGTCTATTCTGCCGTGCTCCTGGTCTTTTTCTGCCGTGCTCCTTCGCTCTTGGGGCCTAATCTGCCGTGCTCCTGGTTTTTTTTCTGCCTGCTCCTTAGCTCTTGAGGTCTATTCTGCCGTGCTCCTGGTCATTTTCCGCCGTGCTCCTTAGCTTTTGGGGTGTATTATCCCGTACTCATTTGCTCTTGGGGTCTATTCTGCCGTGTTCCTTGTCTTTCTCTGCCGTGCTCCTTCGCTCTTGGGGCCTATTCTGCCGTGCTCCTGATTTTTTTTCTGCCGTGTGCGCCCAGAAGCTCTGCCAAAACGACCACCGCGACGATCCGCACGGCAGATACAGGAACATGGCAGAACACACAGAGCACACAGAGGCACGGCTGAACACAGAAGCACGGCAGAACAGGAGCACGGCAGAACACACAGGAGCACAGCAAAACACACCCCGCACGCACGCCGACACGCGCGCCACGGCATACCTGCGCGGCATATTAACAACAGAGCAATTCCCACATGATTGGTGGACTAAAGCGACGCTTCCCGTTCTTGTCCGGTCAGGTTCCCCAGAATGGCCATTTCGCCTGAAGCATCCTCACAAAATGGAGATGTTGGAGGCTATCGTTCAAGACGTTTTATGTTAAAAATGACGATTTCGCCTGAGACAGCCTCGAAAAACCAGGATGTTGAAATCGGTCGCGAAATCTTCGGCTCTTCGACAGTGGGGCTCTCGCCTGAGACATCCTCGAAAAAGTGGGATGTCGAAAAAGCTGCTTTCAGACCTCGTATGCCAAAAATGAGCGTTTCGCCTGAGACATCCTCAGAAAATGGTCATGTTGAAATCGCTGGCGAAACCTTCGGATCTTCGAACATGTCGATTTCGCTTGGGACATCTTCCAAAACATGAGATTTTGAAGTAGCTGTTGTACGGCATCTTTTGGGGCTGCTCTTGGAGGACCTCCAAGATGGTCCCAATAGTAGAATCATTAAAAAACAATGTGTTTTTTCCATACGTTTGTTCAAAAGTAAGCGTTTCGCTCGAGACATCCTCCAAAAAACACTCGCCCACAGCAGGTGGAGTTCACCCCCCGCGCGAGTTCAGCCCTCCCTGATGATAGCGATGAGGTTGATGACGATAATGGCGATGATGATGCTGATGATGATGACGACGATGATGGTGGTGGTGATGATGATGGTGATGATGATGACGATGACGACGACGATGATGAGGATGGTGGTGTTGATGATGGTGATCATGATGACGATGATGATGATGACGACGGTGATGATGATCATGATCTCGCCGTGGGTGTCAGCGCCAATTCTGAACTCGCGCGGGTAGTGAACTCCACCTGGTGCCTTTGGTGGACGTGCGGGGTGAGCGGCACGTCTGAACTCGCGCGGGTCGTGAACTCCATCTGGTACATTTTGTGGACGTTCGGGGTGAGCGCCACGTCTGAACTTGCGCGGGTAGTGAACTCTATCTGGTCCCTTTTGGGGACGTTGTGGGTGAGCGGCACGTCTGAACTTGCGCGGGTAGTGAACTCCATTTGGTACCCTTTGTGGACGTTCGGGGTGAGCGCCACGTCTGAACTTGCGCGGGTAGTGAACTCCACCTGGTACCCCCTGTGAACGTTTGGGAAGAGCGCCTACGTGACATGTGACTTTAATGTTGATGCACGTTCTTGCCAAGCTATTCGGTTTCACGCGCTTCCCGTTCATGTCAAGAAAGGTTCCCCAGAATGGTCATTTCGCCTGAGACATCCTCACAAAATGGAGATGTTGGAGCCTATCGTTTAAGGCTTTTTATATTACAAATGACGATTTCGCCTGAGACATCCTCACAAACTGGTGATACTGAAATCGGCCGCGGAATCTTCGGATCTGCAAACATGGGGTTCTCGCCTGAGACATCCTCAAAACAATAGGATGTTGAAACAGCTGCTTTAAGCTCTCTTGTTTGACAAAAGAGCCTTTTCGCCTGAGACATCCTCAGAAACTGGTCATGTTGAAATCGATGGCGAAACCTTCGGATCCTCGAACATGTCGATTTCGCTTGGGACATCTTCCAACAAATGAGATGTTGAAGTAGCTGTTGTACGGCATCTTTGGGGGATGCTCTTGGAGGACCGCCAAGATGGCCCCAAAGGCAAAACCATTGAAAACCACTGGTTGTTCAATACTGTTGTTCAACAGTAAGCGTTTCGCTCGAGACATCCTCAAAAAAACACTCGCTCACAGCAGGTGGAGTTCACTCCCCGCGCGAGTTCAGCCCTCCCTGATGATAGCGATGAGGTTGATGACGGTAGTGATGATGATGATGGTGATGATGATGACGATGACGACGACGATGATGAGGATGGTGGTGTTGATGATGGTGATCATGATGACGATGATGATGATGACGACGGTGATGCAGATCATGATCTCGCCGTGGGTGTCAGCGCCAAGTCTGAACTCGCGCGGGTAGTGAACTCCACCTGGTGCCTTTGGTGGACGTGCGGGGTGAGCGGCACGTCTGAACTCGCGCGGGTCGTGAACTCCATCTGGTACCCTTTTTGTGGACGTTCGGGGTGAGCGCCACGTCTGAACTTGCGCGGGTAGTGAACTCTATCTGGTCCCTTCGGGGACGTTGTGGGTGAGCGGCACGTCTGAACTTGCGCGGGTAGTGAACTCCATCTGGTACCCTTTGTGGACGTTCGGGGTGAGCGCCACGTCTGAACTTGCGCGGGTAGTGAACTCCACCTGGTACCCCCTGTGAACGTTTGGGAAGAGCGCCTACGTGACATGTGACTTTAATGCTGGTGCACGTTCTTGCCAAGCTCTTCCCTTTCACGCGCTTCCCGTTCATGTCTAGAAAGGTTTTGAAAACGAGCGTTTCTCTCGAGACATCCTCACAAAATCGTGAAGTTGGGGGTAGTATCTTAAGACGTCTTTTGCTAAACTGGGCGTTTCGCTCGGGACATCCTCCAAACATCGGGATCTCGAAATCGCTCGCCTAATTTTCGGATCCTCGAAAATGGGCGTTTCGCCAGAGACATCCTCGAACAAATGGGATGCCGACAGAGCTCTTGTAAGGCATCTGTTCGGAGCGATCTCGGATGACCCCCAAGATGGCCCAAGAAGCGAACATATGGAAAAACCATGTGGTTTGTTTTAAACACTGTCGTTGAACAAATCAGCGTTTTGCTCGAGACATCCTCCCCAAATGTCCTCTTCCTCCTCCTCTTCCTCCTCCTCCTTTTCCTCCTTCTCCTTCTCCTCCTCCTCCTCCTTCTGTTATTCTTCCTCCTCCTCCTCCTCCTCCTCCTCGTCCTCCTCGTCCTCTTCCTCATCTTCATCCTCCTCCTCGCCTTCTTCCTACTTCTCCTTCCTCCTCCTCCTCCTCCTCCTCCTCCTCCTCCTCCTCGTCGGTCTTCTCCTCTTCCCCTTCCTCCTCTTTCTCCTCCAACTCCTCCTCCTCCTCCTGTTCCTCATCCTTTTCCTCCTCCTCCTGCTCCTGTTCCTCCTCTTCCTCGTCCTCCCCCCCCTCCTCCTCACCTCTTCTGCTGCTGCTGCTGCTGCTGATGCTGCTCCTCCTCCTTCTCCTCCTCCTCCTCCTCCTCCTCCTCCTCCTCCTCCTCCTCCTCCTCCTCCTCCTCCTCCTCCTCCTCCTCCTCCTCCTCCTCCTCCTCCTCCTCCTCCTCCTCCTCCTCCTCCTCCTCCTCCTCCTCCTCCTCCTCCTCCTCCTCCTCCTCCTCCTCCTCCTCCTCCTCCTCCTCCTCCTCCTCCTCTCCTCCTCCTCCTCCTCCTCCTCCTCCTCCTCCTCCTCCTCCTCCTCCTCCTCCTCCTCCTCCTCCTCCTCCTCCTCCTCCTCCTCCTCCTCCTCCTCCTCCTCTCCTCCTCCTCCTCCTCCTCCTCCTCCTCCTCCTCCTCCTCCTCCTCCTCCT
Organism: Prorocentrum cordatum; assembly: GCA_963575745.1. Lineage (NCBI taxonomy): Eukaryota > Dinophyceae > Prorocentrales > Prorocentraceae > Prorocentrum > Prorocentrum cordatum. The sequence continues at coordinate 72,144 of CAUYUJ010001920.1, read as the reverse complement.
CCTCCCCTCCTCCTCCTCCTCCTCCTCCTCCTCCTCCTCCTCCTCCTCCTCTCCCTTCTTCCCCGGTCGTCGTCTTCGCCGTCGTCTTCCTCATGCGGAGGAGTGGTGAGGATACCCAGGAATATGCTTGTGAACGTTCGGGGGGCGCGTGTCCATACGTATCCCTTGTGAGCGTTCGGAGAGCTCGCCTGTACTACATTTGATCGCGATGATGATGCAAGTTCTTGCGTAGCTCTTCCCTTTCACGCGCTTCCCGTTCATGTCAGGAAAGGTTCCCAGAATGAGCGGCTCGCTCGAGACATCCTCACAAAATCCTGAAGTTGGGGGTCATATCTTAAGACGTCGTTTGCTAAACATGGGCGTTTCGCTCGGGACATCCTCCAAACATCGGGATCTCGAAATCGCTCGCCTAATTTTCGGATCCTCGAAAATGGGCGTTTCGCCAGAGACATCCTCGAACAAATGGGATGCCGACAGAGCTCTTGTAAGGCATCTGTTCGGAGCGATCTCGGATGACCCCCAAGATGGCCCAAGAAGCGAAAATATGGAAAACCCGTGTGTTCTGTTTTAACACTTTCGTTGAACAATTTCCTCCCAAAATTTCCTCGTCCTCCTCCTCCTCTTCCTCCTCCTCCTCCTCCTTCTCCTCCTCCTCCTCCTCATCCTTATGTTTTTCTTCCTCCTCCTCCTCCTCCTCCTCGTCCTCTTCCTCATCTTCCTCCTGCTCCTCGCCTTCTTCCTCCTGCTCCTTTCTCATCCTCCTCCTCTTCCTCCTCCTCTTCTTCGTCGGTCTTCTCCTCCTCCTCCTCCTCCTCCTCCTCCTCCTCCTCCTCTTTCTCCTCCAACCCCTCCTTCTCCTGGTCTTTCTCCTTTCCCCTTCCTCCTGCTCCTGTTCCTCCTCTTCCTCGTCCTCCTCCCCCTCCTCCTCCTCTCCTCCTCCTCCTCCTCCTCCTCCTCCTCCGCACCTCCTCTTCTGCTCCTGATGCGATGCCTGCTGCTGCTGCTGCTGCTGCTGCTGCTCTCCTCCTCCCTCCTCCTCCTCCTCCTCCTCCTCCTCCTCCCTCCTCCCTCCTCCTCCTCCCCCTCCCTCTCCTCCCCCCCCCTCCCCCTCCCCCTCCCCCCCCCCTCCCCTCCCTCTCCCCCTCCTCCTCCTCCTCCTCCTCCTCCTCCTCCCTGTAGCCATTTTGGCTCAAGGCAATGAACCGTCCCGACGACCGCGAGTCTTTCGGGGCGACCGAGCGCGAGGGAGGTTCCGCTTTGAGGCTTCTCTCCAATCCAGTCCAGTCAATTTCAGGGGATCCCGATCCCGACAGAAGGTGCCTGTCGGTCCAAGCCCCTTCCCAAGCAGAGTCGAAGCCATGGTGCCGAGCCCTGCGGTGCTGCGCGGCCCGCGCAAGCCGCACTAGGGCTGCAGCCACTGTGGCCGCGCGGCCAACTGGGCGAACCGAATTACATGCTTGTGCGGCGCCAGCGCGCCGATGCGTGTGGTGGCCGCCGCCCGAGAGGCAGACAAAGCAGCAGCAGCAGCAAGCACTCCGTCCAAGAGGGTTGGTGGCTCAGGTCTGCGCCCGTCACCAGCCCCATGGAGCGCCGAGCTCAAGTACATTCAGCAGATGGAGCAGCGCCTCAAGGCCACAGAGGCGGAGCTTCGCAAAGTCAAGAGTGGCAACAGTGACAAGTCGCAAGAAGAATCAGCTGCTGCTCAAGACCCAGCTCAGGCTAAGCGTGCCAAAATTCTCAAGCAGATCGAGGTGTATGAGAAGGTCGTCAGGGACACTGCCGAGTTTGGCGGCGCCGTGCACGACGCGAACAAAGCTGCGCTCGAAGACCTTCGGGCTCAGGCCAAGGCGTTGCGGCCCCCTGCCACAGCGCACAAGACGGCGATGCAGAAGCTTGAGAAGTCCAAGCAGCAGTTGGTCAGGCAGCAGAGCGAGCTGGAAGAGTTGCAGCGCAAACTGGCGCAGATACAACAATACATTTCAGGTAAAGAGAGCGCGATCATCGCCAAGACGTCCGAGGTCAAAACTCTGCAGCAGGAGGTCGCCGAGAGTGCGGCCAAGTTCAACCCGCAGCAGCCATCGACCAACGTCAAGGATGAGGCGCTCGATGAGGAGACGTTCAAGCTGGATACGGAGAGCGAAGAGGTCAAAGCCGTGCCAGAGCTCGTTGAGTTCTATGCCAAGTTCTCGGCCGATCCCGTGTTCACCAAGTACCAGCAGCTCATTCGAGAGAAGTACAAGAAGAAGGATGTGCCCATGCCGCAGGCGGAGCAGTAGCAACCTCCACCCGCAGCGGGCACTGACGCCAGCAACAAGCGTGGCACCGATGACGAACCCAACTTACAGGAAGCTCAAGAATTGTGGAACGACTTGCAGAGCGCCGCAGCCCAAGGCGACGAGGCCACCAAGCTGCTCGAGCCCATCAACAAGCTCCACAAAGCCAAGAGGAGTCGTACTCACAGCCCTGATCATGGTGCTCCAGGTCAGTGCGCGACTGGCTCCTAACACGATCATCACTACCCTCCAAGGTCAGTGGATCGACGAAGGTGGAGATGGCACACGCAGTTCCAGTACTGGGCCGGCTTCGATGAGCTCGGCTTCGTCAGTTCAGTTTCTTGCTGCTTCTGCTATTGGTGGAAGTACTGCAGCAGAGGGGAATGGTCAGTCTGATATTGGATGCAGGCCACATGCCAACATTCCCATCATTGGCGTTCCTTGGGTCTTGGGGGTCTCAGGGCAGTCCTCGTCTACGGACACGTTGTCGCCGTTGCTGGAAGCCGCTCACGCAAACTGGCAGTCAGGCGCGCAACATCTGTCTAACGCCAGTCGAGATCAGCTTCCAAGAGTGAGCAGCCTCAGAGTGTGTGGTGGTCGCAGTCAGGCTCCAGCTACTCCTGAGAGCGCTCTGCAAATGCATTTGATTGAGACCTTCAACGCCAACCAGGGTCGCAATACGTTAAAGAAGCGAGTCAAAGCAAGCAAGGCCAAGATCATCTTGGCCCAAGAGATCGGTTACTTCGCCCATGACGTGGAGGAGCTCTACAGTTTCACCGCCAAGATGGGCTGGTCAGTCATCGCGCTGCCGGGAGCTCCCACAGCAGGACGCCTTCCCACGGCAGGCGTCGCAGTATTTGCTCGCAATGGTATTGGTCTGCGCTGGCCACCTGCATCTAATACGTCGGAGATAGTTGCACATAGAGCGCAGCACATTCAAGTGGATGTTCCAGGCTGGCCGACCCTGAGTATATTCAACATCTACCTCTACACGTGCGAGGGCATGACAATCAGGAATGCGGCCATTCTTGCCAAAGTTGGAGAAGAGATGGCTGGGCTCACCCATCCAGCACTCATCGGAGGAGACTGGAACATGAGCACAAATATCGTTGAGGAGTCGACCTTTCCGCTACATGCGCATGTGGAGCTCACCGCGCCGAAAGAGGTCACCTGTCGCACCTCAACTTCAGCATCCACGATCGACTACTTCGCGCTGAGCGAGGCCGCTATGTTACTTTTTCGTACCGTTACGGTGGACGCCGAGTGGCACATCAAGCCGCATAGGCCAGTTCACCTGCACATGGCGGCAGTAGGCAAGTCCTTGCAAGTCTTGACCTACGGCGCGGCGCCGAAGTTGACACCAGTTATCCCCGAAGGCCCTCACTTGCCAGAAGATCCCTGGACTCTGTCTGCTAGGTACGCTGATGAGGCGCTGGTTCTAGCTAAAGAAGCACGACCAGATGCAGCATGGGGTCTTCTAACGTTGGCATGGGGTCAGTTCGCCGAGCAAGCAGCCCGTCGCATTGCTCATATTACTGGCACGGAGGTTAAATATTACGGCGCTTACTCCAAATTCCTACAGCCAAGATGGGTGGACATCCACTATGAGCTGAAGGACATACCTGGAATCCAAGCGCGTGCAGACGGATGGAAATGGCTTTCTGATATGATGGCAACAATTGCTCAACTGCGTGAAAGCCGTCAGCCCGAGGAGATTAACAAGTTGCAAGACGATATTCTCCTTCTGCAGTCATCTGCATACCCTGGGCAAGGCTTAAATCGCAGGTTGCATGCAAGCGTCGAGCAAGCACGTCGAGTCGTCAGCAGTCACTTTCACGCAGATGCCATACGTGAGTTGCAAGACGAATGGCAAGACGATGTTGATCAAGCATTTCAGGAAGCCGACAGAGACAGTAAAGCGAGATGGAAAGATTGGTGTCGACAAGCCAGCGCTGGAGGACTTCGAGGCCTTCACAGAATGACACAAGTTCGACAAGTACAGGCTCCCACTACAGTTGTAACTAGTGCTGGGAAGTATTCAGCTCATCCTCATGATGTTGTTGCTGCTATGGAAGCTGAATACAAATCGATATGGCGAAGTTCCACGGAGGCCCCTAGAGCTTGGATTCCCGACAGAAGCTCTCATCGGCGAGCGGAACCAGAGGATATCCGCAGAGCCGCTCGCACTTTTCCAAGCACCACGTCAGCGGGTCTCGACGGGCTTCACCCACGACATCTGTTGCACCTCAGTGACGATGCATTGCGAGTGCTAGCAGTTCTGCACGAAGCCATGGAATCACTTGGGATGCTTCCCAAGCAACTGGCATGGATTATCATGCCTATGTTGCCAAAGCCTCAGGGAAGCCACCGTCTCATTATCTTGTACGCGTCGGCCTACCGCGTTTGGCAAAGGATGAGGAGGTGCGAATATGATGAGTAGATGAAGGTGTTGGACAGGAACTACTGGGGCGCTGGCAAAGGTCGTCGTCCAATTGACAGCGCATGGAAGTTAGCAGCTCGAACAGAAGCTAGCACAGCCTCAGATCGGTTTTCTGTCACGATTAAAGCAGATTACTCGAAGTACTACGAGAACACCGAGTTAAAGCAGCTGCGGCAGAAGTTTATTCGCTTCGGAGCGGCCACGGCATCAGTCAAGCTCACCTACAACACCTGGCGTGCGCCAAGACTGATCCGTCTGCTGCAGCATCACGGCAATCAACCTGGACATGCAGAGTATGGTATTCCTGCTGGCTGCGGGGTGGCTGACATAGCCATCAAAGTGCACGCCGTCGAGCAGTACGATTATTATGTGGCACTCCATCCCTTAGTCGACTTCGCCAGCTACATAGACGACTCGAGCATGGGAGTCGAAAGTGCAGACCGATCCTCAGTCATCTCCCTCGCGGTTGAAGCTGGCAAAGGATTCTTGGAGACGGCCGCAGCAATGGGGGCCACTATCAATGAGAAATTCGCAGTCCTCGCCAACGCGCGAGAACTGGCAGAGGAAGTTGCTATCAAACCCGGTTTTTTTCGGCAGACAAGGCTGTCACATCGACCACCTATCTTGGCACGGATCAGGCTGCAGGCAGAGTTCGAGTGGCTCCGAGAACCCGAGCGAATATGTCCAAGCGCAAGGCCAAGCACTGTCAACGACTTCTCAAGCTAAGACGGTACAAGAGGGCCCTGCCTGAGCTTAAAGAGCAAAGGGTTGGCAAAGCTTTTCGCGCTGGCGCCAGGCCCGCGCTAACTTACGGAGTGGAGATATTGGGACTTGACAATGCTGAGTTATTGCAGCTGCGTCGTGATTACTGCAGGCAGGTCAAACCCTTCCACGGAGGCGTTTCGATCACTGCAAAGCTGGTATTAGACGGCGACCCCGCATTGCGTCAAGCTGTTGCACCAGCGTTGCAATGGAGTCGAATGGTTTGGATGGCAGTATCGCAGCCAGACACAGCAGTTGTATCCTTGCAGGTGCTCAAGTCATGGTGGGACAAGGCTTTACTCCACCTTGACACTGCAGCACTGGAATGGAAGGAAACGAGAGGTCCCCTTGTTCGCGCAGCACTGTGTGTACACAGAGTTGGTTGGACAATTCAGTCAAGTACAGTATGGAAAGATCACCGAGGAGCTGACATTCCCCTGGAGCAACTCACGCCTGGCATTCTCGAGGAGGATCTCATGGGCAAAGCCATGCAGCGTCAACTTGAGATGACCTTGGCTGTAAAATGGGGAGCGCCTCCAGGATCTCGTGTTTCGTTTGATTTGATTCGAGCAGCAGTTCGCCCCAATAGCCGTCGTCTCAATAAGCATCAGAAATTTCTGGTTCGCACGTCGGCGGTGGAAGGTCATTGGACCAGGGAGCGAGCACGACTCAGAGGTTACCAAACTGATGGTCGATGCAAGTGTGGAGCAGCAGATACGGATCACCACAGGCTGTTTGTGTGCACCTTGCCAGAGGTGATTGAAGCCAGAGCCGAATCCGAGGTGCCAGCAGCTTTTATCCAAGCAGGTATTGATCATCCAGATGAGAGATGCTACACCCAAGGCTGCTTCATCTACGCGGACAGCGACATCCCAGAGCTCGATCCAGGAGTTGAGGCGCACTTAGTCACTCCAGAAGGTGAAGATATTGATGCTGAACCTGAACAATTAGCTGAGCAACTTGTACAAGGAGACAGGTTGGAATTCGCAGTTGATGGATCCTGCAGCAAGCCTTCGCTGGTCACTCTTCAGAGAGCTGGGTGGTCTGTGGTGCTGTTGAACCCTACGGCTGACACACCAGTTGCAGTCATGTACGGCGCGGTTCCGAGAGCCATGCCCCAGTCGTCAGCGATGGCGGAGTTCCTGAGCATGGCGTTTGTTGGGCAGATCGCCGACCGGCCGTCGACGGTATATGCAGATTTTATGGCAGTGGTGAAGGCGGCTCTGACATCGAAGCAGGAACAATTGCAGGCCAGGTCAATGTACTCGTGCGTGCAGTTCTTTGGCCACCAGATGCGCGGCTACGACAACATCCAGAGCGTCCGCCACGTCAAGGCCCATAAGTCTGGCGAGCAGTACCAGGCGCTCTCGGACGAGGACAGGCGCATCACGGACGCCAACGTGGTCGCCGATGCGTTCGCCAAAAAAGCTGCGCTCTTGCACCCGTCCGCTTCTCCTGAGTTCCTTGTGAGAATTGAGGAAGCTTGCACCCATGCCAATCACTTTGTTAAGTTGTGTGCCCACGTTCTCCCGTGTTTTGAGCAAGAGGAGAGGTTTTCCAGGCTCCCCGTTTTCGCACGGTCGAGGCACACTATGAAAGATAACTGGCATGACTGGTGCAGGACCTCTATCGGCACCCAGTGTAGGAATTGTCTCAGCGTTTTGGAGCCTGGCAGAGACAGGCCCATGCTGGGCTGCAGAGGTTTGCCCAAGTTTTTGAGAGACTTCAGGCAAAATCCCCTGGGCCACCAGTTGGTTGCTGTTTCCCAGGGGAGCGTGTCCAGCTGGAGCTGCGCGGGGCCTGCCTGCACAGCTCCAGTTTTTGTTTGTTATTTGTGCGGGGCCTGGGCTCAGCAGCGTCGTAAAGATAAGCTTCGATCCCCATGCGTGAAGCCCACGTCCAAGGGTGACGAAGTGCTGCGAAACCTCAGAAGGGGAATTGGCCCGCATAAGAGGCTGGCCAAACGCATTGATTATGTTGCGCCCCTTCAGAGAGTCGCCCCTGACAGTGCCCAGCCCTCATCGAGTTCCACAAGCGTCACTCGATCGAATCCCAATTCTGTGCTGTCCTACGAGGCTCGTATGGCAGCATTGCACGCCCGAATCAAGGCAAAGGAGGAGGCTGCCCGAGGCACAGCCCCTTCCTGATAGAGCAGCGGCCACTCGCTGTTCGTCCAGTTCCAGGCGGGCGCGCGCGCGCCCGTGCTGTCAAGCAGTCATGTGACAAGGTACTCTTGCAGTCATTTAGTCATTTAGTCCTCCTCCTCCTCCTCCTCCTCCTGCTCCTCCTCCTCCTCGTCCTCGTCCTCGTCCTCCTCCTCCTCCTCCTCCTCGTCCTCCTCGTCCTCGTCCTCGTCCTCCTCCTCCTCCTCCTCCTCCTCCTCTCCCTTCTTCCACGGTCGTCGTCTTCGCCGTCGTCTTCCTCATGCGGAGGAGTGGTGAGGATACTCAGGAATATGCTTGTGAGCGTTCGGGGGGCGCGTGTCCATACGTATCCCTCGTGAGCGTTCGGAGAGCTCGCCTGTATTACATGTGATCGCGATGATGCTGCAAGTTCTTGCGCAAGTCGTCCCTTTCACGCGCTTCCCGTTCATGTCAGGAAAGGTTTCGAACACGAGCGTTTCGCTTGATACATCCTCGCCAACTCGTGAAGTTGGGGTGGCATCATAAGACGTATTTGGCTAAACATGGGCGCTTCGCCCGAGACATCCTCCAAACATGAAGATCTTGAAATCGCTCGCCTAATTTTCTGATCATCGAACATGGGCGTGTTGCCAGAGACATCCTCGAATAACATGTGATGCGCCAAGAACTCGTGCACGGCATCTGTTCGGAGCGAGCTCGGATGACGTCCAAGAAGGCCCAACAAGCGCAACGATTGAAACGCCCACGGTGTTTATCAGTATTGTTGAATAAATGGCGTGTCGCTCGATACATCCTCCAAACATTGCATTCGGACGGGTCCTCGACAGCTAAATTATTGAAAAACCCATGGGTGTTCAACTGTTGTGTTAAATACAACGCGTTTCGCTCGAGACATCCTCCCAACAAATGCCTTCTCCTCCTCATCCTCCTCCTCCCCCTCCTCCTCCTGTTCTTCCTTCTCCTCGTCCTCTTCCTCCCCCTGCCCCGCCTGCTCCTCCTGCTTCTCCTGCTCCTGCTCCTGCTCCTACTCCTGCTCCTCCTCCTCCTCCTCCTCCTCCTCTCCGTATCAGCCTCCTCCTCATCCTCCTCCTCCTCCTCCTCGTCCTATTCCTTCTCCTCCTCCTCCTCCTCCTCCTCGTCCTTTTCCGCCTTCTCCTCCCGTTCGTCCTCCCTCTCCTTCTTTTTCTCCTCCTCCTCCTCATACTCCTCCTCCTCCTCCTCCTCCTCCTCCTCCTCCTCCTCCTCCTCCTCTCCTCCTCGTCCTCGTCCTCGTCCTCCTCCTCCTGCTCCGCCTCCTCCTGCCCCTCCTGCTCTGGTCGTCGTCTTCGTCGTCGTCCTCCTCACGCGGAATGGTGAGGAGGATACTCATGAATATGTTTGTGAGTGTTCGGGGGGCGCGTGACAATATCGCCTATATCACATTTGATCGTGATGGTGCTGCAAATTCTTGTGCAACTCTTCCCTGTCACGCGCTTCCCGTTCATGTCAGGAAACATGTTATTAAAATCGAGCGGTTCGCTCGAGACATCCCCGCCAAATCGTGAAATTGGGGGTCGTATCTTAAGACGTAAGTGGCTGAACATGGGCGTTTCGCCCGAGGCATCCTCCAAACATGGAAGGATGCGCCAAATCTCGTGTAATACATCTTTTCGGAGCGATCTCGGATGACGTCCAAGATGGCCCAGCAAGCGAACATATTGAAAAGCCATGTTTTTTGCAGCTGTGTAAGAACCTGAGCGTTTCGCTCGAGACATTCTCCGAACATTGCATTCGGACGGGTCCTCGAAGGCGAAATCATTATAACACCCATGGGTGTTCAACAGTTTTGTAAAAAGCAAAGCGTTTCGCTTGAGACATCCTCCAACAATTGTTGAACTCGCGCGGGTAGTGAACTCCACCTCATATCTTTTGTGGGCGCACGGGACCCACGCGACGTCTAAACTCGCGCGCATGGTGAACTCCACCTGGTATATGTTGTAGACGTTCGCGGTGAGCGGGGACTGAAGTTGCGCGGATGGTGAATTACATTTGGTATCCTTCGTGGACGTTCGGGGTGAGCGGCACGTCGGAATTTGCGCGGATCGTGAACTCCATCTGGCTCTTTTTGCGGACGTTCGGGGTCAGCGGCACGTCTGAACTTGCGCGGATAGCGAAGTCCACCTGGTACCCCGTGTGGACGTTCGGGAAGAGCGCCTACGCGACATGCGGCCTTGATGTTCGTGTACGTTCTTGCCAAGCTCTTTGATTTCACGCGCTTCCCGTTCATGTCAAGAAAGGTTCCTCGGAATGGCGATGTCGCTTGAGACATCCTCATGAAACTGAGATCTTCGCGACATCGCGTTTAACAAAAACGAGCGGTTCGCTGGAGACTTGCTCGAAAAGTTGATCGTCGCGAAATTTTGTCGCCAGAAAGAATTTGCGTTTCACCTGAGCCATCGTCGCAAAAATGGCATGTCTCCGGGGGCGTTATACTGCCGCTGATGTTGAAAACGGCGTTATCGCTAGGGATATCCTCAGAACATGCTCGGCAGCACGGCGGACCAGAAAAAAGGAGCACGGCAGAACATTTGCATTTCGCTGGGGACATCCTCAACAATAATGACATGCTCTCAACATCGTCTTGACATCGTTCTTGAATTGCTTCAAGCGGAAGAAATGAGAGCCAACAAAGGACCGCAATATGGCTCCAAGAGCGCCCTGATGACTGCCGAACATGACGATCTCGCTAGGGATATCCTCAAACAATGAAGCAACATTCTAGCATCGTTTTGATAACTGCTGTTCTAACCTCGTCTTGGGATTGCTCTTGAACAGGCTTCCAGACGGCCCAAACCAGGCTTCTATAACTGACGAGTTAGCTAGGGCCATCCTCAAAAACAGATGTGTGTGTGACATCGCATTGGCATGTTTTGATGGCGTCGAGGCAGCCTCAAACGAGCCCCAAACGAGGCCCAATATGACCCCAGGAGCGCCCTCGAGATTCCTCAAATTTAGCATTTCGCTCGAGACATCCTCACCGAAATGAGTTGTTCGCAACAGCGCCTTGCACACACACACACACACACACACACACACACACACACACACACAAGCATTTCGCCTGAGACATCCACCAGAACATGAAAACCGCGAATTTGACAAACGTGTGGAAATGGATGTATCGCCTGAGACATCCTCGAAACATGAGATGCTCAAAAGGCTGATGTAAGATCATGCGTGTTAACACTTGGCTTTTCGCCTGAGGCATCTTCAGAAATGGGCAGGACCTCGGCGACCCAGCACGCAGAAGCACGGCAGAACGCGCGAGAGCACGGCAGAACACACAGGAGCACTGCAAAACACACAGGAGCACGACAGAACCCAAAGAACACACGGGAGCACGGCAGAACAAACAGGAGCACAACAGAGCAAACAGGAGCACGGCAGAACACACAGGAGCACGAGGAACACGGCAGAGCACACAGAATGCATATGAACACGGCAAACAACACACAGTAGCACGGAAGAACACGCAGGTGCACGGCAGAACACACAGAACACAGAACATACAGGAACACGGCAGACCACAGGAGCACGTTAGAACAAACAGGAACACGGCAGAACACAGGAGCAGGAGGAGCACGGCAGAGCACGGCAGAACAAGCAGGAACACGGCAACACACACACACAAAACACATAGGAGCACGGCAGAACAAGCAGGACACAGGAGCACGGCAATACACATAGGAGCACGGCAGAACACAAAGGTGCACGGCAAAACTGACGGCAGAACACGCAGGAGCACGGCAGAACACACAGGAGCACGGCAGAACACGCAGGATCACGAGGAGCACAGCCGAACACACAGAGTACACAGGAGCACGGCAGAACACAGGAGAACGGCAGATCACACACAGGCACGGCAGAACACACAGGAGCACGGCAGAACACATAGGAGCACCCCGCCTTTAAGGCCCCACCAACCAACCAACACATAGGAACACGGCAGAGCAGGACCATGGCAGAATACACAGGAGCACGGCAGTACACACAGGAGCACGGCAGAGCACGCAGGAGCACGGCAGAACACATAGAACATCATTTTTCCGTAGCCATTTTGGCTCAGCCGTGCCTGGGCGCCCTCGGGCAGCGATGGCGCGGGAGAGTCTGCGCGGGGTGGTTGCGGTCCGCTTCGCTGCAGACCGGCTTGTCCAGCGGCTCCAGCGTGAGCTGCAGGAGGCCAAGGAGAAGCTGGCGAGGGCGGAATTAGAGCTGGTGCACCTCAAGGGTCTGCTGGCGGATGAGGTCAGCCAGAGAGTGCAGCTCATTGTCCCTGTGCTGAAGGCCAAGCTTGGCGACGGGGTGGTCCAACCACTGGTGCAACGGAGGCGTAATGTGGCTTCCCACGTCTTCGATGTCACGGCGGAGGAGATCGCGACGGCGTCGCCGCAGCGGCTCAACGCCATGCAGCGCGGTGGCAAGTCCCCCCAGTTGGAAATCGAGGTCGAGGTGTTCGTAGCGGAGCCTGGTGTAGCCCTGCCCGCGGTGCCGTGGGCGCACCCGTCGCAGGCCGCCGTGACGCGCGCGCCCCTGCGGTCCTCGGCGAGGCCGCTCATCCTTCGGCCGCCGGGTGAGTGGAGCCGAGTGGGCCGCCAGCCGAGCGGCGAGGAGACCGCCATCGCGGTGCTCGCGGGCTTGGGCTGCGGGCCCTTGGCTCAGGCGGACATCGCAGCGAAGCCTCAGGTTTGCGGTGCTGCTGGCGCTGGGACGCCGCCGCCGCTGCTGGAACACCTGAGTGGGCAGACTGGAGAAAGCGTGGAGCCCGAGGCCGCCGAGCTTGCGGCGTCCTGGGACCTGGACGCCGTGCCGACGAGCGAGGCGAGCAGCGGGAGCTCAGAGACCAGAACTGCAGATGGTGGTGCTGCAGATGCTGGGACGCCGCCTCCGCCGCGCAGCGGGCCTGGGGAGCTCGGCGTGGTCGGAGGCCCAGCCTCTTTGCGCGCATCCGCGTGCCTTGGCTGTGATACTGGCGAGTGCTCCTTCGGCGGGAAGTCTGAGGAGGACCTCTCTGGCGAGAATGGGTTTGATGCTGGCGAGCGGGCGGCCGATGCCGACGCTGTCACGGCGTGCACCGCCGCTGCACCGCCCGCTGAGGGCAGTTTGGTCGTCGCCACCTACCTCCTCGAGAACCCCGCGGCGCTGCTCAGTGGGGGAGGTCCCGATGCTGGCGGCGGAGAGGATGAGGCGGCGCCCGCGCTGGGTGCGGCCTCGGACGACGGTGCTGTCCTGGGTTTCCTCAGCGAGGTCTGCCTCGCAGCGGTGGCGGCCGCGGCCCGCGGGCCGTGCGCGGCAGTGGACGCGCTGCTTAGCCTCGCCGAGGCCCGCACCAAGGTATGGCTGCAGCAGAGGGAGCGTACACTCGGCGACAGGGCAGTGGTCGAAGCCCGAGCTGAGGGCTTACTGATGCAGGGAGGAGTTCCAGGAGCGCTGCTGGAGGCCGCCGCCGCGGCCAAGGCGGCCTTCGAGGGAGATGCGGCGGGAGCTGGCACGCCGCCGCTTCCGCAGCTCGAGGCGCGTGGCGGGGCCGAGTCCAGAGCCGCCCTCGGAGTGCAGGAATCGCGAGAGGTGAGTGAGTGAGTGAGTTGGCGTGCAGTTGCATTCGGTTGTGTCCGTGTGTAGAGCTGTTTTGCCTGTGAGTGAAGACTCCTGTGTTCAGTCGCAGTCGAGTTCGCGGTGGGCGGTGGCCCAAGGCGGCCCCGCTGGGAGGGCGAGAGGCGGCCCAAGGTGGCCCCTCTCGGGTGGGTGGCCCTGCGGGGCCCCCGCGAGAGGCGGCCCTAGGCGGCCCCTCTCGGGTGAGCGTGTCTTTTGGCCTTTTGGCCCCACCACTCCGCCTTGAAGGCCCCGTCTTTAACTTTAACTTTAACTTTAACTTTCACACATAGAACATCGATTCACACAATCGCACCCACAGACACACGCAAATAGGCACACGCGCATAGGCTCACGCACAAAGGCACACGCACACGCACACAGACACACACACACACACACACACACTGACACACACTGACACACACACACACACACACGCACACACACACACACACACAGGCAACATACGTTCACGCAGACCGCAGGAGCACGGCAGGGCAGCACGGCATAACACAGCAGTGCCGCAGACCCACGCACGGACACACATGAACATATTCCACGCACGCACGCGCACGCGCAAACGCACGCACGCCACGATACACTTGCGCAACGCACACTAAGAACGTAGGATATCTCATAAGCCCAGGACACAAAATGACGCTTCCCGTTCTTGTCCGGTCAGGTTTCTGTTCGATGAAAACCGAAGTAAAATCAAATTCGGCGTGGAACAAATGCGTTTCGCGCGTGCCCGCTCGAGGAAAATGCGCCTCCCTATCTCGGATCCTCGATAAATAACCGGGTTTTCCCTAGAAAAAAAGGGCGGGGCATTTTCAGCAGAATCTTAAAAAAAACACGTAATCTGGAGACACGACAAGGACATAAGAAAGTGAACATATGTTGACTTTTTGCGTGCCCGCTCCAGGATGGCGCGTCCTGCGCGCAGAAATTCTGGGAACGTCTCGAGCGGAACGCTTGCTTTGCAAAATTTGACGGGCCTGGGCGCTCCAGGATCCCCAGGGGGTTCTGGGAACGCAAATCGAATGTAATTTGCGAGCGGTCGCCACTTCGGGAGCGCGGATGCCGCGTAAGTTACCAGGGATCGTGGCCCTGGGAGCGCGGATGCCGCGTACTTTACAAGGAATCGTGGCCTTGGGAGCGCACATCCAAGGTAATTCACAAGGGATCGCGGCCTTGGGAGCGCAAGTCCAGCGTAATTTACCAAGGATCCTGGAACTGGGAATGCGGACGCCGTACAATTTACAAGGGCTCGTGGCCCTGGGAGCGCGGATGCCGCGTACTTTACAAGGGATCGTGGCCTTGGGAGCGCAAAGCCAGGGTAATTTACGAGGGGTCGTTGCCCCGGGAGCGCGGGCGCAGCGTAATTTACTAGGGAACGTGGCCCTCAGAGTACACAATGTAATTTACTATGGAGCGCGGCCTTGGGAGCGCGGACGCCGTGTAATTTACCAGGGATCGTGGCCCTGTGAGCGCGGACGCAGCGTACTTTACGAGGGATCGTGGCCCTGGGAGCGCGGACGCAGCGTACTTTACAAGAGATAGTGGCCCTGGGAGCGCGGACGCAGCGTAGTTTACGATGGATCGTGGCCCTGTGAGCGCAGACGCAGCGTAGTTTACAAGAGATAGTGGCCCTGGGAGCGCGGACGCAGCGTAGTTTACGATGGATCGTGGCCCTGGGAGTGCGGACGCAGTTTAATTTACAACGGATCGTGGCCCGGTAGCGCGGACGCAGCGAAATTTACAGGGGATCGTGGCCCTGGGGGGGCGGACACAGCGTAATTTACTAGGGAACGTGGCCCTGGGAGCGCGGACACGATGTAATTCACTATGGAGCGCTGCCCTGGGAGCGCGGACGTAGCGTAGTTTACAAATGGTCGTGGCCCAGGGAGCGTAATTTACGAGAGATCGTGGCCCTGGGAGCGCGGACGCAGCGTAGTTTACGAGGGATCGTGGCCCTGGGAGCGCGGACGCAGCGTAATTTACGATGGATCGTGGCCCTGGGAGCGCGGACGCAGCTTAATTTGCGAGGTATCCTGGCCCAGGGGGGGCTGACACATCGTAAGTTACAAGGCAACGTGGTCCTGGGAGCGCGGACGCAGCGTAATTTTTGATTAGGGAGCGCGGCCCTGGGAGCGCGGACGCAGCGTAGTTCACAATGGATCGTACCCAGGGAGAGCGGACGCAACATACTTTACGATGGGTCGTGGCCCTGGGAGCGCGGACGCAGCTTAATTTACAACGGATCGTGGCCCTGGGACGCGGTGGCTGCGAAATTTACGATGGATCGTGGCCCTGGGGGAGCGGACACAGCGTAATTTACTGGGGAACGTGGCCCTGGGAGCGCGGACAGAGTGTAATTCAGTATCAAGCGCGGCCCCGGGAGCGCGGACGCAGCGTAGTTTACGAGGGATCGTGGCCCAGGGAGAGCGGACACACCATAATTTACGAGGGATCGTGGCCCAGAGAGAGCGGACGCAGCGTACTTTACATGGATCGTGGCCCTGGGAGCGCGGACGCAATGTAATTTACGAAAGATCCTGGCCTGGATCAAGGACGTCCCGTGGCACGTTCCCTGACGTGGCACGTTCCGTGGCGCGTCCCGTGAAGTCGCGCGGCGCGTCCCCTGGCCCGTCCCATGGCACGTTCCGTAGCGCGTCCCCTTGGCACGTCCCCTGGCGCGTCCCTTGGGACGTTCCGCGGTGCGTTCCCCTGGCATGTCCCCCTGTCAATTAGCTCTGGGGCAGCTACTATGTGCTCAGGCAGCTCGAGCTCAAGATCCAGATCACTTCGGTCAGAACTCGGATGCAAAGGAAGGCTCGATCCACAACGCTGTAGAGCACAGTCGCGGCACGGCACATCACAATTCAACACTGCGCAGCACAGCACAGCCCTCGGCACGGTACATCAAGAAAGATACACTCAGCATTGCACTTGCCCGTCGCCCAATCAGGTGTCTTGAAACCGCTGCCACGCCGCACACTTTTATACTCCTTTCCGGGATCGTGGGTCGATCATGTTGACGGTCCTGGGGCCCGCTGAGGGCCCACACGGAGGCCGAAAGGAACGAACCACGTCCCGGCATCATTTTGTTCACACCGCGAGGGGGTCTGGGAAGCGCGGCTCTCTTCGCCCCACCGGAGGGGCCCCGGGACACACAAATAAATAGACACAAATAACAGGATGCCCAATATTTTGTTATATTTTCTGGGTTTTTCTTCCCCCCCCACTTTCCATATTTCCCCATATTTTCTGGGGAATCGCCGACTCAGTGTGTCTGTGTGTGTTCTTTCCCCTCCTGACAGGAGGCAGCCTCGGTGCGGGGCCCGGCCGCGCCGGCCTCCGGGGGTAAGCTAATGTGTGATGGGCATGCGTGCGCCGCCAGCGCGCACGGATGCTCCGCGCACGAGGTGGTCACCCTCCGGGCAGGGTGCGCACGCCTGCCCCTTGTCCACCCCTCCCGTGGAAGCCACCCCGAGATCCAACGCACTGGAAAGATCCACACGGCGGCTTTTCTCACTCTTCGGCCTCCAGGGGCCCTCGCCGGGCCCCGGGCCGTCAGAAAACAATTCGGGATGAGGACTGGGTCCTGGGGAATCGGTTGAGACTTCCGGAGACCCCGCAGTGAACAAAATCACGACGTCGGACCTCTGGGCGTGCACGCGCCCGCCCCGACAGCTGGGGGCCTGCTACCTTACTAGCGGGCCGTCGGCGCTGCAGCACTTGGCGCCGTGGTCCTCTCGCGATGCGGGGCCTGGAGCTCTCGGCAGGGCCGCTGGCACCGGACTCTCGCGGCTGGCCCCCGCGGCCTCGGTTCCCCGAACGGTGCCTGCGCTGAGGGGTTTCCAGTCGTCGTCTGGAACATGGCTTGCCGGCGCACGCATCTTGCCTCCTGCCTAGGGCGGCGAAATCTATACATGCCCACTGCTCTCTGGCCAGGCCCATCCTGAACCCAGCAGCGGTGTATACGCCACGCCCTCCCGGCTTGGCCAGGGAGCAGTGGACGTGTATAGATTTCGTCGCCCGACTGCTGCCGTTGCTCTCCTGGATCGTCCACCAAGTGGACCTTTTGGAGGAATCTCGGGCATGTGTGCACAGATTTTCAGACAGTCTCTGCCCACGGAGCCGGCGACGCCGGTTATACCTTGCTCCTCGGGCTGTCGACGCCACCGTGCTGTCGAACACACACTCATGCACGCGATCTTCAACCACTGTGCTGTCTGGGCACGGTTCCTGTCTGTCTGACATGTCTTGTTGAAGACGGAGGGCAGCTGAGGCGATGACGCGCAACCGCACAAGTGACGCATGAACTCCGTGGGCAGAGAGAGCTGACACTATGCACTGCCAAAGAACCACATGGAGGTTTGGGAGGCGGAGGGGCAACACCAACTTCTTCCCCACGACTGGCCCAAATTCGGCCAATACTCCCGCAGAGGATCTTCAGATTTTCCCGGACGGCCCCAATGCCTTCGCAGGAGCGCCAAGCTGGCCCCAGGAGGCCCCAAGAGGGGCCCAACAAATCCCAAGATGTGTTCATGAAGCGCCCAAATCTGGCCCGACAGACCAAGAGACAGGCCCCAGTGTTGAGCCACAGATCTCCGATTCGCTCACCACTTGGCAGATTTGCGCGCGAGTTTCCCCTGGGGGGGGGCACAGTTCCCCGCTCTCCTGGCTCAACAGCTGCTGCATCCTTACATTGAAAACGCCAGCTGGCTAGAACAAGGTTGTCCACTTGAGTCTCCTGCTCTCGCCACCCCTAACCTTCCTGACCTCCTTTTCAGAATCATCATCCTGCCCCTCCTCCCTCGTCCTCCGCCGTATTCACATTACAGTGGTATTAATTATCGTATCCTTTATCATGATGTCTCACGTCTTCTTCTCCATCCTCTTCGCAAGATAACGATATTCCACCTGTTCCGCTGTACCCTTCCCGGCGGGCACCCAGTTCGCCCAGAATGTCTTCACGGCTGCCCTCTTCCGTAGGTCGAGTGGCGTAAGTTGTTCGACGCCGTTCAAATCAACGCACGTCACCCTTTGTACTTAGCTTGGCGGTCAAGGCTTAAGCGTACTAGAAGCTCCAATTAGTGTTTGGTGTTGAGCTTAGCCTGTCAACATAATGTATCAAATCGCTTCGCTCATTCCGCCGGCCCTCATTGTGTCATCGCTGGCGCTTGCCTGCGCTTCCGTTGCCCATGCGGCGCTGCTTGGCGGTGGTATTTTTCCGGATAGGGCTCGAGCCCAGGGTTCTCTTTCAGAGGTTTCACCCACGGCCTCGACGGCTGTAGGGCTGGCGAATCTAATCTGCGTTGAATAACAAGGTCGAGTAGGGCCGGCGAGTCGAAAACGCACTGGTAAGCTTAGATATATGTTCCGCCTTAGGCGCTCCCATATCCCAGGCTTTGGCTCATATCGCATGAGCAAGAGAGCGAGACGAAGCATGGGATCTGGAGTAAAGGATAGAAGGGGCATCGTCAATGGAAAAGGTATTTTCCGATCTCAGATACAAGTCGTGCGCCTCGGTGAGGCACAGTCACATATTAGGCCGGGCCCGGCTTGAGCCAGGCACGGCCGCGGTGCATGCTCGATATACATCTCGCCTTTAACCTTCTCCGTTTAAAGTCGGAGGGGGAGGAGACGAGCAAGCACCGCACTTCTACATTACACGGAAAAACAGTGCTAGGCAACAGCGGCTGCCTACAAGGCAAGGGCGCGCGAGTAGCCTCGCTACCGGCGAGTTTCCTCGCTACTAGAGCGCACCTGCATGCGGGTTTCCCCGCTAGCTCGGGAGGCAGGGCCGTCCTGAGACGACCTGCCCGCCCTATACGGAGTATGTTTCTTCAGCTCGTGCTTGAAGGATTGCTGGCCGGCCATTACTTGTAGGAGCAACGCGCGGTCAATACTACCTTTGGTATGACCATCGGCAGTCATATCCCGCGTGTCACACCATTGAACGCTTTCAACGATTCCGCGCTCCATCATCTGGCGGATCCAGCTAATGTGCCCAAGCAGAGTACATTCTGTGGGCTTCTTCAGATCTTTGCTAGACAAAGACTTGAAGACAGACTCGGCATCAATAGTCAGAGTGACTTTGATACATAGACCACCCATTTCCAATATGTTCTTTAACTGTGTGGGGGTCAATGGTCCCGAGTGTAGCTCGTGGAGCGTTACAATGGTCGGGTAGCAGTCTTCCAAGTTGTGGGCTGCTGCCAGTGTTTCCGCAGAGTAGCTCGAACGCACCTGCAGTCGATGAGACTTGCAGTATGCGTCCACCAGGTGCACGACGGGTTTCCCCGATTGCGTGTGGCCACGCCTCAGCAGGTTAGCCCCGCGGATACCATAGCCTTTGACTTCGTCGTCTTCATCTCCGTTGAGACGACGATAGCCAGAATCGCTATGCAGGTCGACTTCTCCTGTTGGAGTCATAGCTTGATACACGATCTTCTTCGGACCTGCCTGCAATTTCCTGGTAACCGCGTTTAGTCGTCGTACCTGGATGTTTGTCGGTTCCTGGATACGTTGTAGTGAGACAACATAGACCATCAGCCATACCTGCGTGATCAACGCATAGGCTAGAGCGCCACGAAGACTGACGAACATATCAGAAATCGTCTTTGTCGCTTTGCTCTCAGGATCAGCGCCTGTGAGTTCTGGATGTGTGATAGGACGAAGCTGTTTGATGTATTCGTCCTGATCAAGAGTGACGCTCCCATCATCGGTCTTGTTGTACCGAACGGCACAGTTTGTGTATGTGTGCTTGTTCAGTTTGCACTTTCCAAACGTATCTTCAACACACTTGACATACTTGTCAATAGCATCTTCCTTCCCAGTCATATTGATGCCATCAACGTGTTTGGCGGTCAAGAGGTTTGAGCTCATCTCGAATTCTTCGTCGTATGAAGTAGGCTGTAGTCCAAAGCTCCTAGTGATGGACCTGAGCTTCAACGAGAATGCCCTGGGAGCATCCTTCGCGCCCGTCCCCGGCTTCAGACACCGAAGACAATGCTTTGATTCGTCATATGACTCAAAGCCTGGCAGTGTGCGAAGGACAGCTGCTGACCCAGGAGGTAGTGTGAAGCACACCACACGCTCTTTCTCGCCCGTTGCCGCGGCGAGCTCGCTATAGGTCAGTCCCTTCAAGAAAGCCATGTTGATGTCCAGGGAAGCGATGATCCAAGCTTTGTTGCATGCAGCAGAACTTGCGAGCAGTCTCTGGCTTGACCTCCTTGCCGTGCCAGAGAAGGTTTCGACATCGAAGGCTTCAATGTCCATGAAGCCACGGAGTACCAAGCGTAACCTGATCGTCCGTTCCATTTCGCCCTTTTCGTTCTTGACAAATTTCCATTTGTATACGTAGCGTGAAGTCATGATGTTCGACGCTTTGCTCAAGTCAGTCATCTGGAAGCATTTGTTGTCAAGCCAAGTCTTCAATTCTGTGTAAAGGGCTTTGGAAACTTTGACCGGATTCGCTTGAATGTCGGCCTTCGTGAGTAGATCGTCTTCCTTGACGACCGCGGCACGTTTGGAGGCAGCACTAACGTATACTCGCATAGTTGTGACGCTGCTGTCATCCAACAATCGGCGTTGCTGCTCGGACAGGACGACTTTGGACATGTCTGCTGTGAAGCAAAGCTCGATGTACTTCCCGTGCTCGTCGGAATCCAGATCATATTTGCTGTCCGGATCCGTGGAGCACAAAGGAACGTAGTAAGAAGTGTCCATGTCGTATCCTGGCGGGTGACCCCGCTCCGGCAAGTGGCCTTGCACATCTTCACAGGTCGTAGAGACTAACACACACACTGTGTGTCTGTCATGTATGTCGGAACTGTATGCATGGCTTCTTCTGTGTCAGCTTCAAGGAGTGTTCTGTCATCCATCAATTCAGCATACCACGACTTCAAGACGAAGGCATCCAGGTCTTCTTCTGTTTCCTCTATAATGGTCGGGAGCCGACCATCATTCTCCGCAGGAGGCTGCTCAGGAGCAGCTGCTGGAGGTGACTCGCTTGGTGGTGGACCATCAGCGAGTTCCTCAAACTTAGTGAGGTCTCGGTCAAATCCAGCAGGCGGCTTCTTGGATTTAAGACACTGGATGATGCGTGAGTGTGTAGATCCTGTGATGTCGTAGATGTTCAAGGCAGTGCCCTCAGCCTCATAATAGTGAAAGCCAGGGGTCACATCATTATCATAGTGCACTAGTGTACAGCTGTCTGCATAGGGTGCAGCAGGCAACTTCGTCAGGCTCTTAGCAAGTCGTACAGCAACAACGTTTTCAATGCGAAAATAGTTGCGTATGAGGTACTGAAGAGCCAGGTGCACCTTAGGCGAAAGCCGGCTCGCAGCTGTCATCTGCAGCCGGCCCTGTTTCGCTGGTAAATATCCGAAAGTCATGGCGGGTTTCCCCGCTGGCAGACCGGCAATAAAGGCCAATACTGTCCGAAGGGCCGTATTGTCCGATCCTATCTCGCGGACCATCAGTGCTTCGATGTACAGCGTATGTCGTGTGTCAGGATACTGTACTCGCACTTCGCGACTACCGACCTTCACGATGACCTGGCCTCGGTCAGGTTCGTTGCGGATGACCGGGTATGGACCACTCCATCCACCCCAGTCGTCTTTCGTGGTGGTCGGGCGATGATAGTCCACGAGATCTCCCTCTTTGTAGTGAAATTCACCCGTAGCAGTAGTCTTCGTACGGAGAGCCCTGTTCGTCTTGGCAACCGCAGTGGCCTGCGTGATTGCCTCCAGACTAACCCTCCTGATTGTCTCCTCCCTTGAGTGATCTGATGATTCAGCGGACTGATCATGATCCAAGACAGGGAAATCGGGAAGCATAGCTGGTTGTCTGCCGTACAGCGCATTATACGGAGAAACTTCGTTGTAGAAGGTAAATGCGCTGCTGGCAAACAAGGCTTCATGTAAAAGACGAGTGAAATTCAGAGGAATACTCAACCTATTCAATTCTTCTCCCATCACATGTATGAGGTGTCGCAGGATGCCATTCCTAGCTTCGATAGTCGTGGCGTGTTGGCCACGCGCTCGGATACGAAGCTCTGTTCCCTTGGATTTAAGGATGGCCTTTGCTGTATCGTTATTCAGTGCTCCTTCCCCATCGGAGTATAAGATCTTGGCAGGGCCATGTTGCATCCAAGTTGTGTGATAGGCATCGAGAACAGTATGCATAGTCTTATCAGGAATCTCTGTGCCAGCTGCCCAGCGAATACAACGGTCGATAATGTGAAAAACAATATGTTCCTGTTTGTAAAAGAAAAGATCACATTCGACTTCCTCGTTGAAACGTCCTGGCAGTGACACAGAAGGCATCACCGTGTTGCCTGGTTTGTCCCAGGCACGACATTCTCTACACGAGTCGCAAATGCCTTTGATCAGACTCAAACGGGTTTCACCCAGACCAGCCTTAGTTAGAATCTTCCGCATTTTTGGCTCCTTGGCATGAAACCATCTCAAGTGGAGCTTGCGGAGTTCTCGCTGCACTACAGCTGGGTCAAAGCTGCGCAGGTTTTGAAGGCTGAGCTGAACGTCGAAGCGAGTCCAATCAGGAAGCCTTGGCCTTGGCCTCGGCTCTGCTTGTGGCTGCGGCGGCGGTGGAGGATCTCCTCCCTCCATGCGTCCGCGCCTTGCTGCAACTTGTGGCAGTCTGCGGTGATCGTCAGAGCTACCAGCGCCAGTGGTGTTACCATGAGCTCCCTCGGCCCTGGCAATGTCATGGCTGCTGGCGCCTGCGGTTGGGTCGCCCTCGCCGGGCCGTGGCGGCCTAGGCGCGCGCATGCGCGCTTTCGCGGCCGGCGCCGCCTTTGCGGCTGGCGCCGCTTTTGCGGCTGGAGCCGCCTCCGCGGCTGGCGCCGCAGGAGCGGCTTGCCCCGCTGGGCGCGGCTGACCAAAGTTATCTGGCAGTTTCCATTTTTCGGCGAATCTACATTGGCCAGATATCTTGGTATGGTGAGGATTGCTCTTCTGATATTCCTTCTTACAGCTCGGACAGTCCCAATAGTATGGTTCAACATCATACCATCGACACATCTTCGGATCCCTGCTGTGTCTTGGTGATTGTTTGTAGTTGTTGTCTACGCAGCCAGGACGCCCAAGACCACCAGGTGGTGGTCGCCAGATTTCTCGGTTTGGGTGTCTCCGGATTGTTGGGTCGTCCAAGTCGTAGCCAGCACTGTTTGTTACGAACGCATAACTGCGTTCGCGATTCGCGAATGGATCGCGACCGTAAGCAAACAGATCTTTGGCGATTTGCACCGCATCAACGATCAGTGACTGCATTCGGTAGGTATACTGTGCCGCCCTTGCTAGTTCTTTGTTGCAAGCATTGGCGTGCACATGATTACCTGGACAACGCTTGCCTCTGAAAGGTGCCAACAACTCTTCTTTGTTTGCCATCATCTGTGTTGGCTTGCGGATGTATTGTCCAAACGAATCTTTGAGACCAGTCGTGCACTGATCAATAATCGTTTGGCAAGTGACCTTGCGTTGTGCCAGTTCCTTCCATGGCTGGATCTCATCCACCCACGTGCCCATTGGTTGTTCCCTGAGAAAGAAACGTCTTAGGTCGTCTTGTAATAGAGCGACTGTTCCACAGAACGTGATATGAGGCAGGTCCTCTTTGTGGTGTTTAAGCCACGTATCATGATTGACCTGTGCATTGAAGTAGGAAGGAAGTCCAGTAGTTCTGCAGCTTGGCTGCAGAATCGTGATCTTGACAAAGCAAGTCTTGAGGTAGTGAAGGACTGCCCTTTGTACTTCCAAGTTTCCAAGGTCAACCATAGATATCTTATCAAGGTTCCCGCCCGACGAGAGTCCTCTCTTGAAGGCTAATATGGATATACCACCCTTGCCCCCACATAATTCAAGCATGTCCACTTGATTGTTTCTGCCGTAGCATAGTGACTGGACCATCGAGAAGACATCGGCATGTGAGTCAGCGGGTTGCCCCGCCGGTAACATCATGAAGATGTCCTCTGATTCGCTGTCCGAGTCCGAGTCATCAAGAGGAACGTCGTTGAAATATGTGGAGCAGTCAAGCCCTTTGAGGTCCTCTCCACAGTCGTCGTTACCGTCTTCCACTTTCTTCGGGATTTTCTTCGGTTTGATGCCAGCCTCTTTGTCAGCTTTCTGCTTTTCTTTTTGCTTTATCCTGGCATCCGTGGGCAACGCAGTTTCCGCGGAGAGATTCGCTGCGGAGAGATCCGTTGCGGAAGGATCCGCTGTTAAGTCAGGAAATGGCGGAATTTCAGGAAAGTTGGTGGGTCGCGTTTGGCAGCGCTCAATCGAAGGGGGAGGAGACCGATCGTCATCGACGATCGTCACACGCTTTGGGCGTGGCCTTCGCGACTCACCATCGCCGTGAAGAACTGGAGCCGGAGGCTCCCAGTATAACCGAGTACTGATGTTTGTAACCCCATCAGGTAATGGAGCTACATAATTGTACCCAGTCGGCTGATCCTGGATTTTGATATCTTGAACGATCTTATTCGTGTCCAGGTCGGTCGTGACTCTACGAACAACATGGTCCCATTGAGGGCCCTTTTGTGGACATTGAACGTAGTGTCTTACCCTTTTGTCAACGCGCGTACACACACTGAGGTGTACCGCACTCCGCTCATTCCTAATCATGTTGGCTTTATCGAGTTGATCAAGGAAGCGTGCAGTGATGATAGCCAAGGTTTTATGCCGGAACTCGGCACGTTGCTGATCTTGGCCATACCAATCCAAATCATGTTCTTTGTGTGAACCACAAGTACATCTCCATAAGTTTATCGGTATATGAGGACAATATGTAGCAACTTGTATATAAGACCCACTGGGATATTTACTGGAGCGGTCAAACTTGATACCGAAATGACAGAGTCTCATTCGTATAATGCTTAGCTTCAAATCTTCGATAACATCTTTGATCGGACCCTGTTTCCAGAAATACCCGGGTGGCCCCAGGATAACAATCTGCATTCTCAGAGCACGCGCTTTGATCAGGAGATTTTGTATACGTTGATAGTGTGGTCCCGCCCTCTTTCCTGGAGTACGAACGTACCAATCAGAGGGTGTGGCCACCCACAACATATTATAGTCTCCTGCCAACAAATTTCCCAAATACTGTGTTCCAGTTGAAGTCATTACCTCATTATGGGTAATCCGGTCACATATATAGCCACGGGTTCGGAGTTCAGCGCAAGCTGTGCGAATATCTTCGATGACAAGACATTTTGAATGATATTTTTCCTCTCGGGCCTCAGCGCGGCCAACGTATGTAGCGAGGAGGCCGGCATTCGGCTTCTCTTCGCAAGCGAGCGCCGCCGGCGCGCCCGCCTGCCCCCGTCAGCGGCGGTCGTGAGACCAAGTTGCCGCTTGGCTCGGAGGCATGCTGTTAGCGGATGACTCCGCAGGCGTTCGCTCGGCGGGTGACCCCGCAGCTGGTGTGGCCACGCTCGCAGACAGAATCGGCGGATTGTTTTCAGAAATGTCAAAGTATTCCGTCCGATCCGTAGCGTGACCCACGATCTCCACGCGGGTTGGCCCCGCAGAGTCCGACGAACCTCCGCCCGTGTGGCTTGGTGGTGGTGGCGGCGACGCGGGTGGCCCCGCTGGATCCTCAGGCGTCCATTTGCTCACCGCCTCCTGGACTGCCCAGAAAATCTTGGACTTCAAGGCAGCCTTCACGTGTGGCCCAGTCCCTTCGGGACCCTGTCGGCCCTCCCACCAGCTGTTCAGCGTCCTGTTCACGATCAAACGGGTCGTGTCCTCCAGGAGCTGCTTGTCGATGTACGGCTCGACGATGTACGTATCGGTCGTGAAGGTCGCAGACTGTCCCGTCGCGGGTGGCCCCGCTGTTGCTTCGGCGGGTGGCCCCGCACTGACGGGGTCCTCTTCATTCTCCGTCTCGGTGTAGCCATCTCGACTGCTGCGGATCGTGAAGGTGTTCGTGACCGTGTGGCTCTTGGCCCCTTCGTACAGCCCGCAGGGAATCGCGAGATGTCCCGAGGGAGTCTTCTTCGCCTTCAGGACCTTGGCGCCTCTTCCCAGCTTCAGGGTGTAGTCACCACTGGGAAAGATGACCTTCTGGTAGCCCGGCTTCAACACGATGATCGTGTCACGTGCCTCCATGGCTCCTAGGCCCCAGATGGCTGGGAGATTGGCACCCGAGCCTTCTGCGATGTTGGAGGCATACTCCTCAATACGGGGGCTCGCCTCGTTGGCATACTGTACCCCGATCTTGAACTTGCCCATCTTCCGACATATCGCAGCGCCCTCCCCAACACCATTGATGTAGAGGGTCTTGCTCAGGGTGCAGATGGCAGGTCGGTAGTTGTACCTGGCCATTATCTCCTGGAAGGTCCGCGCCGTGTTGGATCCAATGATGTTCACATTAGAACCAATGTCCAGCATGAACGAGATACAGGGCATACCATCTTCATCAGGAAAGAATGTCCCATTGCGCGCTGCAAGAGCGACCTGTACGCCAGTGTGGTCGTTGGTGTGGTACGTGATCTGCGATCCGAGTGTACCCCTCAACAGGCGCTGTTCAAGAACCCATTGACTCATGGTCAGCTCGGTGCACCACATCTGATCGTACTGGCGGCGCTCCTCCACAGTAATCGGTTCCTGCTGGAGGACCCAATAGTTTGCAGATAGCGTGGACATCCACTCGCCTCCTGGTGGCAGCGTGTCTGTATCGTCACGCGCGTAGGTCAGCCCCTCTGTGTCAATCATGAATGTGGTATGAAACTGGGCTGCCTCTGCGCTCTCAGCGCTTGCCCGGCTTCTGGCGCTGACCGGGCTTGCCACTCGAGAGGTCCTGGTTGATCCAGTTGGCCTTCGAATCCCGCCTCCGCTCCTGCCACTCCGCCTGATGTTGGCCTCCATGGTCCTCAGGAAACCTGGGTTTGGAGGTCCGTTTGCGGGTGGCCCCGCTTGGGCGGCGGGAGCCGCTTCAGCGGGTGGCCCCGCAGCTGGGGGCTCCTGCGCTCGGAGCGTGGACAGGATCGGCATCTGAATGCCTTGTTCTGGCGCTGGCCAGGGGTATGCCTGTGCAGCTGGGGCACGTGCGGATGGCTCCGCTGATAGAGCGACTCGAGCCTCCAGTGCCTCCACTGCTTCTCGTAACCGACGCATTTCTCGGGCATCTGCAACGTACCTTTCCTGCTGGCGCGCTTGGTCCGACTCAGCGTCGCGCTGTCCAGCATACGGGAAGTGTGCTATCACTATGCCCGGTCCACGACATACGGCACAGGGGGCCTCATTCGACGCACCTGGCCGCTGATTGCGGACGTGCTGCTGTGCAACACGGTCCCAGCATATGTCGTGAAAGAAGTGCCCGCGCGCCAGTCTCCACACTGTAGTGCCCATCTCGTAGTTGTCCATGCAGATTGGGCACTGAGTGAAGTTGTAGTCTGAAATGACTGGAGCAGGCACGTCAGGGCGAGTCCGAGCTTGGCGCTCGAAAGTGGTTTCGCCCTCCCGATATGGCGTCGGTGGCGGCCGTCTGTCTGGCCGTTCAGCGGGTGGCCCCGCTTCTGCGGGCGTCCCCGCTTGGGCCTCGCGCTCAATCCTTCTCTGGATCGCGCGTTGTTGGCGCAGCCTGGTGTTGTCCCGAGCCTGCTGCCTGGATGCCAGTATCGCTTGCTGCGTGTTGTGCACGTCGCGGATGTAGTCTGGCATGCTGCCCATAGCGGCTGGCACCGCGAGACCAGCTGGCTGAACTATGGTCTCGGGGTCCGTCGGTGTGGGCATGTAGGCGCAGTGCGGCATAGACTGCGCATCGACCGCTCGTGTAAACTGCAAACGAAACATCTCATTAGCTAGGTTCCGAGTGTATTCGTTCGCAGGTGGCCCTGCAATCATAGGAGTGTTATTCATCTGCGCGTAGTACTCCGGGTACATCGGCGCGTCCATGGCCTGCGCCTCTGCTGGACCGTGATTGTCCCATCCATATATCGGGTGTGATGCTATTCCTGGAATAAACACCTGTCGATATGGATTCGTGGGATCAGCATTTGGAGCATCTTCAGAAGTCCAACTCCAGAGAGGTCGAAAGTCGCCATGATTCGTAACATCTATGTTGCGGTTCCGCAACAGGCTGGGCACTCTATCAGCTTGTTGCTGCAGAAAAGTAGCCTGTGCTCTTAAGTTGGCTGCCCGACGTTCGTAATCTGAACCTTGCTCTCCGTCAGCGGGTGGCCCCGCTTGTGCGGGTGGCTCCGCAGGCGTTCGCTCGGCGGGTGACCCCGCAGCCACTCCTCCTCCACTACCCCTCGGAGTGCCAAAGGGAGTGGTTGCTTGGAGTGCTGCTGCGAGTGCTGGATTCCCGCGAATCGCCTGGAGTCTTTGCCACAAGCTGTTCTCGCTCGTTTCAGACGGCGGAGTCCGGAACGGCGAGCCACCATCGGAGCCGCCCATAGGGACAAACCTCGCACCTCCAGCCTGCTGCGGAGGGCGTTGTGGCTGTGGTCCTAGGACGCCTGGTGGCCCCGCAGGAGTGCGCAGGTTCCTCTGCTGTGCGTCTTGGATACCTGTATGCACTGCCCACGGGTCAGCACGATATAGCTGATCGGTCAGTCCAGAAACGTCGGCTGGTGACAGGTAGCTGTTGAGGGCCTGGACCCATGTCTGCTGGTCCGGCCTCCAAGGAGATGCTACCGTTGCTACTGGTGTGACCACTTGCTGCCATGAACCATCCGAGGTGTCTGCCGCGGGTGTCCCCGAACCTGCGGGTGGCCCCGCCTCAGGCATGACCTCGTCTTCCTGGGCATTTATCATGAGGACTGTCTGTGTGAGGTACGGTCGTGGAGCAATATCTTGTTCGGTCATGATCAGGTTGAATGGGCGACCGTCCGTCTTAGACCAGCCCTTTAGGTACATGGCGTGATCTTCCATCACACCCAGAGTTCTGTCAAATAATTTAAGTGGCAGGTAATCATCGGTGCGAATCCTGTCTGCGGGTTGGCCCCGCTTCCGCGATTTGTCATACGCCAGCGGATTGCTCCAGGCTTCACCGACCCGATATTTTGCAATGCTCACAATCTGGAGGATATGATCGGGCGGTATGCGGCCGTCGTGGCCCCGTGTCATGACGATGTCATTCGCTGACCTCCATAAGGAAAAGCCGCTGGACAACATCTTGCTGATGCTGCAGAAGATAAGCACCTCAGAGTCAGGACGGATGCCCGACTGAATCCTCGGGTCACCCGGGAGGTAGGGGCAGCCGTGCACGAACTGGCGCCCCCCCTTCCCCTTAGGGTTGTCCTGTGCGAGGCATGAAAGGCCATTATCAAGGATGCCCTTGACATGTTCCCACTGTGTCCCGTGGATGAAGTATACTGGGTCATCTGGTTCCTTCATCCATGTTGTGATCGGCTTATAGAGCGACTCGGGGCAGTGGATGCCTGGGCTGCTATGGCCGTTCGTGGCTCTGATGAAGTATTGTGGCCTGCGTACCGTTGGTCGGAATCTGGGAGGTAGCTTCATGCTGTCCTCGACGCACTTCATCTGGAGCCTGCCCTTCTGCATACCATGATTGTCGATCATCTCGCAGCAGTTTAGCAACACCCAGTACACGTATGAACAGTGAGGGTTGCCCTTGATCAGCACATCATGCATGTCACGGTAGCCTTTCCACTGATCGTTTTCAGTCCAGTTTGTCAGCAAATCGTCAACAACAACCCAGCCATCGTATGGATCGAAAGTGTTGATCTTTTCGAAGTGTCGGCTGAATCCATCTTTCCAATACGGACTATGGCGTAGGGCTGTAGAGAACCATATTGACACCTTGGTCATTTGCCAGTCGCGCGGCAGAGTCGGATCTGTATTAAACTTCTCCATGACCTTCATGAGCTCTGCCCTGTGCTGCGCGACGCGCAATGGCGGCCTGTCTCGCAACATATTTCCCACGGCTTGTTGTTCACGTTCCCAATCGTTGCGGCACTCGAAGTTACGACGATCAGGGCAATTAATGACCTCGTATCGATCTGTATCGTCTCGAGTGACTCGTGGGTTTATGGTGCGTTTCGGGCCTTTACCTTCAATGCCTTGCCAATATTCAATGGCTCCCAGAGGGATGTTCCTGAGAACAGACATCACTGGTTGCCACCGTGCGGGTGGCCCCGCTAATGCAGCTGGCGCCGCTTTAACGGGTGGCCCCGCGGAGCCTGCGGCTGCCGGGGCAGCTCCAGCGGATGACTCCGCGCCAGGGTGCGGGTGACCTTGGTCAGCCACTGCATCGTCGGCTAGTTTCTGTCGGTCGCCAAATTCTTTGAGGGCTCTGAAGCGTTCTTCTCTTGAGAGAGTGCCTCCTGCGGGTGCCCCCGCTGCTGCAGCTGGCGCCGCTTTAGCGGGTGGCCCCGCAGAGCCCTTGTCCTCCTTAGCTTTGGCGGCTGCTTCTGCCCGCGCCGACCTCATCCCAGCTTCGGGCTTCGGCTGCGCCTTCATTCGTGCCGAACCTGGTCGTGGTGCAAGGCGCGGCTGATGCAGAGTTGGAGTCCAGTCACCTCGGAAGGCTGCCTTAGGCTGGTCGCGAACTTCGTCCTTGACATCGCCTTGGGCAGCCGGTGGCATCGGGGTTGATGGTCCAGCAAAAGCCTTCCTCCTCTCCGTCACGGACGGGCCGGTAGGCTCTCCCTGCTCAGGGTCGTCCTTCTTGGCGATCCCTCTGGCCTTCGCACGCCCC
Organism: Prorocentrum cordatum; assembly: GCA_963575745.1. Lineage (NCBI taxonomy): Eukaryota > Dinophyceae > Prorocentrales > Prorocentraceae > Prorocentrum > Prorocentrum cordatum. The sequence goes on along the minus strand of CAUYUJ010001920.1, from coordinate 41,197 downwards.
TGTGTGCCTTCGGGGCTCTTGGACGAGTGCCTCTTCGCAGGAGTCGGTGAAGACGAGGAGTCGGCCTCAGGTCTTGGAGGTGGTCTGTTGCCCTTGCCTGGTTGTGGACCAGGAGGGTCTTTAGGAGGGCCTTCTGGCTGGCCATGATCATGGATGATCTGCCTCATCTGGTCGATGTCGGCAGTACCTTTTATGGCCAGCTTGTACTTGCCATTTTCGTGGCGGTGAATTACCCTCGTGCAAAACCACTTCTGCGCCGAGGAGCTGTAGTACCAGCAGGCGCATCCATCAGGGAATGGATTCTCTGAGCCGTCTTCCGCCGCCCATTCTCCATTCAGTTCGGTTTGGTCAGTGCCGGCGGCGGATCCGGCAGCAGATGCAACAGCTATCCACTCTTCGTCCGCGGACCCAGCAGCTGGCGCCGCGTCCGCGGGTGACCCCGCTTCTCCGCTGGATTCTGCGGGCAACCCCGCCTCTTTATGGAATCGGCGGTTCCATTCCTTGAGGCGATGGTCATTGGGAAGCTGTTCCCAATTTTCCCTGACAGTGTTAGCAACCTCCTCGGTCATAGGGACGCGATCGGCTTCAGTGATGCGCTTTCCTCCTCCAGGGACCTCCTTGTTAGGATCATGGACGTTGCCGACGTCATCTCCATGAGACAAATTCCATGGGGTCTCACCGTGATGAGGGCTCCTGGAGGGGCGGTCCATTGGACAGCTGCGCATGTGACCTTTGAAGGGCTCGCATTGACATACTTGTTTCCTGTATGTCTTGCGATCGTTGATGATCTCCTGTTTCTTAGCCCTTTTGCCCCAGGCCTCTGGCGTTTTAGCCTTGCCACCCTTGGTACGTATTATCATGCCAGATTCGTCCCGTTTGGTGCAGTACTCCTTAGAATACCAGTGGCGGATCACGTCCATCGAGTAGCCGGGGTACCAATTGATGTACCACTCCGGCACGTACTGAGCGGATACACCTACGGAGTGCTCCGCACTGCACGGGTAGCCAGATGCATCATGTGTAGGGCGTCGTGGAGCTGAACGGCTCCTCCTGCGGGCTGGCCCCGCTGACGCACTGCCACGTTCCATGGGCCTTTCATCTTCATGCTCTGAGTCTCGGGGAGGCGATGGTCGTCTGTTCTTCTTGGCATGGCGCATGTCCTCCGAGTCCTCTGAGCTGTCCTGGACCATGAATACGTGCTGATGCGGGCTTCGGAAGTACCCGATGTCGTTTAGCTGCTCCATCGTGAGGTCGTTGAGGTCCATCTGGTCGCAGCCCTGCATGAATACATCCATAGACCAAGCGGGTGGCCCCGCTGCTGCGGCTGGCGCCACTTCGGCGGGTGACCCCGCTAGAACCTGGAGTGCTGTCAGCATCTGAGGTGCCGACATGTCCGAATCCAGGTATGGACGCAGCCTTGCGGCCCCTGGGCGCGACAGCAGGTCTTTCATGGTCATCTGCTGATGTGCTGGCGCACTCAGGAGCTGGATTGCTTCTGCGACCTGCTCTTGGAGCATGTCCTCATGGTCCTCTTCGGCCTCTTCAGAGTCAGAGTAAGCGGGATGGCCCCGCATTTCGTCATCAGCGTCTCCCGCTTCCGAGCCAGCTCGCGGAAGATCTGGCAGCAACGGCATGCCAATCACCTGCGGTGCCAGCGCGGCGGCGAGCTCCTCCTCGGTCGCCGGGACGGTCTCAGCTTCGGAGATCTCGTCGTCGGCGGGTGGCCCCGCTGGAAGACCGAACCAGGCATTGAACGCGACCTCGTCGACTTCGTCCCAGCCGTGGACCTCGTCGAAGAGGGTCACCGCGTGCTCTTCCAGGGCTAAGGTCACTTCAGCGCAGCGGGCCATCACGTAGTACGTGGAGGAGCCCGCGGCGGGAGCCGCTTCTGGATTGACGTAAAACTCGTAGTCAATGTAGTCTATGTCATCCATAAAAGAGTTCTGAGCCAAATGTACGGATCCCTTTCCTTTCCCTTTCGGGCATTGATCGCGCAAATGCTCTGTACTACCGCATGTATGACACTTCATAGTATTGCCAGAAGCGTCCCTAGGGTTGCCCCTCCGCCCTTTTCCCTTACCAGAGGTCCGCCTGTGACCCCGACCTTTGCCTCCGATAAGAACTTCTTCAAAAACTATATCAGTTAAGGACGTGAGGAAAGCAGTAATACCCCTACCATGCATACGACGTCTGCGACCCCCTTTGCCACGACCCTTTCCATATCGTTTGAAATGTCGGCGCGCTGCACGTCTCACTTTTCTGACTGGTTTCTTCATAAAGCGCCTCCAACGGCGTTTTGATTTGCGATAAGCCATAAAAGCGGCTTCCGCTCTTTGTTGTTCAGAAAGGTGAGTGTCATCAGCTGGATAGTCATTACCAGCAGAGACTATGCCATTGTGCTCATCGTCAGATGAGGTATCTGTGTCAGTGCCAGATTCAAACGGTGAGGGTGGCTGAGACCCTTGAGCGGATGACTCCGCTTGGCCCCAGAGGGTTGTGCCCGAGGGCGGGCTTGCAGTGTAGGCGGCGCCTGGCGTGTAGTTCGACCAGGCGTTCGCCTCAGCTGCCTCTGCCGATGCCTGGCCGGTCTGCCCTAAGAAGGCAGTGGCCTCGTTGGGCATATCGGCTGGGTCAGCCCAGGGACTTGGCTCGCCAGGACCAGCGGGTGACCCCGCAGTCGTGGCGTAGACACCTGCATGTGAGTGGTGCCCTGTGAAGATACCCGCAATGTTGCCAGGAGAGCGCTCGGCAACATGTCCGTAGTTCCTCATCCTGGTCAGCAGCCTATCATAGTCTGCTTGTGTTCTGGGCATCTGATGATTAAAGGGCTCCAGCAGGTGTTGGGCTCGTGACGCGCCAACGCCTAACGCTCTGAAAAGGATCAGCGTTAGGATCTGAAAGTTGGGGATGACAAAGCCAACAGAGTTAGCCTCGTCACGGGCCATCTCGAATCGAGCTAACACTGAGTCGATTCGCTCGCCCCTTTCGACGCGAAAGTCGATAGGGGCAGTGCCAGAGTTGAGCTGGCGCTCATCTTCCAGATTTTCAAATTTGGTGCTCAATAGGTACAGAATATAAGTAACTGCATCCGCTGGCTGTCCGTTGACAGTTACACCATAGTTGATGATCTGGGAGGGGACCTGCATGGCGATACGACGAGCAAGGCCTTGAAGGCCACGTTGTAGTGCTGCAGCTTGCTGAGGTGGCGTCATATTGCCGCTCGTTACGTTTATCCATGCATGTACTTCGCGAACGTATTCGCGAAAAGGCGTAGTACCGGCTGGGTCCCACGAAGGGCCGGTAGTACGCGTGTCGTCCATCCCCTGCCGCATGTATCCCACAGCACATCCCATTATCACCCATAGAATGCCGAAGATAGTTATCTTAATCCAGTGCATGTGCATCTCGGCTTCGGTGATTGGTTTAGGCTGTGGTTTGTCAGGCTCTGGCGTAGTAGCCGTGAGGCGCCTGACCGGCACGGGATGCAGGTGGCCCCGCTGCGGGTAGCCCCGCAGGGTGACCACGTTCTCGATCGAGTTGCCGATTGGCATCTGGTGGAAGTCGGGAGTGAAGTAGCGCAGTGAAGTAGGAGAGAGCGTCTCGAGCTCGCGGGTGCCCCGCTAGCTCGATCGCGGACTGGCTCCGCTCCTCGCAGAGCCGGCGCAACATGGTATTCCACCGTAGTAGTAGTCCACCAAGTTGTGCCGTGGATTACAGGAATCAGAGCGAGAGCCAGCCACACGAGAGTGTAGCCAGCTCCGCTACCAAGTCGAAAACGCACTGGTAAGCTTAGATATATGTTCCGCCTTAGGCGCTCGCATATCCCAGGCTTTGGCTCATATCGCATGAGCAAGAGAACGAGACGAAGCATGGGATCTGGAGTAAAGGATAGAAGGGGCATCGTCAATGGAAAAGGTATTTTCCGATCTCAGATGCAAGTCGTGCGCCTCGGTGAGGCACAGTCACATATTAGGCCGGGCCCGGCTTGAGCCAGGCACGGCCGCGGTGCATGCTCGATATACATCTCGCCTTTAACCTTCTCCGTTTAAAGTCGGCGAATTAAAATTTAAGGATGTCCCGAGCGAAACGCTTGTGTTGCAGAAACTGTTGAGGATGTCTCGGGCGAAACGCTGGGTTTGTTATAGATTGTCATCTCCTGGAGGCCAGAGTTCAGAGGATCTCTCAAGTGAAATACTTGTTTTCACGTGCCCAAATCTTGAGGATGTCTCGAGCGAGACGCCTGGTTTCACACGTCCGGGTTGTCCAGGCAGATGTCTAGTATGAGGATTTGTTGAGGATGTCTCGAGCGAGATGCTTGTTGTCACGTCCAGGTCGCCCAGGCGGATGTCTAGCATGAGGATCTGTTGAGGAAGTCTCGATCGAGATGCATGTTTGCACGTGTCCAGGTTGCCCAGGCGGATGTCTAGCATGAGGGTATGTTGAGAACGGCTTGAACGAAACGCTTGTTTTCACGCGTCCAGATCAAGATCGATACACTCAGCATTGCAACCTGGCACGTTCCCTGGCACGTTCCGTGGCGCGTCCCGTGGCGAGTCCCCCTGGCGCGGCGCGTCCCCTGGCACGTCCCGTAGCGCGTCCCCTTGGCACGTCCCACGGTGCCGCGTCCTCCTGGCATGTCCCCCTGTCAATTAGCTCTGGGGCAGCTACTATGTGCTCAGGCAGCTCGAGCTCAAGATCCAGATCAGTTCGGTCAGGATTCGGATGCAGAGGAGGACTCGATCCACAACGGTATAGAACACAATCGCGGCATGGCACATCGCAATTCAGCACGGCGCAGCACAGCACAATCGTCGGCACGGTACGTCAAGATCGATACACTCAGCATTGCAATTGCCCGTCGCCCAATCAGGCGTCTTTGAAACGTTGCCACGCCTCACATTTCTGTTCCTTTCCGGGTTCGTGGGTTGATCATGTTTCTGGAGGCGTTGCGACAGCAAGCGTAAAGGCGAAATAGTTGCTTTGGAGCTTACCGTGGGGGTTCTGGCCTCTACTGTCCCACCGCCGTGCCTGGGCTGTGGGAAAGAGTCCTCAGGGATGCTTCTTCGGGTCTCTTCGGAGCGCTCTCGGGGACGTCTGAGGGACAGTTTGGGAGCCTCTTGGGAGCGTGTTCGGAGCCTCTTGGGGCTTCCTGGGGGCCTCTAGGGGGCCTCTTGGAGCCTCTTGGGGGCATCTTGGGGCCTCGACATGTCCGTTCGGGTCCCCAGTCTGGGTTCCCTCTTGGAGCCGTCTTGGGGGCATCTTGGGCCGTCTTTGGGGGCCCCACGCGCGTACCAACTGGAAACACTGTAAACCTATTACCGGAGATCTTAGCACGCCTCTGGCCCGTTGGGCCTGCGAATTTAATCAGAAGGCGGATCCGAATCGGCGTCGCACCGGGCAATTTTTAGGACGCTGGAGGGGTCTGGAATCAATGTCTAAATTTCTCTGGGAGAATCCCTGCCACGCTACCAAGAACTGGAAAGCCACACACATATCTAATTTCCAGGCAACATCGGGAGCTCATCGGAGCCCTCTGAAACGGCTCTACAATACCAGAGTTCCCCCCGAATCCGTCGAAGCCCCTCCGACAACTGAGCGACGATCAAAAACGGATCTTACGCGAGATGGTATAGCGACCTTACGCGGTGGCTCACGCGGGCCGCCGGCGCGGCACGCCACCCTGGAGAAGAGGGCGCTGATGCGCGAATTTACGCGGGCAGCTTACGCACCAATGTCGGCGAAGGCGACCCCGTTGTCTTGCGCCGTTCCGCCGTCAAAATCTTCCAGCCGCAGCCTTCCCACATTCGGGGGCGCGCAAACATGGATTTGCGATCCATGGATTTGGCGCGCGGCCGCCAAATCCATGGATGGGGGGAGGTGCCCTCCCCAAACTCCGGCCGGCGTCGCCTCGCTCGGCGGCGGAACTCCGCGACTTCCCGTGGAAACGGGACCCGTCGCCCATCCACGCCCCCTTGACCCATGTCTGCGATCGCCTGGATGTCCTCCGAGACCCTCCGAGATCCCCCGAAGCCGTCCTCCGCCAGAGCGGCGTCAGTCCGAACCTCCCGCGGGGAGCGGCGCGCACTGCGAGGTCCTCGCGCGCAGGGGCCGGGGCCGGGCGAGGGCGGGGCAGGCCCTGCAGTCGGGGCCGGCTGGGAGAGGGCACGCGAGAGGACACCAGACCCCTCCGAGGGCCACACTGCCGCCGGAGTGTAGGCGGCAGGGTGGGGAAACCAGGAGGTGCCGATACCGCCACTCCCTGGACCTCTCCTGGGGCGCGGTCTGACCGGGGTATCGAAGCGAATCCAGCGGCTGCGACGACGGAGGCCCAGGAGGCCCAAAAGTGGAAAACAAGTGGAGGGTAGAGGTATGGATACCTTTTCCTCCTCTGACATCTTGATCGCGGAACACAAGACACAATGGCACAATTGACTAGGCAGGGTCGGCCGACTGATCGACTTCGATTGTACCTTCTCCTCCTCCGGGGGGGGGACGACACGAGGGAAAGAGGTGTTTCAGCGCGGCGGCTAGTGGTCCGCAGCGTGGACCCATGGAGGTCCTCACGCCCTCCCCGCATCTGAGTCATCATCCCGCGCCGCTCCTTGGCGGCCCTGCGGCCCGGCGAGGGCCCCCTTGAGGCTGAACATATAAACAAAAACGTGCCGTCGTGACATCTTCGCGGCGCCGAGGTCAAGGACCGTTGCTCCCTGGGGGCTTGGCACGCCCGAGATGGGCAGGAAAAGACGGGTACCATGCCCACGGCAAATGCGGTCCAAATCCGACATCGGCCGCTGCTGGGTAGCGGCGATATATTCAGGGAGGCTGGCAAAAATAGAATTCGGAAATTCACATACAAAACCATTGTTGATTAGGTAAAATCAGATATTGCCAAGGAATTTGGTAGGAAAGACCAAAATTGTGGCAGCGAGGCAGCCGTTCGAAAAGATGGACGGGCCGCGGGAGGGAACAGCAAGAATGCCGCAATTGAAAATAACTCCGTCGCGCGCCGCTGACGCCCATCAGCGAACAGCTGATTGCTCCTCCCCGCCCACGAGCGTGGGGATGTGCTATCGGGGGCCTGTCGCTGATCGATCGGCGATGCATCACCGGTTCCACGTCGATGTTAACCCCCCTGTGCCAGACCCCCCCTTGTCGCTGCCCCTCGGGATCGACGACAGCACGAGGGAGAGCGAGCGCAAAACAAGCACGGATAAAAGAGAACACTGCGCTTTTGGCTCGAACCCTGGATGGTGGGTGCTCGGAGAAGGAGAAGCAGCATGCCGTTGTGTGAACCACAAAAACCGTGTGCCAGCGAAGGAACAATTACGACAGGCCGCGCTGAAAGCACGGCCGCCAGCTAAATTTCCAAAGGCACGCGATGGAATAACTGGCAAAACCAAGCCCTGAAAACACCAGTTGGCAAAATGCCCTCGGGCGCGCGCCGGAAAAAACTGACCGCGGCCAGCGCTGGAAAAATGGGGGTGGGAGCGGCGACGTCGTTTGCAGACCTTGCCGCGTTCTACAGCCTACTGATTAAAATCTTTGATTATTTTTCTTGGCGGTCGTCGTCGCAAGTTCGTTCGAATCATCGGCTGTGTCCGCAAGGTCGCCCCAACTTGCGTAGCAAACGCGACTGCGCGCGGCTGGCGAGGTGAGTTCTTGGAGCCTATCTTTCGCAAGGGGTCAAGAGACCTGCTCATTGCCTTGCACTCGTCCGCGAGTTAGTTCCCCATTTCCAAATGATGGGGTTCTTGTTCCCCATATCCAAAGGATGGGGTTTCTGTTATTCTCCGACCGCGCCGGACCACCCATACCATCCCCTCCTCCCTCTCTGCACTAGACGATGATGATGATGAGTGTCATGATGACCATGATATGGAGAAAATATGATGTGAGTATGGCGGTGATGATGAATGGTGGACGAGTATGGTGATGATGATGATGATGATGATGGTGATGATGAATACGATGATGACGATGAGCAGATGATGAGGATGTCTCGAAAGGCTTGCTGGTTTTAGCACTCCTTAGGCGGGGCACCAAGGGGTATCTCACGGCCTCCGTTCGCGCCAATATGGCGGGGATACCTCAAGCGGTTTGCCTGTTTGGGTCCCCAACATCTTTCGCTTTCGGATCAGGATTTTGAAGATGTCTCATGCGAGCCGCCTCCTAATGGGGGGGCCGCCAAGGGTATCTCACGGCCTCCGTTCGCGCCCAAATGGCGGGGATGTCTCGGGCGGTTTGCCTGTTTTGGTCCCCGACATCCTCCACTTTCGGAGCAGATTTGGAGGATGTCTCGAGCGAGGCGCTCACTTTCGCCCCCGAGGGGGGCCAGATGTTGAGGATGTCTCGATCGGTTTGCCTGTTAGCTCCCGCTCCCTTCCCTTCCCTCCTCTTTTTCATTGGCGAGGCACCAAGGCTTCGAAGCCGCTCCAGGCCCCAACACAGAGGCAGGCGCAGCGGCGCCGCCGAAACAGGGACAGAAAAAGAAAAGCGTGGGCGGGCGGGACAAGCGGTCCCGCCCTTGAGCCCAAAACAGCGGCAGGCAGGCGGCGCGCGCGCAAGAGACACGAGGAGTGGCAGCGGGGAGTCTAACATTGCTTCGTGTACGTGAATCCGAGTTAGTTCCCGCTCCCTTCCCTCCTCTTTTTCCTTGGCGAAGCACCAAAGCTTCGAGGCCGCTCCCGGCCCTAACGCCAATGAGGGAGAAAAGGGGGAGCGGCACAGGAGCGGGGCACAGCGGTGCTTAATTTTCAGGGCCAGAATCGTCGACGACGCCCTGCGCCAGCAGGCCGGCGGCCACCTCGTCGCCTGACACGTGCGGCCTGGCTGGAGCCACCGACCGCCAACTACCTCTTGCGAGCATGGTTTCCGCGCCCGACGCGGCGAAAACGTCCGCGGCCGCGCGGCACATGCGTGCACGCGTAATCTTAAAACTTCGTAGAACAGCAGCAAATTTCCGAGCCCTGAGGCGTGCTCTGGGACCCCGTGGAACCCCATGGAATCCTGTGGATGACCCAGGAACCCTTAGGAACAATTCGGATTCGTAATGAATTTGAACCCTCAAAAATACTAAGGAATCCTGAGGCGCAACCAGTAGGAACCCTGAAGAATACCTAGGAAACCTAAAGACGCGCAAAGAATCCTGAAGAGGCCTGAGGCAGCCCGACAGACCGCGCGGACTCCTGACGAATCCAAAGGGATCGCTCGGAATCGCGCGGAATCCAACGGAACCGCGCGGAATCCCGAGTGGAGCGTCATGGCCAAATCGAGCTCGCGGAAAAACGCGCCATGCATGGCATCATCTCGAGCCAAAAAACGTATGATATCACGCGCTGCGGCCTCGGGACAGCTTACGACTACCAATGCGTTCCTCTCCGGGTCTCTCCTGCACTTCGCCCCTCTTAGTTTTTTCCACGGGGCGCCTTTTTCACTTCTTCAAGCGACGCCGCGCGATCCGATCCAGGACCAACGCATTAAAATACATTGAGGCACCCGCCGGAAAAACAAAGAGCGCACACCATTTATTCCGTCGATCGTCGAAAGCCATCGTCGCAAAAATTGCCCACGTACTTTGCGCGACAACATGTGACCAAGCAGGGCGGACGGCGAGGCATTGCGTTGGAAATAGCAAAGAAAAGCTGTTCGGTTGGCACGGATATTTCGCAGTAAAGGCGGGGCACGCATTGAGAATTGGCAAAAGCTGAAAAGAAAAGAATAGAAAAACCGGCCCCAGACAATCTTTCCAGCCTCCCTGTTGTCTCAAACGGACACCTTCCGTGGCGACACCGGCAGCGAATCCTTATCAAGGCGGACAAAAACAGCTGTCCGTCTTCGGCCCTGGAATTTCCGTACCCGCTTCGGCCGTGCAACCTTGACATCAGACGCTGTAAACAAAAATGCAGCATCGCAAAACAAACATCACGACCGGAGCCCTGCGCCGTCTCTCGAGAAGGATCCCCGGGGCCCGAAATCGAGCAAAAACGCCCGTCGTGCACACAAAACATGCTCTCTTCGCAAGATGACCCACCCGAGATCCGACGTGGCAAAGCACTTCAACATCGCAAAAGCAAATCACGACCGGAGCCCCGGACCCCTTTTCGCCTTCTCGCGCCGGATCGGTCTGCGAGGGCCCCGGGGCCCGAAATCCAGCGAAACCACCCGTGGTGAAAAACTTGCAGTTGCTTGTTTTCGCTAGATGATCGAGTATTGAGCAGGGACCGATCGTCCTGGCCTTACTATAGGCCTACCACGACATGTTCTTAGAACCCAAAAATGCTCGAATTGCAAAAGCAATGTTCTTAGAACATAAGACCGATGGGTCAAAACAAGACAGTCTCAAGTTGGCCAGCGCTGTTCTAAGAACATTTCGCAGAAAACGCAACAAGTTCTTAGAACATTGCTGCCTGGTGGGCCTCTCGGCAAGCCTGGCCGGTGCTCAAGCGGATTGGAAACACCGCGCCGGTTCTTATAGCTGAGGGCCCAGCGGGAGCCAGGCCGTGTCGGGGCCCAAGTGGCAGCGCGACCTGGCGCATCCTCCTCCACTCCTCCTTCTCCCATCCCGTGCCCTTCTCGTTGTGGATGGGCCCGACGAATGGTCTTGCGCTGTTTGTGAGGAAGCACTTGTTTCTAATGCAGCCTGCGGCCGGGGTAATTCTTGTTGGTCCCCAAGAATTACCGTGCCCGCAGGCTGCAACGGCGCTGGGCCCGTTTTCGGAACTTCGAGGTTCCGAGCCTGGCGACGCACGTAATTTTACATATGACATATCACACGCGCGTCCTTATTGCGGGTCGCAGCTGTGTTCTGAAATGTGCGTATATGTGTAAACACGTGTATACATACATCACGATTGGCGCACACATATATCATGCAGGATTTTGAAGATTGCTGCTGTAGGGGACCCTCCAGGAAGTCCTCTTGGAGCCTTCTTGGGGCGTCTTGGAGGCCTGGAACCGTCTTGAAGCCAGATTGAGCGTTTTGGAACGATTTGAAGCTGTCTGGGGAGCCTCTTGTCTTGGGGCTGGAAGGAAAGAGTCAAATGGACGAGAGCTTCTCCCAGTGTGGGGGCGCCCCCCGCTGGGAGCCCCCCCTTAACCCCCCCTGGGGACCCGCCCCTGGGACCCCCCATTTCGAATCAACGACGCCAGTGCTGGATACTTTTTCCCCGAACAGCGTGCTGAACGGGGTGCTGTTGTGGTACAAGCTAACTCCGGCCGAGGGAATTCAAAGCAGAGGCGTCCTCAACAAAATCTGGTGGTTCGGGCCGTTTCGCCGGAGACATCCTGACAACTCTCGTTTGTGAGTTGTCCGGGATTGGGCGTTTCGCCTGAGACACCCTCCTGAATCTGAGCTCCGAACTGCCGCGCGAGAGGCGGTCCGGCCCGTTTCGCCTGAGACATCCTCGAAACTCTGGGCTCCGAGCTGCCGCGCGAGAGGTCGTCTGGGCCGTTTCGCCTGAGACGCCCTCGCAACTCTGGGCTCCAAGCTGCCGATCGCGAGGTGAGCCGGCCCCCAGTCTCGCCCAGCGGGGTGCTGAACGGGGCGCTGAACGGGGCGCCCCGCGGCGCGCCCCGCCGCGGGCGCGGGCTCCGTCGGGGGCGCGCGGGCCCTGCCTGAGCGACCCGCCTTCCCGGCGGCTCCCCGCCCGTCCTCCTCCTGGTGCTGCTGCTGCTCGTCGTCGTCGTCGTCGTCGTCGTTGTCGTCGTCGTCGTGATTGCGTGATTGCGTGATTGTCGTCGTCGTTGTCGTCGTCGCCTCGGCCTTCCAAGGCCTGGAGGCGGAGGAGGGTGCGCGATGCATGGTAGAGCACGGCATAGCACGGCGTAGAGGGGCAAGGCAGAGCGTAATTAGCATATCGTAGCATGGCGTGGCATTGCGTAGTGAAGCATTGCATCACAAAGCATTGCAACGCAAAACGTGGCATCGCACAGCGGCACCCAACGCAACACCGCGGTGACGACGATGAGGCAGAAGAGAAAGAGAACCAGGAGGATGAGGAGGATAATGCGAAGTGGGGCGAGGATGTATAGGGGGAGGCGGAGGCAGGGCATCAGGAATATGAGGAGGATAACGATGAGGAGGAAGGAAAGGAGGGCAGGAGGACGAATGTGACTAGAAGGGGGAGAAAGAGGTGGAGTGGGAAGGCAGGCGGGAGAGACGAGAATGATATTTCCCCAGAGGGGCACGTAGACGACGATGGCGACGGGGCATGCCGATCAAGAGCAGGAGGACGATAACTGCAGGACGCGCGAACAGACTCCGGATCCACCCTGGCTCTAAAAACGCTGTTTGGGGATAGTGCACTCTAGCTATCATTGAGCTGACGTGCCCGAGGAGGAAAGGTGACCGCAGAGGGGAGGGGGAAGAAAGTGAAAGCCGCAGAAACGCGAATCCGCGGACACGCGGAACCGTCTTCCTCTCGCGCACGCCGACAGGGTGGGCGGATTTTAACTGCAATTTACTATTGGTGTCAGGGATCGGTCAGAGTCTTGCGGGGCGCATTCGTTTCAAGGGGAGCGGGGATGCCAGGGCAGCGCCCTGCACGCTCGCGCGCGCATCAATGCGCCCACGCTGGCACGCGCGCGCATCAATACGCGAATGGAATTCCAGACGCCTGGGAGCTCAGGGGGGGCACTGAAATACAGGAAACCAAAAAACAAACGGGAGCAGCAGCAGCAGCAGTAGAAGGAGCAGGAGGAGGGGGGGCAGCAGCAGCCGCAGCAGAAGGAGCAGGAAAAAGTAGAGGGAAGGGATAAGAAGGCTGAGGACGAGGACGATGAGTCCGAGTACGAGGCAGACGAGGATGGATAGTCGGAAGGGGAAGGGGGAGTTGAGGATGAAGGGAGGTGATGTGATACTATGACTGCTTGCGGCGGTGCGCTCTGAGGCCTCCTCTGACTGTCCCCCAGGGGGGGGGGAATCCCCCCCCCCGGGGGACACTCCAGACAGGTCCGGAGTGTCCTTGGGGGCCCGTCGTGGGGGGAGGGCGGTGTCCTTGGAGCTGGGGGCTTCCGTAGGACATTCCCGATCATCGTGTCTTCAAGGTGTAGGACACTCCAGACACGTCCGGAGTGCCCCCGGGGGGGGGGGATTCCCCCCCCTCCGGGGACAGCTGGGGGAACCTTCCTTCTCCCTCCCCCCTCTCCCGCCTTCTGTTTCTTTCCGTTTCTTTCCTGTTCGCTATCGCTCTTATTTGCCTCGCTCCGTACTCGCTCTCGTCCTCATCCTCGTCCTTGTACTCGTACTCATCGTCCTCGTCCTCAGCCTTCTTATCCACTCTCCTCTCTACCTGTTCCTGCTCCTTCTGCTGTTGCTGCTGTTGCTGCTGCTGCTGCTGCTGCTCCCCCTCCCCCTGCTCTTTCCGCTGCTGCTGCTCCCGTTCGTTCCCCAAACAGCTTGCTGAACGGGGTGCCGTTGTGGTAGAAGCTGACTCCGGCCGAGGGGGTTCAAAGCAAAGACGTCCTCAGCAAAATCTGGTGGTTCGGGCCGTTTCGCCTGAGACATCCTCACAAATCTCGTTTCTGAGTTGTCCGGGATTAGGCGTCTCGCATGAAACGTCCTCGTGCATCTGAGCTCCGAGCTGCCGCGCGCGAGGTGGTCTGGCCCGTTTCGCCTGAGACATCCTCGAAACTCTGGGCTCCGAGCTGCCGCGCGAGAGGTCGTCCAGGCCGTTCCGCCTGGGACGTCCTCGCAACTCCGGGCTCCAAGCTGCCGATCGCGAGGTGGGCCGGCCCCCAGTCTCGCCCAGCGGGGTGCTGAACGGGGTGCTGAACGGGGCACCCTGCGGCGCGCCCCTCCGCGGGCGTGGGCTCCGTCGGGGGCGCGTCGGCCCTGCCTGAACGACCCGCTTCCCCGGCGGCTCCCCGCCCGTCCACCTGCCGCTGCTGCTGCTCGTCGTCGTCGTCGTTGTCGTCGTCGTCGTGGTCGTCGTCGTGATTGCGTGATTGCGTGATTGTCGTCGTCGTTGTCGTCGTCGCCTCGGCCTTCCAAGGCCTGGAGGCGGAGGGGGGCACGCGATGCATGGTAGAGCACGGCATAGCATAGCGTAGAGGAGCACGGCAGAGCGTAATTCGCATGTCATAGCATGGTGTGGCATTGCGTAGTGAACCATTGCATCACAAAGCATTGCAACGCAAAACATGGCATCGCACAGCGGCGCCCAACGCAACACCGCGGTGACGACGATGAGGCAGAAGAGAAAGAGAACCAGGAGGATGAAGATAATGTGAAGTGGGGCGAGGATGTATGGGAGGAGGCGGAGGCAGGGCATCAGGAATATGAGGGGGATAACGACGAGGAAGGAAAGGAAGGTAGGAGGAGGAATGTGACTAGAAGGGGGGGAAAGAGGTGGAGTGGGAAGGCAGGCGGGAGAGGCGAGAATGATATTTCCCAAGAGGAGCACGTAGACGACGATGACGACGGGGCGTGCCGATATCAGGAGCAGGAGGACGATAACTGCAGGACGCGCGAACAAACTCAGGATCCACCCTGGCTCTGAAAACGCTGTTTGGGGAGACTGCGCTCTGGCTATAATTTTCTGTTTCCTGTATTTCAGTGTCCTCCTGAGCTCGCGTGCGTCTGGAATTCCATTCGCGCATTGAGTCGCGCGCGTGCGTGCCAGTGTGGGCGCTTGAGCGCTGCAGGGCGATGCCCTGGCATCCCCGCGCCCCTTGAAACGAGTGCGCCCTGCAAGACCCTGACCGATCCCTGACACCAACAATAAAGTGCAGTTAAAATCCGCCGACCCTGTCGGCGTGCGTGAGGGGAAGACGGCTTCGCGTGTCCGTGGGTTCGCGTTTCCGTGGTTTTCACTTTCTTTCCCCTCCCCTCTGTGGTCACCTCTCCTCCTCGGGCACGTCAGCTCAAAAGGCATCCAACATTGGCGTCGTTGATTCGAAAGGGGGGATCCCAGAGGCGGGCCCCGGGGATATTAAGGCTCCTGGGGGGGGAGCACACCCCCCAGTTGGAGAGGCTGTCGCCCCTTTGGTTTCTTCCTTCCGACCCCAAGACAATCCAAGAGGCTCCCCAGACAGCCTCAGATCGCTCCAAAACGCCCAGCATGGCTTCAAGACGGTTCCAGAGGCCTCCAAGACGCCCCAAGAAGGCTCCAAGAGGACTTCCTGAAGGGTCCCCTAGAGCAACAATCTTCACACCAATCGTGATGTATGTATTATACGCACATGTTTACACATATACACACATCTCAGAACACGGCTGCGGACCGCAATAAAGACGCGCGTATGATATATTATATGTAAAAACTTATGTGTGGCACCAGGCTCGGAACCTCGAGGTTCCGGAAAATACCCAACGCCGCTGCAGCCCGTGACCGGGGCAGTGCCTGTGGACCAACAAGACTCACCCCGGTCACAGGCTGCACTAGAAAAAGGTGCGTCCTCACGGACAGCGCAAGACCATTCGTCGGCCCCATCCACGACGAGGAGGGCACGGGATAGGAGAAGAAGGAGTGGAGGAGGATGCGCTAGGTCGCATTGCCACCTGGGCGGCCCGTCACCGCTTGGCTCCCGCTGGGCCCCCAGCTACAAGAACCGGCGCGGTGTTTCCAATCCGCTTGAGCACCGGCCAGAAGCCGGGACGCTTCGCCACTGCTTGACAAGATGCTCCTCGCCAAGGCAAAATATGCAAACGTCCCCAGAGATCCGATGTCGTGACTTTCGTTCCAGTACGTGGTCCCCGGAAGTCTCGACCGATTCCCCGAGACCAGTCTTTCACTCTGCATCGCTTTCTGCCGCTTCCAAGGCCTGGCGAGCCGTGCGGACGGCGGCAGTGCCCGGAGCGCACTGGGGGGGGGGGAGGGGCGCTGCGTTATGGGGGGGGGGGAGGGGGACCCGGGGGCTGCAGTGCCCATGATGCCCCAAGCAAAAAAGAGCACGCTCAAGAAGGGCGAGGGGGGGGGGGCAGGGGCGGCCGCGTCCGAGAGGGCTGGCCGCCGCGCCGGCCCCGCGGGCCTCGGCCCGCCGCGGCGGGGGCCTCCCGCGGGGGGGGGGCGCTGCCGCAGGCGGGGGGGGGGGGGCGGCGGGCTGGCAGGGCCGAGGGCTGAAGTCGGGCTTTGTCCCTCTGCAGGAGGCGCACATTCGAGGATGGCAAGGAAGAGTAAAAAAGGGGTCTGGGGTCGATGGTTCCACTTTGCTCGATTCTTTTTGGAGCTGCTCTGGCTATGTCTTGCTTTTCCTCGAGAAGCCGTCTGTAAGAAGACATGCCCAACCCAAGTGAAAATGCCCTGGGACACACAAATAAATATACACAAATAACAGGATTTCCCATATTCTCCAATATTTTCTGGGTTTTTGTCTTCCCCCCACTTCCCATGTTTTCCCATATTTTCTGGGAAATCGACGATTCGTTGTGTCTGTGTGTTCTTCTCCCTCCTGACTAAGCCGAGGGGCCGAAGGGGCGGCGGCCGCGGCGGCCTAGGGCGCCCAGAGGCGCGGCCGGCGGAGGAGGGCAGCTCGGCGCGGCGAGCCCCGGGATTCTGGCGCTGCCATTTTCACAGCGGGCGTTTCCGGTCGGTTTCGGACCCCAAGACCCTCACAGACCGATCCGGCCCGAGAAATGTCGCAGGAGGATGGGGTCCGGGGCTCCGTTCGTGATATTTTGCGATGCTGCGTGTGTTTTGCAACATCGGATGTCTGGGAGTCGGCAGCCTGAGCAGCCGGCAGAGCTTTCCCTCGACGCCAGCAACTCGGCATCGCTCGGACGTCCATTCCCCGTGCCTTGTTCGATGTCGCGCGTGCATGGTTCGGAAGATGATCCACGGTGTTCCTTGAGGGTCCTCGCCCCCCCCCAAACAAACACACACGTCCGAGCGATACCAAGGCAACCACGAGGCCACGGCCGCTGCGTTCTTCTCGGCATCAGCAACCACAAGGCCTGGTCCGGGGGGGGCCCCCGCAGGCACCACAGGCCTCGGAGCGACCGCAGATGGAGACGGGCAAGGGCGGACGGACCTCTGCCTCCAGGGGCGGGGGGGTAGTAGTAGTAGTAGTAGTAGTAGTAGTAGTAGTAGTAGTAGTAGTAGTAGTAGTAGTAGTAGTAGTAGTAGTAGTAGTAATAGTAGTAGTAGTAGTAGTAGTAGTAGTGGTGGTGGTGGTGGTGGTAGTAGTAGTAGTGGTAGTAGTAGTAGTAGTAGTAGTAGTAGTAGTAGTAGTAGTAGTAGTAGTAGTAGTAATAGTATAGTAGTAGTTAGTAGTAACAGTAGTAGTAGTAGTAGTAGTAGTAGTCGTCGTCGTCGTAGTCGTAGTCGTAGTAGTAGTAGTAGTAGTAGTAGTAGTAGTAGTAATAGTAGTAGTAGTAGTAGTAGTAATAGTAGTGATAGTAGTAGTAGTAGTAGTAGTAGTAGTAGTAGTAGTAATAGTAGTCGTAATAGTAGTTGTAGTAGTAGTAATAAAAATAGTAATACTAATAGTAGTAGTCGAAGTAGACGTGGAAGTTGAAGTGAAAGTAGTAGTAGTAGTAGTCGTAGTCGTACTAATGGTAATAGAAGTAGTAGTAGTAGTAGTAGTAGTAGTAGTAGTAGTAGTAGTAGTAGTAGTAACAGTAACAGTAGTCGTAGTAGTAGTCGTAGTAGTAGTAGTAGTAGTAGTAGTCGTGGTAGTAGCCGTACTAGTAGTAGTTTTAACAGCAATCGTAGTAGTAATAGTAGTAGTCGAAGTGAACGTAGAAGTCGAAGTAAAAGTAGTAGTAGTAGTCGTCGTAGTCGTAGTAGTATAGTAATAATAGTCGTAGTAGTAGTCGTGAGAGTAATAGTAAGAATGATAGTAGTAGTAATCGTGATAGTCGAAGTAGACGTAGAAGACGAAGTAAAAGTAGAAGTAGTAGTAGTAGTCGCCGTAGTAGTAGTAGTAGTAGTAGTCGTCGTCGTCGTCGTCGTCGTAGGTCGTAATAGTAGTAGTACTAGTAGTTGTAGTAGTAGTAGTAGCAGTAATCATAATAGTAGCAGTAGTAGTAGTAATAGTCGTAGTAGCAGTCGTAGCAGCAGTCGTAGTAGTAGTAGTAGTAGTAGTAGTAGTAATAGTAGTAGTAGTAGTAGTAGTAGTAGTAGTAGTAGTAGTGGTGGTAGTAGTAGTAGTAGCCGTCGTCGTCGTATTCGTAGTAGCAATAGTAGTAGTAGTAGTAGTAGTAGTAGTAGTAGTAGTAGTAGTAGTAGTAGTAGTAGTAGTAGTAGTAGTAGTAGTAGTAGTAGTAGTAGTAGTAGTAGTAGTAGTAGTAGTAGTAGTAGTAGTAGTAGTAGTAGTAGTAGTAGTAGTAGTAGTAGTAGTAGTAGTAGTAGTAGTAGTAGTAGTAGTAGTAGTAGTAGTAGTAGTAGTAGTAGTAGTAATAGTAGTAGTCGTAGTAGACGTAGAAGCCGAAGTGAAAGTAGTAGTAGTAGTAGTAGTAGTAGTAGTAGTCATCGTAGCAGTAGTCGTAGTAGTACTAGTAGTAGTAATAATGATAGTAGTAGTAATTGTAGTAGTCGAAGTAGACGTAGAAGTCGAAGTAAACGTAGACGTAGAAGCAGTAGTAGTCGTAGTCGTCGTAGTAGTAGTAGTAGTAGTAGTAGTAGAAGTAGTAGTAGTAGGAGTAGTAATAACAATAGTAGTAGTAAGAATAGTAGTCGAAGTCGACGCAGAAGTCGAAGTACAAGTAGAAGTAGAAGTAGTAGTAGCCGCCGTAGTAGTAGTAGTAGTCGTCGTCGCTGTCGTATAGTAGTCGTAGTAGTAGTAGTAGTTGTTGCTGTCGTAGTAGTAGCTGTAATGGAAATAGTAGCACTAGTAGTAGTAGTTAGTAGTAGTAGTCGTAGTAGTAGGAGTAGTAGTAGTAGTAGTAGTAGTAGTAGTAGGAGTAGTAGTCGTAGCAGTACTAAAAGTAGCAGTAGTAGGAGTAGCAGTAGTAGTAATAGTAATGATAGTAGTAGTACTCGTAGTAGTAGTCGTAGAAGTAATAGAAGTAGCAGTGGTAGTGGCAATCGTAGTAGTAGAAGTAGCAGTAGCAGTAGCAGTAGTAGTAGTAGTAGTAACAGTAGTAAGTAGCAGCAGTAGTAGTAGTAGTAGTAGTAATAGTAGTAGTAGTAGTAGGAGTAGGAGTAGTCGTCGTAGTAGTAGTAGTAGTAGTAGTAGTAGTAGTAATAGTAGATGTAGTAGATGTAGTAGATGTGGTGAATGTAGTAGATGTAGTAGATGTAGTAGATGTAGTAGTAGTAGTAGTCGTAGTAGTCGTAGTAGTAGTAGTAGTAGTAGTAGTAGTAGCCGTAGTAGTAGGAGTAGTAGTAGTAGCAGCAGTAGTAGTAGTAGCAGCAGCAGCAGCAGCAGTAGTAGTAGTAGTAGTAGTAGCAGTAGTAGTAGCAGTAGTAGTAGCAGTAGCAGTAGCAGTAGCAGTAGCAGTAGCAGTAGCAGTAGCAGTAGCAGTAGCAGTAGCAGTAGTAGTAGTAGTAGTAGTAGTAATAGTAGTAGTAGTAGTAGTAGTAGTGGTAGTAGTAGTAGTAGTAGTAGTAGTAGTAGTAATGGTGGTGGTGGTAGTAGTAGTAGCAGCAGCAGCAGCTAGTAGTAGTAGTAGTAGTAGTAGTAGTAGTAGTAGTAGTAGTAGTAGTAGTAGTAGTAGTAGTAGTAGTAGTAGTAGTAGTAGTAGTAGTAGTAGTAGTAGTAGTAGTAGTAGTAGTAGTAGTAGTAGTAGTAGTAGTAGTAGTAGTAGTAGTAGTAGTAGTAGTAGTAGTAGTAGTAGTAGTAGTAGTAGTAGTAGTAGTAGTAGTAGTAGTAGTAGTAGTAGTAGTAGTAGTAGTAGTAGTAGTAGTAGTAGTAGTAGTAGTAGTAGTAGTAGTAGTAGTAGTAGTAGTCGTAGTAGTCGTAGGTAGTCGTAGTCGTAGTCGTAGGAGGAGGAGGCGAAGGAGGAGGGGGAGGAGGGGGAGAAGGAGGAGGAGGGGGAGGAGGAGGAGGGGAGGAGGAGGAGGAGAAGGAGAAGGAGAAGGGGGAGGAGATTCGAGGCGGGGGGGCTGGGTAACACGGCGTGCGCCCGCGTTTCGGCAGGCGGAGGCCGTTCGGCCAGCGCGGCGGTTATGCGCGCCAGCGCCAGGCGGAGGCCCAGGCGCGCCCGGCGCCGAGCGCGCGCGAGCGCGCGCGCCGCTCCAGGCGCTGGCAGGGTGCCGTGCGGGGGCTGCGCGCCAGGCCCGAGGCGGTGAGGCAGGCGTCACGAGACGAGCCTCGATCGGAAAGACGGAAGACTCGGGTACGGGGGACTCGGGTTGGCCTGCCGGGGCCATCATGAAAGTGACGAGGTCCAATCTGAAGTTTGACGCGAGCTCCCGCTGCAAGCGTCCCACGAAAATTGGAGCGTCAGAATCCAGGACGCGCTCGTCAAAAAAGCTTCAGCAAACCCGAGTTGCGGCTCACTCGAGCCTTACGGCTCCCCGACTCGACAGGCCAGAGCTGAATCGGATCGCACAGTCGGATCGGATCGGAAACGGATCGGATCGCCAACCAACCCTCCCGATCCGAAGCGAAATCGGACCGCCGCGCCCGGGTCTGGCTGGCCCCAGCCGATGCCCGTGCACCGAGCCGAGTCGACCTGAATCGGGACCGCGGCCCCAGCCGGCGAATCGAATCGCATCGACTCGCACCGTAGGCGGCCCTCCCTCGGTGGATCACTTCGGCGCCTTCCTGCTCGGACGCCGTGCCCCCCCAGCGCTGGGCCTCCCGCGCCGCAGTGGCCATGCTGAAGCAGCGCGGGGGCGGCCGGGACTGCAGTCCCACCAGCCCTCTGGGCTCAGGTGGTGCAGCGATGTCTGTCTTGCCTCTTCCAAATCTCCCTCTCTCTCTCTCTCTCTTTCCTTCGGAGAGGGGCACCCTCCGCTTCCCCTCCGTGAGGTTGTTTGGCGCGGGGGGCGCGATGTGTCAGAGGGTCCTCTTTTTCGCCTGATATTGATCCTAGACGGCCTCCAGCGCTACAAGATGGCCTCCAAGGCGGCTCAAGATGGCCGAACATGGCTTAAAATAACTTCCGACATACAGTCGGACCTAGGCCAGAAAAACATCCTTCAAGAACATCGATTCCCGCTGGCCAAAACAAACATAGAGGGGACGGGGGGGTAGGATAAACACTTGCGATTGACTTCGAGGGGGGTTGCAGGCCAGAAGAGCACCCTTCAAGAACATGAGACCCTCCGCCAGCCAAAACGCACAGAGCATCCGAGGATACCCTCCCCCAGGATGTACAAGAAGATCCAACAATCACGAAGAACACTAGGGTGCCCTCCCCGAACCGACCTCGATCTTACACCTCGGTGCGACTGTAACCTCGAACGATGTCGGCGGCTTCTCGACCGCCAGATCGCGCCATGCTGTTCGGTCCTGGGCCTCTTGCGGCGTTCACCCTGGAACTCCTGGGGCGGGCAGTGGCACCGATGTCGGCGGCTTCTCGACCGCCAGATTGCGCCATGCCGTGCTGGCCGATCCTGGGCCACTGGCGGCGTTCAGCCTTGAATTCCTGGCAGAACCTTGAACGATGTCGGCGGCCTCTCGACCGCCAGATCGCGCCATGCTGGCCGATCCTGGGCCACTGGCGGCGTTCAGCCTTGAGCTTCAGCGACAGTGATGGACCTGCTCCCCACCACCACTACCACAGGTAGGAGAGGGCGGAGGGGGGACGAGGAGGGGGGGAGGAGAAGGAGGAGGAGGAGGAGGAGGAGGAGGAGGAGGAGGAGGAGGAGGATAAGGAGGATAAAGAGGGAGGAGGAGGAGGAGGAGGAGGAGGAGGACCTCCCCATCCTCCTCTCCCCCGTCCTGCGTGTGGGAGTGGTGGTGGTAGGCGACGGAGGAAGAGGAGGAGGAGGAGGAGGAGGAGGAGGAGGAGGAGGAGGAGGAGGACCTCCCCATCCTCCTCTCCCCCGTCCTGCGTGTGGTAGTGGTGGTGGTAAACGAGGGCGGGGGGGGAGGAGGAGGGGGAGGAGGAGGAGGAGGAGGAGGAGGAAGAGGAGGGAGGAGAGGGAGGAGAGGAGGAGGAGGAGGAGGAGGAGGAGGAGGAGGAACAGGAAGAGGAGGGGGAGGAGGAGGGGGAGGAGGAGGAGGAGGAGGAGGAGGAGGAAGAGGCCCTCCCCATCCTTGTCTTTCCCCCGTCTTACGTATGGCAGTGGTGGTGGAAACCTGGCCCATCAGGAAGGGCCCTGCGGGCGGCGGCGGGCATATTTGGCGGCGGGCGGCGGCTGCAGCAAGCGGCGCCGCGGCGCCAAAATCGGGCGCAGAGCCGGGGCGGGAATGCGGCGAGCAGCGCTGGGATGCGCCGCACACCGGCGTCGAGCGGCCGCCGTGGGGCGAGGCGGCAGCCAAAACGGACACCCGAGGGCCCGATGTTAGGGGAACGAATTCCATGACATGTCAGCCAGCGTTGACTCCAAAAATATCAGAGGACAGGATGAGGACGAGAGGAGGATTGGAGGAGGACGAAAGGAGGACGGGAGCAGAACGGGAGGAGGACAGGAGCAAAATCAAGCAAACGCAAGCAAACAACTGGAAGCAAGCAAACGCAATCGAGCAATAACAAGCAAGCAAAAGCCAGCGATCAAGCGCAAGCAAGAGCAAGAAAACGATAGCATAGCAAACGCGCGAGGGCAAGCAAACAAGAGCACGCAAAAACAATCAAGGGCAAGCGGTTCATAGGAATCCAAAGGAATCCACAGGACTTGGGGGGAAACATAGGCATAGGCATAGGCATACGTAGGCGTAACGAAAATTTCCTTGGAAACACGGAAGACCTCCAGACGACCCAGACAGGATGCCTGGGCGGCCCGATGGCCCCAAGATGGTTCCATGACGGCCTCAGACGGGCACGAAGATGACCCCGGGGCGACCCCAAGAAGACCCCGTAGGATCCAGACGCAGCGTCGAAATGGCTGGTGGGCGAATCCAAAATGGCCCAAGATGTGAGCGATGCTCCGGAAACCAGACGCGGTGGCCCCAGAGTGACCCCGAGGCGGCTTGAGCACTTCCAGAGTACAACTCCATGGTCTTTAAAGGACCTGGAGAAGATTTCAAAATGACCTCAAGACGACCCGAACACGTCATACATTCGCGGGGTTGGGTCCCGCCGCGGGATTTATCCGGACCCTACTTTGCACGGGTGGATTAATTATTGGCCGGACTAAAACAAGATCATAAAAAAGGGGAACTACTCGCCAAGGATACCGCAGAGACCACGCAAGAGTGATATCTTGCTAGGCTTCTAGGGGAGAGGAGGGGTTCAACGCATCCTGCCCCTCAACCCCATCGGGGCCGTCGCCGAGAGGGCTGCAACGCAGGCGAGCAGACAATGCCATCGGGCCCACCCAATTCAGAAAATGCAAGGAACTTTCAGAGCGGCGATGCGTAGTTTTTACTCGCAAGGCGACAGAAAAGCGACAGCAAGGACAGTTCAGTTGCCCCCGGATCCTCTGCAAATCAACCTTGAGCCGAAATGATACGGAACGCGGCAGGCGCGATCGGGCGTAGTTTTTTACTCGCAAAGCGACAGCAAAGCGACAGCAGGGACAGTTCAGCTGCCCCCGGATCCTCTGCGCATCAACCTTGGGCGGCAAGCGCGATCCGGCGTAGTTTTCCACTCGCAAGGCGACAGCAAAGCGACAGCAAGGGACAGTTCAGTTGCCCCCGGATCCTCTGCAAATCAACCTTGAGCCGACATGATGCGGAGTGCGGCAGGCGCGACCAGGCTCGATGTATTCTACTCGCAAGGCGACAGCGAGGCGACAGCAAAGCGACAGCAAGGACAGTTCAGTTGCCCCCGGATCCTCTGCAAATCACCCTTGAACGGCAGGCGCGATTTTTACTCGCAAGGCGACAGCAAGGCGACAGCAAAGCGACAGCAGGGACTGTTCAGTTGCCCCCGGGTCCTCTGCAAATCAACCTTGAGCCGACACGATATGGAGTGCGGCAGGCGCGATCAGGCGTAGTCTTTTACTCGCAAGGCGACAGCAAAATGACAGCAGGGACAGCTCAGTTGCCCCTGGATCCTCTGCAACTCAACCTTGAGCGGCAGGCGCGATCAGGCTCCATGTATGTTACTCGCAAGCCGACAGCGAGGCGACTGCAAAGCAACAACAAGGACAGTTCAGTTGCCCCCGGATCCTCTGCAAATCAACCTTGAGCCGACATGATACGGAGTGCGGCAGGCGCGATCAGGCGTAGTTTTTACTCGCAAGGCGACAGCAAGGCGACAGCAAAGCGACAGCAGGGACAGTTCAGTTGCCCCCGGATCCTCTGCAAATCAACCTTGAGCGGCAGGCGCGATCAGACTTAAGCGTAACGAACGTTTCCTTGGAAACACGAAAGACCTCCAGACGACCCAGACAAGATGCCTGGGCGGCCCGATGGCCCAAAGATGGTTCCACGACGGCCTCAGACGGGCACGAAGATGACCCCGGGGCGACACCAAGAAGACCCTGTAGGATCCAGACGCAGCGTCGAAATGGCCGGTGGGCAAATCCAAAATGGCCCAAAATGTCAGCGATGCTCCGGAGACCAGACGCGGTGGCACCAGAGCGACCCCGAGGTGGCCAGAGCATTCCCAGAGTACAACACCATGGTCTCAAGAGGACCTGGAGAGGATTTCAAAATGACCTCAAGACGACCCGAACACGTCATACATTCGCGGGATTGGGTCCCACCACTGGATTTATCCGGATCCTACTTTTCATGGATGGGATTTATGGTTGGCCGGACTGAAACTATATTATTACAGGGGGAACTACTCGCCAAGGATCCCGCCGAGACCACGCGAAAGGGATATCTTGCTGGGCGTCTAAGGGAGAGAGAGGGGTCAACGCATCTTGCCCCTCAACCCTATCGGGGCCGTCGCCAAGAGGGCTGCAACGTAGGCGAGCAGACAATGCCATCGGGCCCAATTCAGAAAATTCAAGGAACTTTCGGGGCGGCGATGACGGCATAGCCATTGGAATTCGGGGGGGGCATAGGAATTAGGGTGGGCAGCGGACCAATTAGTAGGGTTGGAGTCAGCACTCTTATAGGGCAAGCCTATTTGGATAATAAACAAAAAACTCAAGGGTCCGCGCGGATTTGCGGCGCTGGAGGCGCCGCCAGGGGGGTCCAGCGCGGATCCGAAAAATCCGCGCGGACCTCCGAATTTTTATGTTTATGCCATTGTTCGTTTCCCTACAGTGTCTGGCGGGACGTCTTCGGCTGAGGTACCTACTGCTTACTGGCTGCCCGCCAAGCCACCTCAGCCCAACCCGAAGCCGCCGGTGGGCCTGCCGAATTCCAATGATGGGGGAGGGGGGCGTTCTGGAACATCGAGAAGACGCAATGGAACCCGCACACCCCCAACCCGGAATTTAGGGGGGCTCTGGGACCTTCGGGTTGGGTGGGGGTGGTTTGGCATGTACGGTCAAAACGTGGTAAAGACGGGTGGTAAGTTATGTTGCTCCAATCGTAATTAAGGACCACATATCAGAAAACAAATCGAGCACTGGGAAAAGTGTCGAAAGAATGTCGAAACAGTGTCGGACGAGTGTCTCCCAGGGCACGACACGTGAAAACCCTCGAGTTTCGGTACTTGTTTGGTGCTCGAAATTCTTGCTGGTGATCAAGGCAAAAGTAAGTTGGAACATCATACGTGGTAAGGAGGATGCAGGACCCCTGAAGCCGAAGTTGGGATACTCCCTGGGCGACGGGCGACCAGTGAGAACGGCCAAAGACGGGCCGCAGAGGCAGGGACACAAGGGCACCCTAGAGGAAGGTGCGCGTCCTTACCAGGCGCTCTGACTGTAATGACATGCGGCGCAGGAGGAGGAGGGGGGAGGAGGAGGAGGAGGAGGAGGAGGAGGAGGAGGAGGAGGAGGAGGAGGAGGAGGAGGAGGAGGAGGAGGAGGAGGAGGAGGAGGAGGAGGAGGAGGAGGAGGAGGAGGAGGAGGAGGAGGAGGAGGAGGAGGAGGAGGGGAGGAGGAGAGGCGGAGGGCGGAGGAGGAGGAGGAGGAGGAGGCGGAGGAGGAGGAGGAGGAGGAGGAGGAGGAGGAGGAGGAGGAGGAGGAGGAGGAGGAGGAGGAGGAGGAGGAGGAGGAGGAGGAGGAAGGCGCGCGTCCTCACTGGGCGCGCTGACTGCAATGCCCTGCAGCGCGGGTGAGTCGCCCCCACCACCGCCCGAGCGCTGAGGCCCATCCGCCGCACGGGTGACTGGCCTGCCGCGGCCACTGCGGCGCCCAGCACCCGCAGCGCATGCACGCGACCCAGAGGCACGACCCAAGGCCGCCGCGTGCGCCTGCCACGCGCGGCCCGCGAAGAGCGCCCGCGCGACTGCCGCTGTCCAAGGGCCGCCGCGGGAGCAGGGGTTTGGAGGCCTGGAAACTGGCTCCAACACCAACACAGGGGGTTGCCTCCACAGGGGGAAGATGATCCTAGATTTCGGTGTTGGCAGCAATATTTCGGCCACCTCGGAAGCCAGAATATTACCACCATCACCGAGATCGGGATCTTCTTCCCTCGGTGGAGGCACACCGCCGATGTTGGTGTTGGTGTCAACCTCCAGGCCTGCGAGGGGTGGCAAGTGTCGGGCGTTGGCAGAACTGCGCTTAGTGGGACCTGGTTTGGTGATGTGTACTGGGGGACGCCCCCCCCCGCCCCGTTCCACTAACAGGAACTGCCGCAATCCGAGAACGCACCAGCTGCGGCAGACCTGGTTTAGCGGTCCTAGCAAATTTAAGGGCTCCAAGGCCCTACTACTAAACGGGACCCCTGATCTGGGGTCCCGGCTATACCCGAAGGTGGCCCCACGCTTCTCGGGGGGAACGGAAGGGGGGGATAGCAAAGGGTAGGGTAGAGAATCAGCTCACGTAGCTGATTTTCCCAGCGCTTACCGGCGCCAGGAGGCGCCCATGCATCGAGGAATGGGCCCTGCGGCGGGGCCGAAACCAGCTGCACGCAGCAGATTTCGTAACCCGCCCTTTCCCTATCCCCCCCTTTCGTTCGGCCCGACGCTGCTCTGCCTCCTCTCCTCTGGCACGTGTTGCGGCGTGCGCTCGTGGAGCAATCGAGGCACATCTGGCGGGTTCCAGAAAGGGCCTCGCTGTCGAGGATTGACGGAGGAGGAGGAGAAGAAAGAGGAGGAGGGAGGAGGAGGAGGAGGAGGAGGAGGGAGGAGAGGAGGAGGAGGAGGAGGCCGCCGGCGCCGCGGTGACGGCCGCGGCGGCCGCATCGCCCTCGCGAGGCGGCCGGCTGCGCCGCTCGGCCGCTCCCCGCCGCCCCTGCCGAGGAGCGCGCCGCCCGGCGCCCGGCGCCCGTGCTGCTCGCCGGGCGCGGGCGGCGCGGCGCGCCGCCGCTCGCCGCCGGCGCGGCGCCGCCGCGGGCTCCGAGGGAGGAGACGCGCGTCGGCTCGGGTCGAAGCGTCGCTGCACCGACCTTGCAGGCTTTGTGGTGCGCGGGCGCGCGAAGGCGGCGCGAACAGCCGCGCAAGCTATGAGGCGGGCCGCGCCGAAGCAGAGGGGAAGAAACAGCGAAGCGAGCGGCGCCCGGTGAGAGCGGCACGCGCGCAGCCCGGGGGGCGGGGGCGCGAAAAAGTAAGAAGAGGCGCCGTGAAATCTGGGGAGATATCATGTCACTGCACCGACCTTGCAGACGTGCTGCAGCGGATTGTTGCGTGGATTTTTCTGCCATTGTGCAAGACCCCGAAGCGGCGAGTGAAAAGCGAGGTGGGTTTCGCGTGGATTTGTTTTAGTTTTCCTTCCTGGCCCAAACAAAATCCGCACGAACTTCACCTCGTAATCCAGAACGAAATTATCCAGGACACTTCGGGCCCATCCTGTCGTTTTCCACACGAAATCCGCTCTGCGATGTTGGCGCGATGAGAAGCACCGATGCCGACGGCGACGCCGCCGACGACGACGGCGCCGACGGCGCCGACGGCGACGACGCCGACGAGGTGTTTTCGGCGAGCCTGCCTCGGCGGGCGAAGGGCGGGTTGAGAGTCCGCCCTCTCGCCGTCGGGGCCGCCTGCCCCACGGCGGCCGGGAAGAGTGTACCCCTGCGGCGGCACGCCAGGGCAGAAACTTTCCAGCGAGTCCTGGGACGGGCGCCCCCGGCGACGGAGAAGCTCATTCTTTAATTGACAAAAAACGGCGTAAACATAAACTTTCCGCGCTCCGCGCGGATTTCTTGGATCTGCGCTGGTCCCCCCTCCCTGGCGCGCTCTGCGCGCCAGGGGTGGCGCTGCCAGGAGGTCCCAGCGCGGATCCAAGAAATCCGCGCGGAGCGCCAAAAGCTTACTTCTTTGACTTCTGGCGTTGCAGCTTATGCTTATAACGTTTCTCCTCCTTCGGTTTCTATATAATACAAATGTTATCCGATGTGTAGCGTCATTCGATCGATAACGTTTTCCTAGTTCTTCGATCTATGTAATGTTTCTACCACGTTTCCGAAAGCTCCTGCTTACAACGTTCTCCTTGCTTCGCTTCATGCCGCCCTTCGCCCGCTCACTGCCGCAGGGCACCCCCACGGAGGCCCCGGCCGCGAGGCCTCCCACGGGCCGTCGCCTCTCCGCGGCCCGCCCCCCCCCCGCGGGGGCGGAGCGCCACCGGCCCGCCCCGCGGCTCCCCATGGCTCCCCGCGAGAGCCCTCGCCGGCCCGCGGCTGAGGACCCGAAGAGGGGGCGCCGCAGCCTGCTTCGGCGACAGCGCCGGGCCATCCTGGGGCAGCGCGCTCGGGGGGCGGGG